>OY757930.1:70658035-70668035 GCA_963585895.1 Sepioteuthis lessoniana | reverse complement strand
GAAGATGACAGATCAGGAGAAATACGTTGCTTATAGAGGGAATGACCATCCCAACTCTCTAATCATTGAAATAGCTAAATGGATAGATAAAAATGGCTGTGAATATAAGTGAGCCATTGCTTAGCTTTTTTTAGAACTCTTTCTCAGATTAAATGGAGGAGTCTCCATGGCGTAATGACTAATGTTGAACTACAGCCTCAAAGTAAACGAGTTCAAATTCCAGTTACGCTCTTATATTGCTATTATATTCCCTTTCAGACTAATACCCTTAAGAAAGATATTAACCCCCTTATCCCCAGCTATGGGTTCAATAGTATTACTGCTGTTCTTCTAGAAAGATGGCTTTGGCATTAAATAACCCATGAAGGTTGATATGCCATTAAATAAAAAAAGCAAACAAAACAAAACCAAACCAGTCAGCTGACTACTTCTCTGCAGAGGGTAACCCCCACCCAATGAGTGTCCTGGATATGACACTAAACAATCTGATGGTGAGGTTCCAATAATGCTGGAGCTTTGGGGAATGTAGGGTACCCTTTAATGCTATCACTCCTAGGTCCACTCTTGTCAGGACTGGTAGCACCTGATAGGGTCCTATCTATGGGTCAAATAGAACTAAAGTGTGTACTTATGCTAAACTGAATTGCTTGAAATAAAACTATTTTGTCATTTAAACAATATACTTCCCTTCAACAACATACTTATGCTAAACTGAATTGTTGAAATAGAACTGTTTTGATATCTAACTGTGTGTAAGCAAAATCTATACTGATACTAATCTGAATTGTTTGAATTAGAACTGAATAGCTTAAAATAGAAATGTTTTTGACTATTAAATTGTATTTATGCTAATTGTTTACAATAGAACTATAGATTAGTATATGTTGTGGACCAGTAAAGGGTCCAGAAGAATAACACAACTCAGGTTTTCATGGAACAAAGTATATTAACAAAGTATAATAGAACATATGTACAAAGTGTCAGAAGTCAGTCTGACTGCCAAGTATTTTTATTTGTCGCTGCCTCCCACCAGACACGACTTGACACAAGGTCAAAAGCCCGAAGGCCGATTAAAGTGGGGATAAAGGGGAGGGGAGGTTGGGAACGAGCCGAGACTCGAACCCTGCTGGTCAGTGCTGCTCATCGGCTCACTTAGTGCAATGTGAGCCTGATGAGGCAAGCAGTTTCACGATGCCAGTTTACGGCTTAAACTAGACGCTCGGTCTAGTGCCATTCATGGGTGACAAAGGAGACAAAAGTGCAGCTCGCCCACCCGAGCGTAGCCTAGTCGAAACTAGGTGCCTAATTAAAGGCCCCAAGTCTGCCATTGTTCCTTTTGCAGAGCCACGCTCCTGACCGAAGTCCAAAACAGGCTCCGGGGTGTTCTCCGGAAAGAACGCGCTGACTGCCAAGTGTTTGCCAGGAATAAGGACAGAGCCCAGTATTAATAGTCACAGAAGAGTTCATTACTGACCGCAGGTTGGGTACCATAACAGTATAAAGATTGATTTGGTATTAAATAACCTACAAAGGTTGATATACCATAAAACCCCCCAAAAAAACAAAAAAAAACCCCAAATCAAAGAGATTAAATATGAAGAGTAAACAGAGTTGTGGTTTTCACCAAAATAAAGTAAAATTGTCTCTTTGCCACAACCAATCAGGAGCTACTAAAAAGTTAAAGACACTTCAAGGATTTCTCTATTATTGAGTAAAAATAGAAATAAGGACTTTCACATGAACCTTATTATTTCTACCACAGAATTCGAGTTATTTTTTCATTTCTTTCATATTAAAAAGGAGAACAACAAAAAAGAAAAAATAGAAAAAGTAAATGATTGCCTATTATTGTCATCAAATCCCTGCATGAGGAAAATCAGAAAAGTGCTTAAAATATCAGAGACAATTTTCTTCAGATATTCAAGGTTAGAGACTGTCTGGAGCAAAAGAAAGAAAGATAAAGAGAAAAATAGTAGATGACTGATCTCTCTCTCTCTTTGTCTCTCTCTCTCTCTCTGTCTCTCTGTGTCTCTCATGTTCTTTGTCCTGTATTTGGCCCCATTATCAATCTCCATTGGAAAAGATTATTTCAGTCTTTATCAATACCTAAATACATTGTCAACTTCCTAAGACCAAATATCATGTTTAGTACTGGACAAATATTACAGTCTTGGCAATGGTTCTAGCCTATTTGAGAGTGTTTGATCTGAACTTGATAGAATGCTCTCTCTCTCTCTCTCTCTCTCTGTCTCTCTCTCTCTCTCTCTCTCTCTCTCTTTCGGTTTTATTCTTGCTCATATGACTAAAATTGATTTGTACTGAACGACCCTGGAATCTAAGAAACTAGAACAAATTTGCACTTATAGATTAGGCTAAATGAAGAAATATCTCTGGCATCAACATGACTAAGAGAAGAGTCTGGACATGTATGATGGCAAAAAAAGGTTAAAATGTCAAGTTATGAAGGCAAACAAGATAAAATTTTTTGTTTATACAGCTTACAAAAAATTATCCGTGAATGATACACAAACTTTTCCACATTGTTAAGCCTTAAAGTTTCTGATGCATATTATACATAAGAATTAAACATTAACTTTTTATCCAGCCTTGGGCATCACCATATTAAGGACAGTATGATCAGATATGTTATACAACTTATCATAATTATTTGAATATAACATAGACTTTTTTTCCATATCTTTAAGCCTAAAAGTTAGGGATGCATATTATAAAGAAGAACAAAATATTAACTTTTTATTCAGCTATAGGCATCATTACATTCAGTTTGTTATGACCAAATATAAGTTATATCACGGATCCAAACTAAGATGTAAGAAACATTTTATACTACAACAGAGAAATAGTCACTGGAATTATGATTTTCTTTCTCTAAGTGTGAGCTTATTTGTGTCACAAGTTTGTTACATTTTTGTGTGAATACATCTGGGTTTAGTTTGGTCTGGTTTGGTTTTATGGCATATCAACCATTCTGGGTTATTTAATATCAAATCCTTTTTATACATATAAATGAAATATATAATTTATTTTGGTTTGGTTTGATGGCATATTTACCACTGAACAATGTCAAAATTAATGTAAAATCTTTTTTATACATACATATCAAATATGATTTCTAAACACATTTTGTAGATAATGTTTTTAAATGAGTCTGAGCTCATTTTTTTCAAACAGCTAAAAGGTTTAATTTATTTTTATTTATTACAAATAATTCTATCTACTATTAATCAATTGTTTGCACACAGTTTAATGATTTCAAGTATTGCATTGTATCAATAACAATTCAATTATATATCAGTCATTAGTTTACACACAGTTGAATGATCAAACAGTTCTATTTCAAACAATTCAGTTTGGCATGTTAAAATGGTTCCAAGTATTGCTATGTATCACTAACAACTCAATGGAACATCAGTCATTTGTTTACACACAGTTAAATGATCAAACAGTTTTATTTCAAATAATTCAGTTTAGTATAAGTATAGTTTGGTTTTGTTTTGTTATGGTTTTATGGTATATCAACCATTGTAGGTTATAATGCTAAATCCTTTTTATACATATATATTAAATATGATTTCTAAACATATTTTGTAGATAACATTTTTAAACAAGCCAGAGCTAATTTTTTATCACACAGTTAAATGGTTTCCCTTATTTTTATCCTATACGAATGATTCTATTCATTATTCATTTGTTTGCACACAGTCTAATGTTTTCAAGTATTGCTATGTATCACTAACAATTCAATTAAACATCAGTCATTTGTTCATACACAGCTAGATGTAAAAATAGTTCTATTTGAAACAATTTAACAATGTACTTATGCTAAACAGAATTGTTTGAAATAGGACTTTTTTTTACATTTAACTGTGTGTCAACAGTTTTTTGCTTGCATACAGTTAAATATCAAAACAGCTCTATTTTAAGCAATTCAGTTTAGTATAAGTATACAGTTTAAATGTCAAACAGTTCTATTTGACCCATAGATAGGACCCTTTCAGGTTCTACCACTCCAGTTCGGAGTAGACCTGTGAGCAATGGCGATGAAGGGGTACTCAACATTCCCCAAAGCTCCAACATTATTGGAGCCTCACCATCAGATTGTTTAGTGTCATATCCAGGGCACTCATTGGGGGTGTCTTATCCCTCTGTAGAGATACAGTCGTTGTGTTCTATAGCCCCGGCTGACTGGGCCAAATACATTTAGGTATTTCCTCTAAATACTGTGAAGAGGTTTTGTTTCAAAAGATTGGTAGAGTGAATAATTTTTTTTTTTTTAATCTATATGAATGAGATAAAAGGTGAAACAAATGTTAAATTTAGCAGCTACAAATTCTCAAAAGTTAGTGCATATTACATACAAGATATATTTTCTTTTTAGAATTTTGTGGCCCAAATCTAGGAGTGAGTGTTATACATGAATAATTATGACATTAAACAGTGTATAAAAATCAGTGCATATGTTATAAGATGTCAAGAAGAGGTAATTAGAGAGAGAAAGAGAGAATGAGAGATAGAGAGAAGTGCCTTTTCACAAAGTCATGGCTCATAAGCATTGAATCCCATTACAGGTATTAATCATTAATTTGGGTTTTAATGAGTTTTCTAAGGCCTTTGAGCATTTATGAGGTCGTTAATGAGTTTAATGAAACTACAGCAAATTTTCAAAGGCCTTATAGAAGTTATGGGGCATTTAATGATTTATCAGAGACTTCACAGATTTTACAAGGCCCTTAATGAGTTTTGAGGGGATTTTTTTTTATTTTAGAAATACAAGATTTACTTGGTCTTGGCACTTAAAGCTGCAGAGGTTATCTACTCTTTGGCTACTGCTAGTTTTGAAGGCACAATATATAAATTCAGAAACAACTGATTTTTTTCTCTTTAGTTTGCCATCATGTGGGTTTGATCCCTTTTGATGCCTCTTTTTTAAAGGTATGAATTTTTTGTTTTTGTCTCATCCTTGAATTAGAATAGAGCAGATTACTTTTCCTATCTTCACTATCAATGAGTTATTTATTTTTCAACCAATTTATTTTGAGTTCAGTTCATGACAACCTTTTTTCTTTTTCTTATGTTGATTTCTAATAAAATGCAAATATGTTTGATTTTACAAAGATACTTTTTTTATTTATGATGATGGGTGACTAATGATAGTTTTAGAATTAAAGAAGAAAATTTCACAATTTTGATAAGATTACTAGATAATCAGTGTTAATATTCTAGCAGTCATGTTACAAGTTGAATAAGTTATCAAAGATTTCAAGGAATTTCTGGATTCTTTAATGAGTTTTGTAATTTTAAAATTGTTAATGAATTTAACGCAACTTATCAAAGTTATAAAAGATTTCATAGTAGTTTTAAAATTTTTAATGAATATTTAATGAAAATTTAACAAGTAATTAAAAGTTTCATGGCAGTTCTAAAATTTTCTATGAATTTAATGTAGTTTTTATGAGTTATCAAAGATCTCACAGCAGTTTAAAAATGATAAAATAGCCTGCTGCAGTGACTGGTGTTAAATTCATGTTTCTTGTTCTATGGTTATTATACTAGTTTTGTTTGTAAAAAGTGTTGGGAACAATACATAGTTGTCTCCCTTTTGGGTTGATGAGTTGTTTGGGTTTTATGGTATATCAACCTTTGTAGTTTATTTAATGCCAAATCCATTTTTACACACATAAACACTTCTATTTCAAACAATTCAGTTTAGCATGAGTACACAGTTTTATTGTCAAAAACATTTCTATTTTAAGCTATTCAGTTTATTCAAACAGTTCTAATTCAAACAATTCTGTTTAGTATAAGTATAGATTTTGTTTACACACAGTTAAATATCAAAACAGTTCTATATTAAACAATTCAGTTTAGCGTATGTGCAGTTTCAATGTTAAAAAACAGTTCCATTTCAAACAATTCAGCTTAGCATAAGTGCAGTTTAAATGTAAGTACACAGTTTAATTGTCAAAAACATTTCTACTCCAAGCTATTCAGTTTAGTCAAACAGTTCTAATTAAAAAAATTCAGTTTATCAGAAGTATACAGTTAGTTCTATTTAACCCATAGATAGGGCCCTATCAGGTACTACCATTCTGAGCCAGAGTGGACCTGGGAGCAATGGCAATGAAGGGGTGCTTCGCATTCTCCAAAGCCCCAGCATCACTGGAACCTCACCATCAGATTGTTTAGTGTCATATCCAGGATACTTGTCGAGTGGGGGGTTTACCACTCTGCAGAGGTGCAGTTGATTTATTCTACTGCCCCAGCTGACTGGGCAATCCCTTTTGGGGATTTATGGGCAGAACTTTTGACAATCACATGACTTTTGGTCATGTGACATTTTCAGAAGCAAGTTCTACCCTCTTTTTGTGTTGCATATTGACCTTCGACCCGGCCAAACATGCCATTCCAAAGTGATGCAACGGAAGGAAGTGACACATTCCGATGGCAGTTATGAGAAGAAATCGCGTCGGCGGACTTGGCTGACAATATGGGACAAGGTAAAATCCCATGGTACAGGCATAGACTGATACACTGGAAGAGAGTGACCTGTGAACTGCATGACAGTTATTTCTGCTTGATGATGATCAAACATGCCATTCCAAAGATATTGAGAGGGCAATTGAACTATTATATAACTCGGTGAAGACAGGAAGTCAGGAGTTGGAGATCAGATGAGTTAGAGACAAGATGAGGTAGAGGAAGCCAGCACACAGAGAGGCTGTCCCCCAGGCCCCCAGGAGCAGCCCTGGAGAATGAGAAAGACACAACACTGATGGCCATAAGAGTGGGGGTCAATATGTTGCAGTTCTGTTCGGTCTCCAACTCCCTCTCACACGCAAATAGTTTCAAATAAAGTAAGAGGTATATTTATTTAAAGACTGTGTAACTCATCTTTATAATTGCATGTATATGTAGATGAATCTGCATATGACTATACAACATTTGGAAGCAGACATTGGTCAGAGAGGAACCTCTTTTCTTTCATCTCCGCTCTTCAAAAAGCATGTGGGTGCAAATTCTCTTTTGAAAATTTTCCCTACACCAGGAAACCACAAGTGTTTAGCCGCTATTCAGCACTTCTTATTGCTCAGAATAGCATTTATAGCTTTTTTATAGTTTGAGACATTTTTCATGTTTTATAAATATGTGTAAATATATGTATATAAAATATGTTTTTTTAGTCTAAATTGACAAGGAGTTTTTTCCTTACCAAAATATTCTGTGTTAGGTAATCATGGAGATAATCATAGAAAAATGCTGGTGGCTGTCTCAATGAATACCACACACAATAAAATCTTATAAAAGTAACAAATATTAGGGCAACACAATTTTCTAAATTATATTTCCTCTTGTTAATCCTTGTTATGTACCAAACCGGACATTGGCCTAGGGGTTAGAGTGTTTGCCAATGGCCTGGGAGACCTGGGTTCAATCCCAGGTCAAGTCATACCAAAGACTCAAAAAATGGTACTTGATGCCTCCTTGCTTAGCACTCAGCATTATAAGGTACGGATCAAGGGTAAAGTAGAGCAATCCAGGAAAGGAGTAGCGCCCTCCCCTTAGCTATCGAAAAGGGAGCCTTCGGGTTACCCTCGACTATGGTCGCCAACTTTACTTTTACTTTTTATGTACCAAACTGCATTAAGAAAATATTAAGAAAAATAATACCATTTAGAATATTCTATTAAATATTCAGATTTAAGAAACTGTTTAGAACTTTTGCTATCAGTCTGTTTTCAAGGAATAAAATTTTGTTGACAGTCAATATGCATACTTTTACAAAACAAGAAACGAATATTGCATGAGTTTAAAATCAAAGAACTTCAGGTTTACATATTGTTTGCAGATGTTCAATGGTAAACATTTTTCAACTACTTACATTTCCATTGCTTGCAATTAGGTCTTGATTAGAAACTTATCAAAAAATATACTTAACTCTTTTAAAAATTGAAATTTTAATGTTAGCTGTTGGAAATAGAATTAACACTTTGATCAGTACTGCAATCAAATTAACTACAGAAAATTCTTTTTGTAATTAACAGATTTTCTTCTCTTTTCAAAACAAACTTTGTAATTCATCTCTGAGAAATTTCTTCATCTTGTTTCCACAGAAATGCTGTGTTGCTCTCTGCAGCCATTTTGTTCTAAGTGGTTTCAGCTCAATGAGTATTTGCATATCTTGTTTTTTTTTTTCAATACTTTTACTAGATTCTATTTCAACATGCTGTCAACTTGTATTTTTTTTCCTTTTATATTTTTCTTGTCTTCAATCTTAGTGTTTTAGTTGGTGGGCTCCTGTGTTAATTTCAATGGGAATGTATTCAGTAAACATTGGAGGATTACGAAAAGGAAACCTTAATGTCACCCAGGAACATTAGATATTCTTATTTCTTTGTTTCCTATATCCTTCTTGTAATTGAACTATTAAATCTTCTTTAACATTTATAGAAATGTCAAGAAATCCTGTCAGTCAATCAAAGGTAGAAATAAGTACCCCATGGAAACTGTAACAGGATCGGATATATATATATATATATATATATATATATATATATGTGTGTGTGTGTGTGTGTGTGTATGTGTGTGTATGTGTGTATGTGCATATTCATATTTAATACAAATCATTTTCAAATACATTTATCTTCTCCATTGTATACAGCATTGGTTCTGATTAACTTCTGTTTCTTTTGTTTTTGACATTAGAGCTCTAATAAAGAATTTTCAAAGCTGAAAATAAACTAACTATGAAGAATTAAAAGTTTCATTTGAATTATGCCTCCAATATATATATATATATATATCCTTATATAACCCAACGCCATGTCAGCTGAGGGTGGGAATGATTCTATTTTAGGATTTTCTTTTGTCAATATCCTTGTAATTCAAAATCCAATCGAGAGCTCAATGTAAAATAATAATAAATTGAAATACAGACCAAATAATTCCATATAAAAGAAAACATGAAAAGAATCATGAAATAAACAATTTTTAATAAGGGCCGAAAGCCAAAATTAATAAATTTGTATACATATAATATAAATGTTTTCAACCAATATTCAAATGTTTATTCTTTTGTTCATAACACACACACATGTGTGTATATATATATATATATATATATATATATATATATAAAAGAAAAACCTTTAAAAATTACTCATTTTTTTTGTAATATTTATTTCAGCAGACACTATTTTTTTTTTTTTTAAGTTAGATCTGCATCTTAAGATAAAGAAATAATGAGAAATTTTTAATGAAGGAATAGAAAAACCCACAAAAATTCTGGCCTTTCTATCTCCCTTACCTAAATTTTTTTTTTGGTCTTTACATAAAAGAAAATGAAATTTGGGTTCAGGAGATTGGGTGAGTGGAATTTTTGTGGGTTTTTATAATTTCTCATTATTCTTTTGTCTGAAGATGCAGATCTAACTTTTAAAAAATACATAGGGTCTGCTGAAATAAATATTATTACAAGAAAATATGAGTAATTTTTAAAGGTTTTTCTTTTAAATGTTATATGTTATAAATAAATATATATATATATATATATATATATATATATATATATATATATATATTTACTAATCTAATATCTACCAGCATTCACGGTACCAGAAAAAAACTGAAAAAACCCTGCCAGGAACAAGAGATAAAAGTATCTCAAATCACCACCCGGGGGAAAAAGAAAAATTATTGGTCAAAAAGAAAGAAAAGGCCAACCTCGTCCGACCCCTTGAAAAATATCAAGGGATACGCAGTCAGTTGGTCAAAAGAAAACTAAAACCTTCCGTGAATCTTGCAATGCTACAATTACAAAAGTGCTCAACACAAGTGGAGCCAATCATAAAATTAACTTAAATCGCGAGTCGGAAATCTTCTACTAAATGATCCGATAAGGTGAAACTTTAGTAGAAGATTTCCGACTCGCGATTTAAGTTAATCTTATATATATATATGTGTGTGTGTGTGTGTGTGTTAT
>OY757930.1:70578035-70653035 GCA_963585895.1 Sepioteuthis lessoniana | reverse complement strand
CATACTTGCATGAAAACATAGAAAAAATAAATTTATTTAATTAAAGACATGAAACTTTATTCATTTTTAAAGTTTAGAGAAAAAAAATCAATGCGGTCTAGAATTTTTGGTTAGCAGTGTGTATATATGTATACATATATATATGGTTGTGTGTGTATGTGTAACTGTAACTCAGTAAAAATAGCACATTATAGTGAGATCTTTATTAGAGCAATACAGTTAAAATACTCTTGGTTAGAGAATAAAACCATCTACTGTCTATTTTTAAAAAATTGACAACAGTTCAATGGGGTCTGCATCCATACTGAATGCCATTTTTTTTCATTATTAAAATTCTCAACAGAATGAAGATAACTATGAAATGCCACTTAGAATTCTCTCGATTCTTAACAGAAGCATCAGTATCATCATGGACCACTGTTACAATGAGAACTTAGTGGCTTCTAGCACATTATAGTCAGATCTTTATTAGAGCAATACAGTTAAAATACGCTTGGTTAGAGAATAAAACCATCTACTGTCTATTTTAAAAAAAATTGACAACAGTTCTATGGGGTCTGCATCCATACTGAATGTCTTTTTTTTTTCATCATGAAAATTCTCAACAGAATGAAATGCCACTTAGAATTCTTCTCTCTATCCTTAACAGAAGCATCAGTATCATCATGGACCACTGTTACAATGAGAACTTAGTGGCTTCTAGTCTTTCAATTAAAAGTTAACTAATTTGTGTAAAGTTTTCTTCAGAAGGAAAATAAAATAAGATAAAACAATCTCATTTCATTGTGACTTTTAATTTTATATTTGGGAGGAAAAAATGACTATTTGTTTTCACAGATTCCCTCATGGGAATTGAAAATGTCTGTAAAATGAAGATAAGAAGTATTTAATTTTGGCATTAAAAAGAAATATATTTTTCAGCTGTGTTGTTATATTAAATATTTGACCTAGAAATATACTAACCTGTCTACATATCAGGAATTTTAAAAAATGATTTTCAGTCATTTTTCATAATTTCAATTCATGTTTTATCATATATATATATATATATATATATATATATACATATATATATATATATATATAATTATTTAATATATACATAGGTAAGTCAATAAATCTATTGCCTAATTTTTCATAATTTCAGTTCATGTTTTATCATATATATATATATATATATATATATATATATATATATATATATATATTCATTTCATATATATATATATATATATATATATATATATATATATATATATATACATATATATATATATATATATATATATATGTATATTTTGGCAGCATTTCTTCGTTTATACAAATTTCATTAAACATAATAGACATTTTATGTCTACATATTTTCTTCTGGATCCGTTTGAATTCCCGTATTACTTTTATCCTAGATTCTCCCCTGATGATGGCCCAAAGTTGGGCAGAAAGTACTAGGGATACATACAACTATGGACAATACATAAATCAATTCCCCCCGAATACGATAAAGTAATACGGGAATTCGAACGGATCCAGAAGAAAATATGTAGACATAAAATGTCTATTATGTTTAATGAAATTTGTATATATATATATGTGTGTGTGTGTGTGTGTGTGTGTGTGTGTGTGTGTGTGTTTCAACATGATGTTATGTAATAATGTCTCATAGATTTTAGAAGTTATGTTTTTAATACTTTTGCTTACATTTGAGAAGTTTTCAAAAATTGTTCTTTACAAAATACAATGTATAGTGTGTATCATAGGAATTGGTTGTATTCAAGATGACCCTTAAGTCTCCACATGTTTAACCCACAGTCATTGACCCCAGCAACATTGTTATCAGGACTTTTATAAGAATTGCCATGGTTGCATTACAAAGTTGGGAGAATTGACAGTGAACCAATGAGAGAAAGAAGTCTATTAATGCTGACCCTGAAAGTGGTTATACAGAATAGTACAACTCACCAGTTTTGAAGACAACATATGGTTGATATATGAGGTCAGTTGAAAAGTTCACAGGCTGACCAAGATACACTCATGGAATATGACCAAATGAGGTTTATTTTTTAATATAGTTCCCCTTGCAATTTACAAACTTCTTCTATTGGTGTTGCAGTGCTTATATCTTATATTATTGGTAAAAAAAAGTCATCAGCAGCAGATAAGATGTTATCCTATCTACTTTTCAGCCCACCCTCGTAGCTAGTTAGGAACTTCCTTTATCTGTGTATTTATTTACCTGAAAGGAACTTGGCTACTTAACCCTTGTTTATGATAAAATAGAAATTGGATTAATTAGAAAATTGTCCTATGACTTATTTATTTCCTTTGTTTTTTATTTGATTATTTTCATCATGATTTGATTTAGTTTCTTTGTTTAATAGCATGTCGACCTTAATGCTAGAGCCATTCTTGAAGTAGGACAATAGTGATACTCTTAACTTAGTGGGTACAGTGTTTGCCAATGGCCTGGGAGACCAGAGTTCAATCCCAGGTTGAGTCATACTGAAAAATCAAAAAATGGTAATTGATGCCTCCTTGTTTAACATCCAGCATTATAAGGTATGGATCAGGAATAAGTGGAGCAATCCAGAGAAAGGAGTAGCACCCTTCCCAACATCTCAATGTAGTAGCTATTGAAAGGGAAGCCTTCAGGTCACTCTTGACCAAGGTCGGCCAACTTTATATCATGTAACAGATTTTAGGAATATGTCATCCTCTTACAAAGTGAACCTTCTCAATGAACATTACATAATAATAATCTAATTCTTTGTCATTGCACCTTTATGAGAAATTTACCAACCTGTCAATATAACAGGAATGGAAAATCGCTATTGGCTCGTCTAGATTTGCTGTCTAGATGTCTAGACATCATCACTTTATTATGTAAGTTGTTCAGCTGTCTTTATTTGAATTTAAAAATCTAAAAAAAATTCTCAGAACTTTTTGATCCTACCTCTATTTAGGCTCATATTTTCCTCATAAGATAGTCCAACTTTCCTGTGGGGTTTGTTAGATTCAAGTCTAGACACCTAGATAGAAGTCTGGACATCTAGACATTATCCTTTTAATATATAAGTAGCTCAGCTCGTACCTTTTTACTTAAATCTTAAAAAGAAAAAATCTCAACCCAATACTTTTTGATCACACCAATGTTTTGGATTATATTTTCCTCACAAGAAGGTCCAACTTTTGAGAGAAGGCTGTATAAAGTAGCCATGTTGCCGAAAATTATCACAATGTAATATTGGCTGCAAATTCTTGGAATTTTTATGGTTGCCTCACAAATATAAGCTAGGCTTACTGTAGCTGTACAGTTTGTATCCTCCAGGGTTGTCCTTCTATTCACGAGTCCTAACACTATTTGCAATAGTTATTCATCAGAAGAATTCCACATCTACGGTTTTATCCATGCTGTAGGGTAGCTTTAAAGTAACTGCTTATAAATTCTGAAGGCTGATTTCGATATCTAGCAAAATGTCATGATAAAATCAACAATGATAAGAGTGCTAATGTAAACATCTTATGAAATACTAAGATTATTCATTTAGAATTATTTCAGATATCAAGCACTGCTGAGAATTTATCTGATATTTAATTATATGTATAAAGTATTCTTCAAACTAAGTTTGAATAAAAAACTGAATTCATTTCTTGAAAAAGAGAGTCAATAAATTTCAGTATCATTTACATAAAAAAATATTTTTTAGTATATATATATATATATATATTATCATCATCATCATCATCATGTCGTGCCATTAGCACGGATATCCCTGACTCTCTCTCGCCACCCCTCCCTATCATTCATCACTTTTGGCAGGTCTTCAGGGCTACATCCTGTATCCTCACATAGCTGCTGTATATATATATATATATATATATATATATATATATATATATATATATATATATATGTATATATATATATATATATATATTTATGTACATAAATAATTCTGAAGTCTATTGATGAATAATTCTGAAGTCTATTGATAAAATAGAATTTACTCCGAATAACAAATATTCCTTTTTCAATGAATCTTTATTGTGTGTTTGTGTGTGTGTGTATATATATATATATATATATATATATATATATATATATATATATATATAAAAGGGTTATTTGAAAAGTTCTGTTCTTCATCCAGAAAAAAGAGCATAGTTGACAATTTTTGCTGTGGCAACACAGAACTACTTATAAAACTAAAAAAAATCTGAATTGGTTTTTCAAGTAGTAATGTGTCACCCCAACAAAAATGTTCAGCTATAACAACAACACTTCTTTCTCTGTGAGGTTTAGAACTTTTTGATGATCTTCGTACAATGTATGTTAGTGAGTGAATTGATATATGTGTGTATGATTACATACATGTAAGTGTGTGTGTAAATATATAAATATATATATTTATACATACATAGGTCAGTATATATATATATGCATATATGTAAGTACATGACAATATTCTATTTTTGCAGCTCACAGTCAGTCTTTTAAATATCACAAATGTGAACATATCTACAAGTCAGATGTAGGCCTGTTGAGTTATCTGAATACATAAGACTAAACGATAGAGAATTTTTAAATGGAGAGATGCCCATCTTCTGACAAGAAGCTGGAATCTACCTATATATATGTGTGTGTGTGTGTGTGTGTGTGTGTGTGTTTTAATGAGTCCTAATTAGATTAGTAATTGCGTTACATTACATTCCTGCATATTATTATGATCACCTTTTTATGAGTTTTTTGCATCAATCAGAACGCAAGTTTTCATTTAAGTCCAAGTGACAGCAAGTCTCCTTAAGCCATTTCTAAGTATTCTAGCCTATTTTTCAGCAGTGCTGTCTTTTGGATAGCTCCAATTCTACATTGGACTTATAGTTCCTTCAATCCCTTTTCCAGGTTCTTCAAGATTGTTCTGAAAATTCCACCTATAATTGGTATAGTTGTCACCTTCATATTCCATAGTTTCTTCAGCTCTCGGGCAAAGTCCTGGTGTTAATCAATTTTTTCACTTTCTCTTACTTTTACTTTGTTATCTGCTTGAAAGGCAAAGTCAACTTGTGGACAAGTTCTTTTCTTTTTATTAACTAAAACTAAATCTGGTCTTCTGGTCAGGACTGGGTGATCATAGATCAAAAGGTAAAAATTTATTGATGTACTTTCACTTGTCCGTGTGTGTAGATATACATATATATTATTAATCTCATGAAGAGGACCATGAAGTCTGAAACATGTGTGGTGCGTACTTATATGAAATAAAGACCTATAGTACCACATTCAAATTCATCTATGAACCTATTCATTGATATATATATATATATATATATATATATATATATACATGCATTTTTGAAATTTTTTGGTATCAGAAGATTGTAGTGCGAACACTACACAAAATTTTAGTGAAGGCATTTGTTTTAATTTGCAAACTTTTAAAAGAATATTTGCAGTATATGAGATAGAGCCACTATAGAATTAAGTTATATTTAAACCACGGTTAAATATTACTTTTTAAAAGTTGTTTCAAAAAGAAAAAAATGAAGCTTATGCATACAAACAAATTTTAGACATTTTTTTTTAGAAACAATTAAAAAAATGTTAAATCATATATACAATTTTACTATATATATATATATATATATATATATATATATATATATATTCAAAGGATTATTTATTTGTATATGGCAACATGCCATTTAACGTTTCAGTTTTTGTTCAGCCAACTTCAGGGTGATATCAGAAAGTGATATTATAATGTTACATCCAAATTTATTTTCAAATGAAAAAATGAAAAATAAAAACATAGCTATCAGTAACAGTGTTCTGTTTGAAAATATGTTCATGTAATTAGTGTTAGAAAAAAATAATTAAAAAAAAAGGATAATGTCTTTGCTATAAATTTTTCAAAATTCTTTGAAACGTTTATAAGAAGTAGGAAAATTTTTAAAACTTCAAAAATAAAATTTATGTATGTTTAGAAAATGTTTTGAAATTTCCATTTTTATGAATTTCTGATAAATATTTTTTAAACACTAATTACTTCTCAATATTTTGAAAATGGAATGCTATTAACGACAATAGAATGCTAAGGTTTGTCCCATTTTTCATTTGTACATAATTTTTGAATGAAGCATTATAACATTACCCTGAAGATTATTTGATGAAAAAAAAAAACGAAATATAAAACATAGTCACATTATTATGTGCAAATAAATGCATTCTGAAAATATTTTGTTTTTTCATATTTTCATATTTACATAACATTGAATTTTTCTCTAATGCATAAATATACATATTGAGAGGAAGTGGATTTGATCTTAGTTTGACATCTAACCATGATAGAAAAGTTTTTAAGTGCATATAAAAAAGAAGAGAACCAACTGCCTCATGTAAGGTTTATCAAAAGAATGGATTATTGACACTGGACATGAGATGAACACTCTTTTACAGCAAAGATGACAATAAAACAGAAAGGATGAGAGAGTGATTCCATTTAAAAATTAGTATGTGTTGGGTCTCCTCACAAAATTTAAAATCTGGACATGAGATGAACACTCTTTTACAGCAAAGATGACAATAAAACAGAAAGGATGAGAGAGTGATTCCATTTAAAAATTAGTATGTGTTGAGTCTCCTCACAAAATTTAAAATCTGTCTGGCTGTGATGAGGAAACAATTCCAGAAAGTTTGGCTGAAATTGGACCGAAAATGGTGGATTGGTTGGTTGGTTTTTGGGTTTTATGGCATATCAACCTTTGTAGGTTATTTAATTCCAAATCCATTTTTATACAAATAAACAGTTCTATTTCAAATAATTCAGTTTAGCATGAGTACACAGTTTAATTGTCAAATACATTTCTATTTCAAGCTATTCAGTTTAGTCAAACAATTCAGTTTAGCAGAAGTATCCAGTTTAATTCTATTTAACTGATAGATAGGGCCCTTATCAGGTGCTACCACTCCGGGCCAGAGTAGACCTGGGAGCGATGGCAATGAAGTGGTGCTCTGCATTCTCTAACGCTCCAGCATTACTGAAACCTCACCATCAGATTGTTTAGTGTCATAATCAAGACACTTGTTGGGAGGGGTCTTACTCCTCTGCTGAGGTGCAGTCATGTATTCTACAGCCCTAGCCAACTGGGCAAAAAAATGGTAGAGCCATGGATTGACATTAAGTCGATTATAAGGTTTTAATTCAGGTTTTAATGTTTTTTTTTGTAACTCACTCATTAAACAGAAGACAGAAAAAAATAAAAACAAACTTACGATTGTGGATATTTCATTCTTAAATGAATCAAGGCAAAGTGAAGAGAATTTCAATCACGTAGAAGCCAATTTTGCACTTACCTAAAAAGAGAAACCAAAAGAAAATATTAAATATCAAAGAAATAAGTCATCATTCCTTGAACTATATAAATACTTCTGATCTATCTTTGTTACATTTGTATATTTCTTATTTCTTTATTTTGGTTACTGTTGGTTGGTTGGTTGGTTTTATGACATATTAAGCCTTATAGGATTATTTGATGACAGAGTCATTTCTGATTTTGCAAGCTATTATATAGTTTCAGCAAAGAGGATAAAGGAGAGCCCTTATAGTGTAGTGGCTAATGTGTTGGACTGCAACATCAGAGTAAGCAAGTTTGAATTCCAGTTGTGCTATTATGTTCACTTTCAGACAAATACTTTTGGGAAATGTATGAACCACCTTATCCCCCCAGTTGTGAGTTAAATAGTACCCCAATTGCCCTTCTATAAGGATGGCTTTGGCATTAAGTAACCCACAAAGATTGATATGCCATTCAACAAAGAAACCAAATCAAATCTACAAGGGTGAGTCATGTTCGCTAATGGTCTGGGAGACCTGAGTTCAATCCCAGGTTGCGTCATACCAAAGACTTTAAAAATGGTACTTGATACCTCCTTGCTTCGCACTCAGCAATATAAGGTACATATCAAGGGTAAAGTGGAGCAATCCAGGGAAAGGAGTAGTGCCCTCCCGTACACCTCGGTGTTGTAGCTATTGAAAAGGGAGCCTTCTGGTCACCCTCGACTACAGTTGCCAACTTTACACAATTCAGCAGCTCTGGGAGACTGGGGTTCAATTCAGCAAGTCTGGGAGACCGGGGTTCAATTCAGCAAGTCTGGGAGACCGGGGTTCAATCCCAGGTCGTGTCATACCAAAGACTTTAAAAATGGTACTTGATACCTCCTTGCTTCGCACTCAGCAATATAAGGTACATATCAAGGGTAAAGTGGAGCAATCCAGGGAAAGGAGTAGCGCCCTTGGTGTTGTAGCTATTGAAAAGGGAGCTTTCTGGTTGCCCTCGACTACGGTTGCCAACTTTACACAATTCAGCAGCTCTGTCTGCTTTTGTCAAAGTTGTCAAGATGACAAACTACAATTGAGTGTGAGATGCTAAGCTTGAATAATTTCCAAGTTCTACTTGCCAGATGAACCTCTATGGCTTGGAACATTGCCTTGGGATCCATGGTTTGAGGCCTACCTGACTTTGCCTGATCATCAAGTTTCTTGTAAAATTTGTAAAACCATCTGTTCCCTCTACTGCAATCAACTGCACTTTCACCTTTTGCAGAACAAGGTTTTTTTTTCTTCTGTGGTGTTATGGTTCAGTTTGAATTCATAAAGTATGTTCCAGAATTAGACTTTGTTGCACATTCATCTGTGTAACTTTCAAATCACACATGGAGTGAAACAATGTGTAACATGTCAGCACACCAACTACCATGTTACTACCAACCACAATGGTAACCTTCAATAGCTTTAACAGCTTTTTCACATGATATATGTACCACAAACCCATATATACCAAAAAATTGTTAGACTTTTGACTCACCCAAACTATAATAATCTATAAACAACAACAGCTGCAAGTAGTTATTTTTAATATGAATAATTTGTATCCAGTTATATGGTTCAAGTATTCCTATCTAATACAAATAATTTTCCAATAGATCTATTTAGACCATAGATGGGACCCACTTTGGGTCATAGTGGACCTGGGAGTAATGGTTAAGAAAGAATGACTCCACCCTCCTCAGAGCTCAGAACTGGAGCCTCACCTCTGGATGCAGATTGGTATTATACTTAGGATACTTGAAATTTGTCTTAAAATTTTGAACATCAATACATTGTCTCTTAAAAAAAATAAGTATAAAGTGTTTACTTGTTTAAAATAATTGTGAAGATACATTTTTGTACTGTATGTAATTGGAGACCATGATTGCTAAACTGATTCCAGCATTAAATAACCAAACCCTTCATTGCAATTACTCCTAGGTCCACTCTGATCCAGAGTGATAGTATCTGTTAGGGTCCCATATATGGGTCAAATAGATCTGTTTAAAAATTATTTGTATTCAATAAGACAATGTGCAAAAAAGTAAATATATCAATAATTATAATAATAATAATAATAATAATACTGGTTGTTGTGCAAAAAATTTAAATTTGACCATATGAATAAGTGGTATGTGCACCACCCAGAATCTGTCGTACAGAATGGGATGCACAAACTTCTCTGGGATTTTGAAATACAAACAGATTACCTAATCTTGGCCAGATGACCAGACCTAGTGACAGCCAACAAAAAAAAGAGAACCTGCCGAATAGTAGACTTTACCATCTTGGCAGACCACAGAGTGAAAATAAAAGAAAGTGAAAAGAGAGATAAGTACCTAGATAGGAACTAGATAGCTAGGGAACTAAAAAAAAAAATGGAACCAAAAGGTGATGAGGATATCAATTGTGGTTGGTTCACTTGGAACAATCCCCAAAGGATTTGTAAAGGGACTGGAGGACTTGGAAATAAGAGGACAAGTAGAGACTATCCAGACTACAGCATTATTAAAATCGGCCAGAATACTCTGAAGAGTCCTGGAGACTTGAGGAGACTTGCTGTCACTCAAACTTCAATGAGAAACCATTAGCTAATACTGGCGTGAAAAACTTTCAAAGGAGTAAAATAATAACAGCTGTTTCAACTACACAAAAAATGTAAATATGTACATACAATGAACCCAATCCTGAAAAATCTAGGCATAAAATAACACAAGACCAGTTGACATGCCATTAAAATCAATCAATCAATCTGAATGGATTCTTTATTTTGAAATTTTTGAAAGTTTTTCTTATTTTTGTTTTTGAGAAAAACATTTCCCATGACCTTGCTTGAAAAAAAAAGTCAGATCGTGGCCAAGAAAAATATATTTACAGCTCAGAAAGAAGAAGAATCGGAAATATCCAAGAAAACTTGATTGTCAGAAAAGAAAAAAAACAAGGGTCGGAATGTGAAAGTTTATGCAGTGATGTAATTGTTTTGAGTGACTAATAGCAAGTCTGTGAGGGCAGCCACATGGGAATGGAAATGGTCAGAGAAAAAAGTTAATGGGTAGGAGGGTTGTTACAAATGAAGAATCACCAGAAGTAATCAGACAATGGCAGAGGGGAGGGTAGATATGCATGTGCTAATAAATGTATAAATATATAAATATATACGTGTCTGTCTGTATACGTAAGCAGAGATATTTATTCAGTTCAACAAAACAAAGATCAATATTCATGGTGTAGGTAGTAGAAAATTAATTTACTAGCAATAGCTTGTAAGATGAGCTCATAAACTATGGCATTCCACTAGGAGTTTCAAACTCAAGGACGTAAAAGGCTATTATGCCTGGGCGTGAAGTGTAAAAGCCAAAATTTGGATGGATGTGAGGAGGATGCAAATTCCACAAGTTATAGTTTTTAAATGCAGTGTAGCTAAAAAGCAGCTAGGGATACTTTTTATTTATCAAAATGAAAGTATTTACCCAACCCCTCTTCCCATGGCAGGATGTGACACAAGGTCATTTTTTTTAAGCAGAGTCAAGTTGGTTTGAATTCAGAGTTTTCCTTCTACTTGACTGGTTGCCTAAGGTTAAAGAGCTCAGTCTGCCCTACTATTTACCTATTGCTGTAGAGAGAACATGGATTGATGGCTTCCCCAAAAAGCTTCATCCAGGATTTGAACTCAAGTCTTGAGCTTGACATGAAACACCTGAAGAAGGTCAAAAGACATATCAGCTGAAATATTGTCAGTATAACAATGAAGATGAGGTCAATAGCCCAAATATTCTGAGTGATAAAAATTGCTTTATTCTGTAAGTTCAAGCATTTTAAATGTATTCATCATCATCATCATCATGTCATGCCGCTAGCACGGATATCCCTGACCCTCTCTCGCCACTTCTCCCTATCATTCATCACCTCTGGCAGGTCTTCAGGGCTACATCCCATATCCTCACATAGCTGCTGTATGTATGTTCGAGCTGGTTGTCCTGCTTTTGCTTGGCCATATGCGGGGCTCCATAGGAGTATGTCACTTATGAGCTCATCCTTGCTTCTCCAGCAGTGTCCTGCGTGTCTGTGTGTCTGGTTATGTATTACTCTTATAAAAACTTCACTAAAATGCACCATTTTTGCTGGGTTACAGCCGTATACATGCATACCAACATGATAAAATTTTTCTAGTAATATATAGATTGGTTAAGAATATGGTTCAGCCACAGATCATTGATAAGTAGTCCCCAAGTCAACATGTAGCCTGTGGGCTGCTTCTGTCTGATCCCTAATCTATAACATATGGTTTCTTGGATAGAATTCACAAGGCATAAACACAAAACTGCAAGATTGCTACATTGTACAAAGCAAGTTCAAACTCCAGTTTCGTGATTGCATTCACTTTCAGACTAATTCTCTTGGGGAAAAATATGAGCCCCTTTATCTGACTAGCTATGGGTTAAATAGTATCACTTCGTTTCTTCTACAAGGATGACTTTGGCATTAACTAACCTACAAGGAGGTGATATGCCATTAAGCAAAGAAACCAAACTATTATGATTTATTTCTCCTCAGTGGTCTCTAAAATTTTTAGTATAAGGATTAAAGTGTATATTCTTCACATGTTAACAGGCCAAAGGAAGAAAAATCAGTTTTACTGTTTCAGATAAATTTAATTGAATAAAAGTTTTATTCGGATAATTACTGTCATCAGCAAGAGATGGAGCAAAAGAAAAGAGAAATTATATCTATATTGTAGAATGAACAAGTTATTTGTTGCACACCCCACCAAATGGGTGTGTACAGCACAAGGCTTTTTTGAAGGTGGGTCTGGGTACAGGACTGTAGCCTAGATATGCCTGGCATTCCCAAAAATGCTCCGGGCCCTGTTGGCATTCCTCTAAAAAGAGGCACCCAAAGCGCCAGGCAGTAAACCATGCCACTCCAAAGAGGGTTAGAGCCTGGGGGGATGGTCACTTGAGGCTCGAGGAGTAAGTCAATCTCAGATGTGTGACATGAATGCTAGGCCTCCCAGGCATCCACACCAAGCAGCTTCAACCAGCCTATTAATCAACAATGTAGAATGAACAAACATGATAAAACAAATAGGATCATGTAATTATTTTTTAAATGTTGTCAACTTTTTTAATTAGAGGAATCATATAATAAATTGAATTACCATGAACAGAAAATCCATGGTAATTCAGTTGATAATATGATTCTTCTACTTAAAAAAATGTACATCTATTTCCTTACCCTTGAGGTTATGATTATGCAGATGTGTATTTCCAATCCTCTTCAGAAGATGTAGCCCTGGAAGTGACTGTGTCCTCTCTAATACGAATGTAACTTACAAGACACATCAGGTTTATTGGCTGCATAATTGCCATGTTCAGTTAATTTGGCATCGTTTGTGTGCGATGTGAACAAGTAGCTCAGTGGTAGAGTTTTGGCTCTTCATTCTGTGGTTGCTTGTTCAATCTCCAGTGGGGGAGATCATGGTAAACAGCTGTCCAGTGGTTCTGTATGACGCGCACAGTGTTTGCTGAATTTTCTGGTCATGGTAGTTTAAATTATAATGTAGTCAACCTGTTTTGAACTTAAATCACAGTCAGGAAACAAGTTTTTTTTTTTTTAAAGTTTTACAAAGAGATGACAAGTCATGAATGGAACAAGGAAAAATGAACTGGTAATGTAGCATATCAGTTAACTGAATGAAAATTATTATTTTTTTAAATCTAAGCGCTGAACATTTTCGGATCTTTGTTTTATGAACAAAAGTGAAGGTGCCATTGATCACAGAACGGTAACTAGATGGTTCAAAATATTTCACTCAGGTTGCGATAACCTTGTCAATCAATCAAGGTTAGGTAACCTAAAATCATGGATTCCGAGGCCATGCTCCAAGTCAAAGAATCAAATTTGGTGAGTAGCACTTAGTGAGTATCAAGTGAGCTCAGCATCTCCCAGTCCAGTATGGTTAGTCATCTTCACAATCCAGGCTAAAGTATCTGAAGTCGCCGAATTGTGCTTTATGTTATCAAAATATTGAAAAACTTTTGATTCACCCTAGTATATATATGTATTTACCAACCCCTCCACATAAATAGGATGTGACACGAGTTAAATTTTTTAAGTAGAGTTTTTCAGGTTTTCATTTCAGAATTTTCCTTCTCTCTGAAGTTGCCGCACCAGGCTTAAAAAGCCCAAACTACCCTACTATTTGTCCATAACTAAAAGGAGAATAGTTGGATGCATACCATTCCTAAGGGTATTAGTCCTATGTAAAATGCAAACAGCGTTGATCAGGGTTTGAATTTGGGTCACCATGCCCAACTCCTATGGTAGTAACCATTACACTGCAAACTACTCTAATATATATATATATATACACACACGCGTACACACACACAAATATTTGTGTATGTATGTGTTTATGTATATATATTACACCTTGCAAAAATCATGGCATTGGTATACTTAGAAGATGTTCACTGAGGCCATTTTTATTTAGCAGTAAATAGACTAATAACTGATAAAAAAGATATTTGAACTGAGGACAAAAAGTGTATAAAAAGCCAACTGGAAGTTTACAAGAGTCAGCACTAATGTAGAATAGCAGAACTCAAGCAAACAATTTAGAAAAGAAAAAATCTTTCCCGAGTTGTTCAAGTCTGTCCAATGAGATTACATTTGTCTATCAGACAAAATCCGAATCCATGTGAATTAAAAAAATCCAAGTCAAGTAACAAGATCAATCTTACAGTAGCTGTCTTTCAGTTTACCATTAAATCTGACTGGACACTGTCCAATGGTAATGGTTGTGGGGGCTCTCATGCATCAGACAAATGATAGACATTGGCTACATCAAATGGTCCAGACTAATGAGAATTCACCTTCCTTGCCAGTTGTTCTACTCTCTTCCAAGTCTCAATAACTCATCTCCTTACTCTCCAGTCTTTGGCAGGAACTTGAGTAAAAAAAAAATTGTTGCTTTATTCAATTTATGGAGGAAATTGTCATTAAAGGTAGCTCCCTGCATGTAAACGACTGTTAAACAGACAGTACATAGAAAATTGCTGCTGGATGTAGTTCTTTTATCATGTACTGCAAAACATGACTAATATTATAATCTTTCTAGCTTTTTGTTTTACAATTTAGAGCTTGCAGTAGAAAAAAGCTAAATGGGGATTACAAGAGGATGGTGTTTGCTATTTTGAACAAATTCTGGAAGCAGCACTATATAAAATAGCAACTGTATCTTTTGCATCTTATCTCCCAAATCTTCGAAGTAAAACAAACAAGATATGTTAGACACTGCTGGTGAAGCAGGGACAAACTCATAAGAAACATTCTCCTGTGGACTCCTACACATGGACACACCAGTGTGAATTTGGGTTGCTGTGTTGATTTCCGATGGCAATAATCATTATATATATATATATATATATATATGTATATGTACAGGGTGGAACAATAAAATTGTCACCCTAGAAAAGACGACATGATTCCATTTCTGTTTAATGAAATCCGGTTTTCTTTTTTTGCTGCAGACCATCTACTAGTTGGCCAGTTGTGTACAAATCCCAAGAGCGATAGGAGCCTTCTATCATGTCTGAAAGTGACACAATGTTCAACGAGCGAGATTGGAGATGTGCCGCTGTAAACACATGCTCTCTACTGATCCAAGTTATGACAACAGGACCATTGCCAGCACCCTCAAAATATAAATCCGGAACGGTTCAGCGTGCCCAGGGTGATGAAAACAAAGTTTACGGTTACGGTTATGGTCTTTGGTGTGGTTTCAATTGAGGGCCATATCATGCCACCTCATATCTTCGAAGTTGGCTTGAAAGTCAACACCAAAGTATACCTGGATGTGCTGAAGAGTGTGCTGATCCCCTGGTGCAATCTGGTGGCCGGTGGCAGACCCTGGGTGTGGCAGCAGGACTTGGTGCTGGCCCACAAGTCCAAAGAGACCCAGGCTTGGCTTCAGGAGTACTACAACTTTGTACCCTTCTCTCACTAGCCCCCTCTCCTCCCCCAACCTGAACTACTTCGTTTGGTCATATGTTGAGAACATCATCAACATGACCTCCCACAACACCCAAGCCAGCCTGATCGCCACCATCCGCCAACTATTCGCCAAGCTTCCGCCGGTGCTTGTGGAAAAGGCATGCTCCCAGTTCCAGATCCATATCGAGGCGGTGATTGAGGCTGAAGGCGGCTACATTGAATAGATGTCAGCTCTACTACATAATCAAGTTACCTGAATTGATTTTTTCAATAAAAGTTTTAAAATAAAGCTAGAGTGTTGTTTTCTTTAGGACGACAATTTTATTGTTCCACCCTGTATTTTAAGATGAATTGTTCCAAAAATGATTTCCAATTTAACTTAGATATAAACATGCGTAATGCACTAATAATTGAAATAATAATAATAATAATAATAACAAATTTAAAATCATTTATGGACTTATCATTTTAAAATATTCACTTTTCTCTCATTAGACCAGCTACAATCTTATGTTATATATATATATATTATATTGAACAAATCCTGGCGACAACACCCCACAAGACACCAACTGTACGGCCATCTGCCTCCCATCATGAAAACTATACAAATTAGACGAACCAGACACGCAGGACACTGCTGGAGAAGCAAGGACAAACTCATCAGTCATGTACTCCTATGGACCCCCGCATATGGCCAAGCAAAAGCAGGTCGACCAGCTCGAACATACATACAGCAGCTATGTGAGGATAAGGGATGTAACCCTGAAGACCTGCCAAAAGCGATGAATGATAGGGAGAAGTGGAGAGAAAGGGTCAGGGATATCCATGCTGGCGGCACGACATGATGATGATGATGATATATATGTATAAATGTGTGTGTGTGTGTGTGTTTAAAGTCTTGGATTCTCGTATAAGAGTAAAACTGTCAGTATTGAGTCAGAAAAAAAATAATGGAGTTAAAAAATGTTTATGTTGAAAAAAGAAACAGAAATAATATTCTCGTAAATAATAAAAATAAATTATAGTGCCAAGTAAAAATTTAAATCTTACTCAATTTTTTTTTAATATAACAATTATTTGACTCATTAAAAAAAAATCATTTCATTTGTTTCTATTCTTCCTCATTTTTAAAGAGTTTTGATCTTTTTTAAAATTGAAAAAAAAATCTTCCACAATTTATAAAAATTCTTCTACAGTTTTTCTTTTATAATCATTCCTTCCTTTCTATCTATCTCCTTTTTCTTTCTGCTGTGTAATGTTTTAATTTTTTTTACCAAAACAAGTGAAGAATTTGTTGCTCAAAACTGTTTTTTTTATATATTTTTAATATCTTTTTTAGGTGATCATTCAACATTTGCCAATGAGTGTGTGAAAATTATAGGGTATGATCATCGGAAGTCTTTGTTAACAGGAGGCAAGGTGGTTAGATTCAAATGATTTAACAAGAAGGTACAGTTATATCAGAATGCTTACACCCGACAAAAAGAAATGCACACAATTTTGAGGGTATAATGAATGAAAGGGATGTCTAAAGACAGAGACAGCAACAAGAAAACAAAAAAGCAAGCTGACTCAAGAAAACAAAAACGAGAGACAATGTCTCAAAATGCAAATTTAAGCATTTTCTTCTTACTATTTATATTTCGTTTAGATATTTTTTCTTGCGATTCATGCACATTCACTGATGAAAAGTCTAAAATTATAGAGTAAGACTGTTGGAATTCTTTGGTGAAAGGAGGTAAATAAGGTTTGGGTCTGGTTTGGTTTGCTGGCTGATATTACAGATATAAAAAGGGGTGGGTCCAAATTAAGGATAGAAAGCTAAAAACATTCATTGCAATCAGAATCCCAATCAAAATTAGTGCTATGGCTCTACAGAATCAGCTCTTTCATGATTATTTACAATTCCTTTTGTTCAGTAATGAATTCTGGCTCCCTTTTTTTACATTAAGAAAGATTTTTCAATTGAGCCTTTCTCTTCCACCCTTTTTATATTTTTTCGTGCATATTCTTTACTTTGTTTTACCCTCCAGTGTTATACCTTTTTGCCATTTCTAAGCATCGAACTGAAAGTTTCTGTGCTCAGCGTGATTTCCAAACCTCAAATATCCTATCTTATACAACAGTTCTACCCATAAAAATAGGTAAAATCTTAATCTAAAATAAGATTTCCATTCAATGTATAATGGGTTATATACAGAAACAAATACATACAGAGTATACAAATATACGTCCCCTGCCAAAAAATGTATAATAGGTTACATACAGAAAAAATGTATAATGGGTTATATACAGAAACAAATACATACAGAGTGTACAAATATACGTCCCCTGCCAAAAAATGTATAATAGGTTACATACAGAAAAAATGTATAATGGGTTATATACAGAAACAAATACATACAGAGTGTACAAATATACGTCCCCTGCCAAAAAATGTATAATAGGTTACATACAGAAAAAATGTATAATGGGTTATATACAGAAACAAATACATACAGAGTGTACAAATATACGTCCCCTGCCAAAAAATATAGACCCAGCACATTTACAAAATGTTTCTTACATTATTTTTAATCTATAAAAATAAACCAAGCACAAATCTGAAACAAAACCTATTTTATTTGATAGTCAAACTTTCTGGCTTCATGGAACATAGCTCAAATTAATTGAAATAATTTATTTTTTACATTTTTTATTTTTTTGAATAGAAGAATTATAATATTAATTGAATTATCATGACCAGAAAATCTGGCAAGCACTGCAGGCAACATATGGAACCACTGGACAGCTGTTTTGACCTTATTAGGTCTCATCACCAGTGTATACCATGATCTCCCCAACTGGAGATCAAACCAGCGACTACAGAATGCAGAGGCAAAACTCTACCACTGTGCTACAGGTCTACATCGCACACAAGTGATGCCAAATTAACTAGTCATCGTAAATGGTGATAAGACCGAATAAGGTCGAAACAGCTATCCAGTGGTTCTGTATGTCACGCGCAGTGCTTGCCAGATTTTCTGGTCATGGTAATTCAATTTATAATTTATTTCAATTAATAATAAATATTTTTTTAAACAAACTACTCACTGTTACTTTAAGCTTCATGCAACTGTTGTTACAATCATCAGTCAGCTGTTTACTTATAAAATTAGGTTCACACATATATGTGGGCATTTGTAATATATATATATATATATATATATATGCACATTCATTATATATATATATATGATGAATGTCCAGAAAGTAAGTTATAGACATTTACTAATCCAACATGTTTATTATTATACTAATAAAACATTGAAGATTTATTACCAGTACTACTATGCGCCTTGAGCACATAATTGGTGTCATGATTCATGCACTTGTCCTATTGGTGCATAAAAATACCCTCTTCAAAGAATGTAGCATCAATCAATCAGAACTCACTTTGAGATGACCTTTTCCAATATCCTAGCTTCTTATGAATGATTTCATAGATGACCAAGTTCTGGAAGATATAGTTCCATAGCCAACTCACAAAGTTTGAACTATCATCATAAATCATAATTTCAATGGCTACAATATGGTCTTTTGTTTCAAAATTGACACTGTACACAAAGCTTGTTTTGCAGATTTCTATGTCCCTTAGTGAATACATTGCACCAGACTAATAACTCTTTCTTTTATATGATCATCAAACACAACATGTTCAGGGTACAATTCAGTTGGATTTTTGGTCTGAAAAAATATTACCACACTTTGCACTTTTATGTTTATTTACTATTATATTTAGTATTTATATTTGTTAGAATGTCACACATACATAGACTGAATGTTAAAACTGTTCTGGCTGTTATAAGAAGTACTGCATACCTCCTGTTATTTAGTGTTAACAGATTTTTCACTGAACTAATTCCTGTTAATTTATAATTATCTGTACCTTACTTTTCAGACATCTTTTGTGCATGTGTGTGGGAACAAAAAATTGACACACACACACACACATATATATATATATATATATATATGCCAGTTATATAATCATAGATTTTGTTTACACCCAGTTATTTGCTCAGTCAGCTGGGGCAGTAGAATACACCAACTGCTTCTCAGCAGACAGGTAAGACCTCCACCAATGAGTGTCCTGAACTAAGTGCATACTTATGCTTAACTGAATTTTTTTAATTAGAAGTAGTTCAACTAAACTGAATAACTTGAATAGAAATGTTTTTGACAATTAAACTGTACCTACATTTAAACAGTGTGCTTATGCTAAACTTTATTGTTTGAAACAGAACTGTTATTGACATTGAAACTGTACTTACACTAAATTGAATTGTTTAATATAGATCTATTTTGACATTTAACTGTGTGTGAACAGAATCTGTACTTATACTAAACTGAATGAACTGTTTTGATAATTAAACTGTGTACTCATGCTAAACTGAATTGTTTGAAATAGAGCTGACTTTTTGCATAAAAATGGATTTGGCATTAAATAGCCAATAAAGGTTGATATGCCATAAAAACCCAAACCCAACCAACCAACAAAATACACCCACTTATATATCAAAACAGTTCTATTTCAAACAATTCAGGTTAGCATAGGTATACAGTTTAGTTCTGTTTAACCTATAGATTGATCCCTATCAAGATCTACCACTCTGGGCCAAAGTGGCCCTGGGAGTGATGGCATTGAAGGGGTACTCTGTATTCCCCAAAGCTCCAGCATTACTGGAACCTCACTATCAGACTGTTTAGTGTCATATCCAGGACACTCATTGGTGGGGAGGGTTTCTGAAGAGATGCAATCGGTGAATTCTACAGCCCCAACCGACTGGGCAACTAGAGTACAGAATGCCTTCAATACTATATATATATATATATATATCCGATATCAATGAATGTTAATCAAAAACATTTGGAATGAACAGGGGCATTATTCAATTTGTGAATCACCTTAGAGCATATAAACATGAATTCTTACATAATATATGCAATATATCATGTAATTATGTATACATACTATGCATATGTAGAAATATATCTGTGGGTGGAAGTTTTCAGCAGTATATATATATATATATATATATATATATATATATATATATATATATATATTGTGTCTTTATGTACATGAAGACAAAAGAAAAACCTGTATACATTCTACTGTAATCTGATATATTACATAAGAAAATTTATGCCTTGATTTTATACATATTTTATTTATTTTTTGACAGGTAATATCTGTATAAAAGAATGACAACTGATACAAAAAAATTACGATTTTGCTTAGCCTATATTTTTCTATATATACATGTGTGTGGGTGAAATGTGGTGCATAGTTATATAAAAAAAATTATAAGCAATCATTTATATATATATATATATATATATATATATATACACAAACAAATAAATGATACTGATGCTTTCAAATGGGATACAGTATATATATATATATATATATATATATATATATATATATACCATGTAAAAGAAAAAAAATATATATGTATATATATATTTGGTATTGATTCTCAAACATGGTATGTGTGTATATATATATATATATATTTGTTCCCACATATGTATACTTACATATAAACAAAAGCAATTCTAGCTCAATATGTATAAAATCGTAGAGATATATATCTATCTTTAAGTGCATATTTAGACATAAAAACTAGCAGTTTTTTACAAAATATATCTGTGTCTATATGAGTGTGCATATATATATATATATATGTGTGTGTGTGTAGTACATAAAGCGATATATGTATGCAAATGCACATACAAAGAATTATATATATATATATATAGCCACTGCACTCTTTGCACTTTTAAAACTGCACTTTGTATGAATAGTTTTGTGCTACTCAGCTATTCTTTCATCTCTATAACAAACACATATATTCATGCACATCTATGCAGAAAATGCAGATATATCCCCTCCACCCCAAATCATTGTATTTACTGGCAATGATTTACTCATGTATGCATATATGCCAATATATTTATATATAAGTGTAAATATATATCTCTATATAAGCCTAAAAAGGAATGTTAAGAAGAAAAACAGAATGGTATGGTTTGCTTTCTTTTCTCAAAGTATGAACATTCATGGGTCATTTAATGCCAAATCCATCCTTGTAGAAGAACAGTAGTATTACTATTTATCCTATTACTAGGGGATTAGGGGGTTCATACTTTTCCCAAGGGAATTAGTTTTAATTAGTTGATTGTATGGTTTCAAGTAACTAATAATATTGGTCATTTGTAAACAACAACTGCTTCAAGTAACAATCCCTATTATAACTATTATAACAATAATAATCATTTGTTTGTATGGTGTCCCTATCTTTGACATATAATTTGTACAGTTTTATGCTCTCAAGTATTCCTATCTAATACTAATAATTTATACTCAGTTATATGGTTTGAAGGTTGTTTTTTTTTATTTCATGTTATATCAACCTTTATTAGAGGTGCCCGTGGTGTAATGGTTATCGTTGTAGGAAATGGACACAGCGACACAGGTTCAAATCCTGAACAAGACTGATTGCATTTCACATAGCACTAATATCCTTGGGAAAGGTATGAATCCAATTATTCTCCCTATTATTCTATGTATATTATTATTCTATGTATATTATTCTATATAATTATTCTATGGGTAAATAGTAGGACAGACTAGGTTCTTCAGCCTTGGTAAGGCAACTAGTCTAGGAAAAGGAAAACTCTGAATTAAAACCTGTTAAACTCCGCTTAAAAATTGACCTTGTGTCATATCCTGCCCGAGCGAAGGGGTTGGTAAATATGATCAACCTTGATGGGTCATTTAATGCCAAAGCCATCTTTGTAGAACAACTCTTAGTTGTAGAATTTAACCTATAGCTGGTGAGTATAAAGGTATTCATACCTTTCCGAAAGGTATAAGACTGAATTAGTGAATGTAATAGTGTGACTGAAGTTTGAACTCTCTTACTATGATGCTGTAGTCCACTATGTTAGCCACTATGCCATGGGGACACAACAGAATGAAAATCAATCTTATATCAGCAGAACATTTTCAACTTTTTAATGCACTGATCCAGTTATGATATTATCTACATATTTCAAAGTGATCTCACTTCCGGGATAAAGACATGCTAACTGTTCCTGTTCTATGATTTTGACCATAATGTACGTATTTACCAACACCTCTGCACAGGCAGGATGTGACACAAGGTCAGTTTTTAAGCGGAGTTTAACATGTCTCTTTCTCTTAAACTGGTTTCTTAACCAGGGCTAAAGAACTCAGTCTGTCCTACTATTTAACCATAGCTGGCGGGAGAATTGTTGAGTTCATACCTTTCCCAAGGCTTTTAGTGCTATGTTGAATGCAATTAGCCTCATCTAGGTTTTGAACTTGTTTTGCCATGTCCATTTCCTATGACAATAACCATAACACCATGGCCACCTAGAGCTCTGTCAATCCCATATCCATTTTGATCATAATATATGTAACATAAAAACACATTTTATGCACTTTTAGATTACAAATATTTTGTTGGAAATGATTACAGCATAGCAACACATTTCTTTCTAAAATAATATTTTAACTTTGACATTATTGTTAAATGTCGACACTTCTGTTTGAAAGCTCTGGGTAAATTGCCTTTCTCTCTTTTACAAAATATATTCCTCTTTTTCTTCGCCTCGTGGAAGCTTGTACAGCAAGTGAAAGAAACGGTAAACTACCAGTACTACATCTGTCTTACAAATCACGAAAGTAGTACCATTTATGAGGGTCATTCAAAAAGTTCTAATATAAGGATAACTAAAATTGCTGGATCCTGTTCACTAGATCATATCATACACCTAGTAGAATGCCTGCTTGGATGTGATGGCCACTAGAACTCTGTCAATCACATACAACCTGTTCAAAATATACAGGTTATTCAAATGAATGATATTGAAGTTGAAAGTGCAAATTTAGTGCTGATTTATACACCTTTCAATGATTTCAAGTATTTCAAGTAATTACATGACTTCCAGTGGTTAATAAGAATTCTTAGTAAACAACTCAACCACTATTTTTAATGCAAATAATTTGCACAGTTATATGGTTTCAAATCTAACACCAAGAATTTGCAAACAATTATTTGGTTTCAAGTAATTAATAATATTTATAATTTGTGGACAACTATAACTTGAAGTAACTATTCTTATTATAAATAATCTGCATACAGTTATATATTTTCAAGAATTAAAAACTAATTAAAACTAATAATCTATATAAAATTCTATGCTTTCAAGTAACTATTCTGATTTGATAATAATAATAATAATAATAATAATAATAATAATAATAATAATAATAATAATAATTATTATTCATTTGCACACAGTGTACCTATCTGACACAATTTGTACAGTTTTATAGCTTCAAATATTCCAATTGTTGACAACCCCATCAAGAATTAATTGCAAAATTAACATCCCATAAAAGCAAATTGTCTCAATTATAAAATGCCAGAAAAGTGAGGGAAAAACAATGTCTTGGAAAAAAAAAGAAGGAAATATACACAGTAGAAGTGATATTGAATGAAAAAAAAAAAAATTGGTTTTGTGTTTTGTCTTTCAAGTAAACTTCTGTGTACCTGTTAATAAATGAATGAATAAATAAACAAAACTTTCATGTCATACTGTATATATATATATATAACCTTTATGTCATACCATATATATATATATATATATATATATATATATATATATATATATATATATATATAATGATGTAAAATAAAACCTTATGTCATAGCAGAGTGAATCAGAATTTGTTCACAAGATAACTGGATCAATCAGTCAGACTATCATTTCCCTGCCTCCATCCTACCTTATCCAACACAAAAATATTGAATTATCTGTTTAAGTTCTATATATTGAAAGCAGTAAGATGTCATGGGAAAATAAATTTCTAAGACTACTGTGTAGTTTTTTAAACAAATGTGGTCATATACACATACAAATATATATATATCACAGACTAACCTGCATATATATATATATATATATATATATATATATATATATATATAAGTTAAGTAATTAAGTAAGTTGGCAACTGTAGTTGAGGGCAACCAGAAGGCTTCCTTTTCAATAGCTACTATACTGAGGTGTAGGGGAGGGCATTACTCCATTCCCTTGATTGCTCCACTTACACTTGATTCATACCAATGTGGCATCAAGTACCATTTTTTGAGTCTTTGGTATGACTCAACCTGGAAATGACCCTGGTCTCCCAAACCACTGGCAAACACTCGAACAATTATGCTAATGGGCATATATATATTATTCATATATATATGACTAATTTCAGTGTGTGTGTGTAAATATATATATATATATATATATATATATGTGTGTGTGTGTGTGTGTGTGTGTGTGTGTGTAGTACACTCTGCTTATATGTGTTTGCTTCTAAATGGATAAGTCCACATCTAATGATAAAAATACATTTATTTAACAAATATTCATTTTGCAACATTATCTTCTGATTGGGCAATAATAATCACAGAGGCTGAACATAATACAGTAAAATTTTGAGATTAAAACTCAGCTAAAATTATATGTCAAGCTACAGATTTATTCATCCCTCCTTATATATAAGGTAGGGATGAATATATATATATATATATATATATATATAATATATATTTCATCATACAACGTGTGAAAGCACATGCAATATTCTAACCTCATCAGCCACCAACCACGGTGATAACACAGTTTCGGTAGCTCAATGCAGTACTGGCCACTCCTGGCACTACCAAGCAGCTTTTTCCACCAGACAGGGTATTTAAAAGAAATATATATCTATATATACACAAGATCAACTAAAAGCAGATATTACATTAGACGTTCGTTCATCTTCATTTTGGTGCAGTTTGTGATTTAAAAATGCGTTTACTCACGGCCTTTGATGTCATAACAACCATTTCTTGATTTTGCATAATCACATGAGAAAGGTGGTTCTGCATGTATATCATTCATGTTGAAATCCTTTCTATATCCGTTATCTATTCTGTTTGTTTTCTTTCATTCATTTTTGCGTTACTGCCCAAAAGCACTTGAGACAAACGTCATATATATATATATATATTGTCATCCACAGACAGACTGTTTCGTTCTATCAGAACTCTTCAGTGTGGCTAGACACACAGGACGCTCGAAGCCAGGATCGAAACGCATCCAATTTTACGTTAGACTAAGTCTCAGACCACTCGGCCAACAAGCAGACTACGTTGGCTAAGGGAATTTTAAACGGATCTATGTAGCAACAGCAGGAACGTCTGTTTGTTTACATTTTTATACCCTATCGGCTACCAGAGTGCTCAATTCTTTCGAAGAGCTTTGCATTATGCGAGCGGTGGCGGCCGACAATTCCTTCGCCAGAGTGCTCAACCCCTGGGGGAGCGTATATATTGTCATCCACAGAAAATCAAAATATGATATATATATATATATAAATTTAATATATATTTACACAACACCTCCACCATGAGCATGATGCTATACAAGGTCAGTTTTTAAGTAAAGTACCGTTACTTTGATATCAGCTTTTTACTTCTCCTAGACTAGTTGGCTTACCTAGATTACAGAGCCTGGTCTGCCTTATTATCTATTCATAGCTGAGGGGAGTAGATGTGTTCATGCCTTTCCTAATAGCATTTGTATAAAGTTAAATACAAACTGCTTCATCTGTGATTTGATCTTGGGTTACAGGTTCCATTTCTTCTGAGATTAAACATTACGCTAAACACAATATACATATATAAATATATATTAGATACAATATATAATATAAATAGTATATATAGTACATAAAATATACAATACAATATATATATATATATATATATATATATATATAGATATAGATGTATAATATATATCTATAAAGTATATGATATAATATACATATAATATATAACATATATACATATTTATAATACATACATACATATGACTTATAACATATATATATATATATAAGATACATAATATATATATATGCATATATTACATATATATGTATCTAAGATATATATATATATATATATATATATATATATATGTATATATATAACATATTGTATTGTATATATATATATATATATATAAAAAATACAATATGTTATATATATATATATATATATATATATATATATATATATAAATATCTACACTCACTCACACAGGTAATATAGAAGGATTATAGAGCAATATATGTACAGGTTCCAAAATAAGGAGTGTATTAATAGTACTTAGACCCAAGGTATATGTATACTGTACATAAGTCAAAACTACCCTTGTCTCTCTGATTATTGCAATTTTACTTTACCATATATATATATATATGTATATATATATATATATATATATATATATATATATATAAATATTTGAAACAACATTTGCTTTGTTGCTCTGGGAAGAAAACCTATATTGCATCTATTAACTATACTGTCATTTGATGTAAGTAATATTCATGACCAGAAGTAAATCTCAGGAGAAATCTCATGGCAACAACCTACGATTTTGAATCTATCTTGGTTCATGTAATCAACTTGTTCTTACATATCCATCCCCAATATTCACATACCAAAGTACATTTTTAATATTGACTTGCATGACATTCACACAGGAACCCGCCCTCTGACCCTATATAATACGAGATTTAATAATGCACATATAGGCAGAGATGTTACGCAAATATTCATATGCCCTTTCATTACAGCCTATGAGCACTGTTAGACACATATTTTCTTATTCTCAGGCATCTATCAAAAGACAAACATCAATGACACATGTTACATACACACACACACACACACACATGCACACACATATATATATATATATATATACACACATGTGCACACATACACATATACAAGTGAATAATCCTATGACTTATCCAAGTGGCGGCTATATTATGTCAGATATTCATTTCTTGGATATTTCTTCCTTTAATCAATGAATTCTTTAAGAAAAAATAAATAAATAAAAAAGAAACATGTTCTAAGTTGTCTGGTTTGGATAAAACCAAAACGGCTGCTCTGTGATAAATTTTCACCAAAAGCTGAGACAAGTTTTTCGTATAACAATTTTTTTAACATTGTTCAATATTTATATTAACATTTGAGCGATATGTGCTGACAGGAATTTCTTCCATGCGACCGATATATATATATATATATATATATGATTGTTTGCTCACAAGGTTTACAATGGGAATAACAGATTTCAACATGTTGATAAACATTCAGATTAACATTTAAAAGATATCTATCAACGGAAATTTCTTCTAAGCATATATTTGTATATATTAATAATTGGCCTCTGACAAGTTTTTATCTATCCATACATACATACACATTTATGAGTATCTCAATAAACATGAGACCCATGTGACTGCTAATAACTCTACTAATATAATATTGTGTTCTTTTTTGTTTCAGATTTGAAAATAATATACTATGACAACTATTAATCCTTGGTCACAATGCCTTGAACAAGAGAGGAAAAAAAATTTTGCATCACTACTTATTTGGAGACAAAATCATTCAAAACTGTAAGCAAAATTTTGCAGGAAGTTTAACAACTATTCACAGAAATGCCAAATTTATCAGGTACATAAATTTCAAGCTACAGGGCCAGTAAACAACCTCAATAAGAAAGTAGAAAATCCCAGAACTGACAGGAAATTGACTGCAAGATGTCCTGACAATGTGGCTGTGGTGAGAGATTCTGTCCGAAAGAATCTAAAAAAGTCCCTTCGAAGATGTTCCCAAGAACTTGGTCTTTCATGTGCATCATTGCAAAGAATCTTAAAGAAGGATCTTCAGCTGTACCCATAGAGAATCCAGGGTGTCCTCGTGGTGTAATGGTTAAAGCGATGAACTGCGGAATCGTAGTACGCGAGTTCGTACTCCATTCGTGCTATTATGTTCACTTTTGGGCAAATACCCTTGGGAAAGGTATGAACCCCCTTATTCTCCCTCCAGCTATGGGTAAATAGTAGGACGGACTAGGTTCTTCAGCCTTGGTGAGGCAACAAGTCTAGGAGAAGGAAAACTCTGAATTCAAACCTGTTAAACTCCGCTTAAAAATTGACCTTGTGTCATATCCTGCCCGAGCGGAGGGGTTGGGTAAATAGTACCCATAGAGAATCCAAATCAAGCATAAACTTATACCAACTGACATGGAAAAATGTTTTGTGATGCGCTGGTGGTTTGAGAACAAGACTGAAGAGGATCTTTACTTCCTTGATGATATTTGCTTCAATGACGGAGCACACTTCTGGCTTTGTAGACATGTCAATAGTATTAAATGTGTGTACTGGGGCACAGAAACCCCAAATAAGGTGCTTCAGAGGCCCTTGCCCTCTGTGAAATGTACAGTCTGGGTGGCCATCTCAAAACATGAAATAATTGGACTGTTTTGGTTTGAAAATGCAAACAAGGAAGCAGTTGCTGTCACGAAGGAGAGTTACATTGAAGTGTTAAACAAGTTCTGGAGGGCACTTGGAAAACATTGTGGTGTGAATCAAGATGTGCAATGGTTCTAACAAGATGAGGCAACTCCACATACACCGAACATCACAATGGAGTGGCTTGACCATTGATTCCTTAATTGGCTGATCAGCAGGTGCTGCAAAACCAAGTGGTCTCCACATTCACTCGATCTGAACTCCACAGATTTTTCTCTCTGAAGGACAGCATGTATAAGAACAATGTACTTTTGAACTCAAGGTGGCCATCAATCAGAAGATTCATGCCATACTGAAAAAAGAGCGTGTCAGGATGACTGACACCTTTACTCGACGAATTTGGGCATGTCATCAGCACAATGGTGATCATTTGGAACATGTCCTGTAAAAAATGCATCCTTTGAGGTAGAGACATCAAATTAGTGTTTTTTTTAATTGTTATGATATCAGCTTCCAGGACATGCAATCTTTTTTTGAATTTCTTGTGTCAGTAATAATCATTATCAGATTAATGGGTTGTATCTATTTTTAGACACCCTATTTATTGGGTTGAGTTGTAAGTGATTTCCATTTTTGCTAAATATAATTCCTTGATAAAAAGAATCAAACACTGAATTAATTTCAATCAATTGTATATTCACCATTGTTTTGTATCTCCTCTTACCATTTATTAAGTTGCTTATTGATTCCTCTTAAGTAAAATTCAGCTGTTTTCAAACTCAATAAGTTTTCCACAAACATTTTCACCTGGTCGTCTTGGGAAAATATTTTGTCATTCAGAGAAGAAAAAGAAAAGATAGAAATAACTTAGTGCAAGGTCTGGTAAATATGGTGGATGGGGTAGAACAGACCAGCTGAAATCCAATATTTTTATCTGTGTGATTCTTGCTGAAAGAGGCCTTTGCATTATCATAGAGAAGCATAACATTTCTCCTATTGATAAGTGCGAGGCATTTTCTTAAAAGATTTTTATGCACATACAGTAGCTGTTGGGAATCTAAATCTGCATTGAGTGTCTGATTGTGATTTAAAAACTTAAAATGAATAATACTGTAGTGGTCCCATTTACACACAGTATAACTTTTCTTCTATGAAGCACCACCTTTGGATTAGGCTGTGGAGATTCATTCTGGTCAATCCACTGCTTTTTGCATAGAACATTGTCATAAAAGCCCTTATAATATTCTTGAGAAACTGCCTTGAAAGAAAACTTGTCACAATGGATATGCAATCTTCCATATTCTTCTCACTAAAAGTAGGAAAAAACCAAATGCCCAGCTTGATCACTTTTCCTATTTTTTTTTTCAAGTGATAGCAAATAGTGGATTGGGATATGCTGAGGTCAAGTGCTAATTCTCAAGTACTTTTGTGCAGACTGCTTTCCACAAATTCTCTAAAAGCATCTTGCTTGAGGTCTGATGACTGGGGTTCATTTTTCAATGACCTATCACCAGAAGCAAACACTGAAAACCAGTTTTGGACTTAGCAATCAGTAATGACACCTTGGCCATAAGCAATGTGAATTTTCTTAGCTTTTTCTGCTGTATTTTGGTTATTCATAAACTCCCACAAAATTACATGTCGAATATGCATTTTCGTTCCTCCATTTAAGGGGCATGAGATCATATATTGAATTATGATGTACACTCTTTCATTACGGAAATAAGAATGACCAATGAAGACATTCTTTAATCAGGTTATTTCCAGTCATGTTTAAATCATTTGAAGCTTAAAATGCATACTTACAAATTCTTTAAAAAAAAAAAATTTATGAAAACCCAATATATATATATATATATATATATATATATATATATATATATATATATAGTCTCAAGTTTTCAAATTCTACTTCTTACCACTTTACTGGATATTATATCCTATAAATGGTCCATTGGCCTAGCAGTTAGAGTGTTGATCTATGATCCGGGAGACCGGGCTTCAATTCTTGGTTGTCATACCAAAGACTCAAAAAATAGTACTTAATGCCTTCTTGATGCCTCATCATTATAAGGTATGGATCAAGGGTAAAGTGGAGCAATCCAGGGAAAGGAGTAGCACCCTTCCCCTACACCTCGGTGTAGTAGCTATTGAAAACTTTACTTTTCTTATATCCAATAAAATATCATATATATGTATAGATACATATATATAATAGAAAATGCTAATAAATTCAATGGTATGTAAATATAAAAATATGACAAAACAAAATATACAGGATATATATAAATGAATATAACTTCTGAATATTTTGGTTTTTATGTATACATATTTACATATATGTATATACATAAAAATTTACAAAATTTTATACAAGTGACATTCAAAATATTCTAAGCCTCACCCAGATGAGCCACAGCTGAACATTTTTGTTATGGTAAAACTCTACCACTAATTCAGATTTTCATCTTGATTTCTGTGCATGTGATGCCCATATGATGTGTGACAAATCTAAAATGAGGGGTGAGACTTAGAACTTTTTAAATGACCCTCCTATATATAGATATGAGTCTTGTATATCTATGAAAATACATAGTCATCTATTTTTTAGTATGTATCATATAATATATATTTACATGCATATATGAGTATTTACAAATATGTGTGTTCTCTATATACATTGGCATATATATATGCTTATATATATATATATATATATATATATATATATATATATATATATATATATATATATGGTTTAATTAATACTGAAATAAATTATATAGTTTAAATTTTTTGTTTTAAAAAGAAGTGTTTATAAACTTAAATTTTATAATTAAGAAATTATTATCTATTTGGATAAACATCAGTTTACATCTATTTCAATTCATTCATATCTTTCTGTGTAATTAATCTAGCAAATATAGTTCTTGGTTTATATCTATCTATAAGTTTATCAGTCTGTTTATTCCTGTTTCTGTTATCAATCTCAGTCTTCTCATTGCTAGTTAGCTCAGTTCATCTATCTATCTATAATCATAGATAGCTTTTCTTTATGCCAATATATCTAGTTGGTTTATATCAGTCTGTCTAAGTTTCTTTCTTTCTTTTTTTCTTTTTATCTATCTATCTATCTATCTATCTATCTATCTATCTATCTATCTCAGGCTAATCATAGATAGCTTTTCTTCATGTCAATCTATCTAGTTGGTTTATATCAGTCTAAGTTTCTTTCTTTTCTTCTTTTTATCTATCTATCTATCTATCTATCTATCTATCTATCTATCTATCATCATAGATAGCTTTTCTTCATGCCAATATATCTAGTTGGTTTATATCAGTCTGTCTAAGTTTCTTTCTTTCTTTTTATCTATCTATCTATCTATCTATCTATCTATCTATCTATCTATCTAATCATAGATAGCTTTCCTTCATGTCTATCTATCTATCTCAGTCAGTTTATATCTATCTGCCTTGCAAATGCTAGCTGGCTCAGTCCATTCATATCTATCTATATCAGTTTAAGTTTGTTTCTATATCTAACTTAATCTCTTCATTAACTATCTAAAATCAACATATAACTATACATATATGTTATTTCATAATCCCATATGAACTCACTCACACTAACTTGTACCTTACATAGATGCTCATAAATTTCCATGCACACACAAATTAAAATTTATATCAACATATATATCCTCTTATACATTTTTGTTCCTAACAACATCTTCCAAAATTCATGCAAACAAAAATGCACAAAAATTCAACACAAATCATAAATTTATAAAAACATCTGGATGTGTCTGTGTTTATGCATGTGTGTGCATGTGAGTCAATGTGTGCAAAAGAATTTTAATATATATGCATCAAATGAATCATACAGAATGGTGAAAAGAAAAAAAAAATACAAACAAGAAACTGTATTGCATTTCTCTATAATTTGTTATTTTTTCTGATTCTACCAATACTTTCAGATAATTCATAAGTGATTAGATCTTTTTTTTGTCTCAAAGAATTTTTTTTATTACTCAATGCAAATTCAGTTGAGCAGGTCTTGACAAATATGGCACATTTTAATATTCTTGTCAACTTTTATTTACTTTCAAGGATGCAATCAGTCTTAACCACTTAATCCGCCTTTTCAACTGTTTTCCATCATACCAGCTAGCTAGCTCGAGAGATTGATAGATTTATTGATAGACTGACAGAGAGATAGAGTTATTTAAATTAATAGATAAATAGATAGATTTATTGATATTGATATTGATATTGAGAGAGAAAGAGAGAGTTATATTGATAGATAGATAGATAGATTTATTGATATTGATAGAGCAAGAGAGAGAGATTGATATTAATAGATAGATTTAGTGATACTGATAAATAGAAAGATAGATTTATTCATATTGATAGGCAGATATATATATATATATATATATATATATATATATATATATATATATATATAGAGAGAGAGAGAGAGAGAGAGAGAGAGAGATTGATAGCTTTATTGGGAGACTAACAAAGAGATAGATTTATTTATATTAATAGATAAATAGATAGATTTATTGATATATATATATATATATATATATATAGAGAGAGAGAGAGAGAGAGTGAGAGACAGAGAGAGATAGATACTGATAGAGAGAGACATAGATTTATTAATATTGATAGCCAGATAGGTAGATTTATTGATATTGAGAGAGAGAGAGAAAGAGAAAGATTTTTTGATACTGATAAACAGAGAGAGATGTAGATTTATTTATATAGATATGAAGATAGATATGTATATAGATAAAGAGATAGATTTATTGATAGACAAAGAGAGAGAAATTTATTGATATTGATAGATAATGAACAGAGTGAGATGGCCTGTTAACATTGACAAATGATTTTCAAAATCATGACTTTAACCTGGACTTGAACATGGACCTTTGCAGAAGAATCAACTTTTTTTTAGCCAGCTTGTATTTAATCCATCCATCCAATCTGCTAGCCATTTGTTTGTGTTCATATAACTAGAAAGTTTTGAAGAGAGAAGAGAGAGGCAAGATGCTAAGTGTATTAAAAAGAAAGATGAAGATTAAAGAAAGAAATAAAGAAAGTTGGAGAGATTTTTTGATATAAAAGAAATAAGTAAAACAGTTGAGAATTTTTTTTAAGGGATGAGAAAGAGAGAGAAATAGAGTAGAAAGGAAACAGATAAAAAGAGGAATTTAAAAGCAGGAAAAAGTGAGAAAGAGGAAAGAAAGAAAAAGAGGAGTAAATGGAGTCTAATAAAGAAATAAAGAAAAGAAAACGTGATATGGAGGTTGACTGAAAAGTTCATAGGCTTACCAAAATACTCTAAAAAAATATGACCAAATGAAGTTTATTTTTCAACACCGTCCCTCCTTCCATCAGTATTGCGCTGCTCAGATCTCATTGGTCAAAAAAGTCAAAAGCAGATATAACATCAGCTTCTGAACTTTTCAGCCCACCTTTGTAGAATAAGAAGTAGAGAAAGTGAAAGGTTTTAAAATATTAAGAAGCAAAAAGAAAGTGATTGACTTTAATTGCATGTCAAACAGTCTTGGGTTATTTTATGCCTAGAGATGAAGGAATTATGTCTATTGTAGATTTATATTTACATTTTTTGTTTAGCATTTTTTTTTCACATTAATATATCAAGTGTTCCTATCAAATATAAATAACTTCCTCCAAGTTATGTGGTTTCAAGTATTTCTATCTAATACTAATATTTGTATGGTTTTAAGTAATCATTTCTATTTATAGTCATTAGCTTGCACATTTATATGATTATAAGTAACAAATGATAATCCTTTGTAAACAATTATAATTAATCAAGTATTCCTAATAAATATTGATATTTGAACAAATCCATAACAGATATTACCATAGTGGACCTGAGAGAAACAGCAATAAAGAGGTACCCTGGACTATCCTGATCTCCAGAACTGGAGCCTATATCAGAAAAAAAGGTTAGTGCTATACACCTCTTTTGGTATGGGGTCTTACACCTCTGCAAGGGATATAGTCAACCTATTCTATACACTGCTGAGAAGATGGAGGAAGAAAGAGAGAAACAGAAACTGGAAAGAATTAAAAGAATATATGAAGAAGAAAGAAAAAGAAAAAAATTAACTTTTGAGTTAAAAAGAAAAAGAAAATAAATAAATGAAAGAAAGAAAACACTATATTAAAAAGAGAAAACTGTAGACAAAAAAAGAGAGAAAGAAAAATAGGAAGAAAGCAATGATAGAAAGAAAAAGTAATTCTTTTTCAGAAGGGTAAAAAAAAAAAGAAAAAACATGAAGATAGAACTTAATTTTTTAATAAGTAGATGAAAAGAAACCAAGGAAAAAGTTGAAAACTTGTGTCATTTTAAAAAAAAAAAGCAAAAATAAAAGCTATAAAGAAAAAAAAAATTAAAATAGAGTTGAGGTAAACAGTCTAAGAAAGAGAAATAAAAAGAGAAAGAAGGAAAAAAAATGGTAGAATAAAATGTTGTGAAGCAGGAAGTGGTTGAAAGAAGAAGATGAAGAGAAGAAAGAAAAAGAATAAAATTGAAGATTTGAGTTATTTGCAAAGAGAAAAGAAAGAAAGACAAAAAGAAAAAATGCAAGAATGCCTAGATGCATGATTGAATGTGAAAATATTTATTTACTTCGCATTCCTGTGTGACAGACTAAGAATCTTCTTGGAAGAACTTAAAATTATGTAAAGTTTTGGGGAGGGCATTTTTAGACATCATAAAAAGTTTTCTTCATCATAAATCTAATACAGAGATATGTCAGCATGTCAATTTGAAAGAACTTTGGTAATTAAGAAATAAATATCTTAGATTTCAAGAATGCCAAAGTAAAGATGTTCTTTGATTTTTCTACAGAAGATGTACATCTTTAAACACTGCAAATGTTGTCATCCTGCTTTTAAGATGGTATAAGATGTTCTGTAGCATTCTCTCATTTCCTAAGAAATCTTTGTCCTAAAATAATGTTAAATTTGATGTTATATATATATATATATATATATAATATATATATATATATATATATATAATATATATATATATAAAAATGTGTGAGTGTGTGTGTGTGAATAGTTATTTGGTAAATTATAATATGTATTGTATTTGATTAAACTTGGATAGGGCATTTAAAAAAAAATTAGTCATGTTTTATGGCATATCAACACTTGTGGGTTACTTAATGCCAAATCCTGTTTATATATATATTATGTGTATGATTTGTAAGCAAATAATTTGTAGGTTACATTATTTTTAAATGAATCAGAGCTCTTTTGTTGCAGTAAGTTTAATGGTTTCAAATACTGATATCCAATACTAATAATTCTATTTAATATTAATCATTTATTAGCACACAGTTTAAATAGTTTCAAGTACTGCTGTCTCAGCACAATTGACTCTCAGCAATCATCTTCTAGTACCTTTAAGATAAAAAGGACTGGGTGTTTGCCACAAGAGCAATTTGAAAAATATGTTCAGGCCAATCATGTAGGTGCTAGGGCTTGATATAACCAAAGAATTGATTTGATTGGACCTCTCCAACTGCTCATCTTGCCCAGTAAAGGTGAAATTTGAGTGTTGCAAGTCACTTGACCACTTTGGTTGTTGGGTCATGGACTACTCAACCACCATGATTCCATCCTCAAGCATTACAGGTTACCATATTTACCAACCCCTCCGCTCGGGCAGGATATGACACAAGGTCAATTTTTAAGCGGAGTTTAACAGGTTTGAATCAGAGTTTTCCTTCTCCCAGACTAGTTGCCTCACAAGCTGAAGAACCTAGTCTGCTCTACTATTTCCCCATAGCTGGAGGGAGAATAATTGGATTCATACCTTTACCAAGGGTATTAGTGCTATGTGAAATGCAATCAGTCTTGTCCAGGATTTGAACTTATATCGCCGTGTTCATTTCCTATGACGATAACCATTACACCACGGGCACCTCCATTTTTTTTACCCAACCCCTCCACTCGGGCAGGATATGACACAAGGACAATTTTTAATCAGAGTTTAACAGGTTTTAATTTTACCACCCACAGCCAGCAGATGGCTTCAATGGGGGGTCTGTAGAGATGCAGTCAGCATATTTTACACCCCTAACCAACAGGGGCATTTTTTTAATTACTGAAGTACACTTTTAATTTACAAAGAGAAAAAGTAAGATGTATCTTTTTTAAAATACTCTTTATTTTACAGAAAACAGACATTTGAATTTAGATTGAATTTAATATGGCAACCCTTTTAAGGAATATTTTTTGGTTAAGGAATCACATTTCATTTTACATTCATATTTACATTTTTGTGTATTTGTTTCTAAAGATTTTATTGAATACAAATGATTTTTAAACAGATCTAGGAGTAATGGCAATGAAGTGATACTCCTCACTATCCAGAGGTCCAAAAATGGAGCCTCATCATCAGATGAAGTTATCTTATGTCAAGGACATCCTGTTTTGGTGTAGCGTCTTATCCCTCTGCAAGGGATACAGCCAGCATGTCCTAAGCCCTAAAGACAGGACATAGAAAGAAAGAGAGAAGCAGAAATTGAAGCGAATAAAAAACGTAGATGAAGAACAAAAAAGAAAAATAACTGGAACTATTTGAGAAAAAAAATACATGAAAGAATAAAAGCAATAGAATATTGGTTAATTTTATTTAAAGATAAGCCCAGTTGTCAGGAGCTCTAGAATATACCAACTGCATCTCTGCAGAGTTGTAAGACCACTCCCAAACAGGTGTCTTGGATATGACACTAAACAATCTGATGGTGAGGTTCTAGTCTTGTAGCTTTGGGGAGTACCAATTCACTGCTATTGCTTCTATGTCCACTCTGACCCAGAGTGGTAGTACCTGATAGGGTCCTATCTATGGGTCAAGTGGAACTGTTTGACTATTTAAACTATGCGCAAACAAATGATTAATAGTAAATAGAAATATTTGTGTTAGATAGAAATACTTGAAACCATTTAAATGTGTGCAAAGGAATGAGCTAAGGCCCATTAAAAATGTATCTACAAAATTAGTCTATAAATCAAATATCTGTAAAAAAAGGATTTGTCATTAGATAACCATCAATGGTTGATATACCATAAAACCCAACCAACCAAACCAAAGGTAAAAATATATATTCCATTAGAAAAAATATTGTGTAAAAGGACTTTATATATATATATATATATTTATATATACAAGGTAAGTAAATAAGTTGGCTAACCATAGTCAAGGGCAACCCGAAGGCCCCCATTTTAATAGCTACTACATCAAGGTGTAGGAGAGATTCCTACATCTTTCCTTGGATTGCTCCACTTATGCTTTTTTTATATCTTATAATACTGAGTATTAAGCAAGAAGGCACCAAGTACCATTTTTGGAGTCTTTGGTATGACTTAACCTGGGATTGAACCCCAATCTTCTGAGCAACTGGTGAACATTCTAACCATTATGCCAATGGGCCATTTTCATATATCTATAAAGTTGTTAGTGTGTGTGTTTGCCCATATTGAATAAAAATTGTATTGACAAAGTAAGTGCTATTTATATGAGATATCATTTATTTTTCTTTAATAGTTGCATGCCTCTTATAGCTGGATTAAAACTTTGTAGGCCCCTGGACTATATGTATTGTGAGGTTCCCAGCAACATTTAAAAAAAAAAATGTTGAAGAAATATTTATATACTTTTACAAGGCTAACCAAAATTAAAGTGTCCTTTGTATTCCACTAGACTGCAGGCTCTTGTTCTAGAGTACTAAGGAGTGTGGAGTCACCCTTCTCATTGCTATTGCTTTCAAGGTGCCTCTGGTGGTGTAATGGTTAGCAAGCTCGACTAGCAAACCTACACGAGTGAGTTCGAGTCTCATTGGGTGCCCCTTTCATATGGCCTTGTGCCACATCTAAGCAAAAAGCTTAGTAAATTTCCATTGCTATTACTTTCAGGTTCACTCTGACCCAGAGAAGAAGCACCGGTTAAAGTCCCATTTATAGGTCAAATAGATCTATTTGAGATAAGGTCCAGTCAAACCCAGACTAGTAATATCTATCAGGGTTTCAACTAAGAGTCAAAGAGATTTGTTTGAGAAAGTTTTTTAAATGATTTTGAACTATATTAATATATAAGCTCATTGATATTGCAATTAAGTATGAAGTATTAACCTGTTTAAAATGATCGTGAAGGTATCTTTTTGAAACTATATATAATTGAAAATCATGATTGTAAAATTGTCTTCAGTATGAAATAATCCAATAAAAGTTGCCATGTCGTAAACATACACAAATATTTATTTACTGAATCCCTCTGCCACAGAAAGAAAGTGACACAAGGTTAATTTCTAAGTAAAAGACAACTGGTTTGAATTCAGAGTTTTCCTTCTCCTAGTCTAGTTGCCTAACTGTTGTACTCCTTACATAATGGACTCGTCCTCCTCCATAAATACATGTCAATGAGAGTGTCAGACGGAGTGCATCAATCAGCGTGATACAATCACGTGTGATACTATTTGCGTAGTGGACAGATAGTCACTACCCCACTTGACTCTCAGCTTTTTATCAACTAACTACTGTTTAACCAGGTTCACTTGTATCTTGTTTCTGTTACTTGAATATATATGTTTTTCTATTAACCCTTTTTTGTGTTCCCCGTGTCTTTCTTTTGTCAGGATCACAATACTAACCAAGGCTAAAAACCAAAATTGGCCAACTGTTTAAACACATACAAGTACATATTTACTAAATCCCTTTGTTATGAGTAGAATATGACACAAGGTGAGAGCTTTCCTTCACTTAGACCGGTTGCCATGCCAAGGTTCAAGAGCCCAGTTTGGCCAACTTTTTATCCATAGCTGCAGTTGAATGCATACCTTTTCTAAGGGTATTAACATGATGTGAAATGCAAACAGCCTCGTCAACAATTTGAACTCAGGATGGTATAACCTTTCTTAAACCAATAACTGTTACACCAAGAGTACCCTCATAAACACTTGACCTAGTCAGCTGAGACTGTAGAATAGATCAATTGCGTCTCTGCAGAGGGGTGAGAACCTCCACCCCACTTTAACGAGTGTCCTGGATATAACACAAAATGATGTTGTTCATCACTTTGTTGTCACTACTCCCAGGTCCACTCTAATCTTGAGTGGTAGAACCTGTTAGGGTCTCATGTATTGGTCAGATGGAACTATTTAATCATTTTCTGTACTTGAATCCATTTAAATGTGCAAACAAATAACTTAAATTGAATTATCAATATTACTTAGCAATACTTGGAACCAATTAACTGTGTGCAAACAAATTGATAATGTTGAATAGACTTACTAGTGTTAAATGGCAACACTTGAAATCATTTAACTGTGTGCAAATAAAACTACAAGTGTTGGATAGCAATTCTTGAAACTATTTAATTGTATACAAACAAATGAGCTCCAGTTCCTTCAAAAATTGTGGCTTACAAACAATTTGTTTACAAATCATCTATATCTAATATATATGTATAAACAGTATTTGGCATTAAATAACCTGCAAGGGTTGATATGCTGTAAGACACAGTCAACTAACTAAACATAAACACATGCAAGTAAGCAAAAATCTTTCAAAACATAATATTCTGTTATCAATTCTAAATTCTACTTATCAATTTTCCAACTAGATGCCACCTCTGCCATCAAATTCATTCATGGAAGGTCAACAGGTGCTCCTGGTTGTTTAAGAAATATAAGAAAGGTATACAAGGCTTTGTGAATATCAAATGTGTATACACACATAGATAGATATGTGTATATCTATGTAGATAAGCATTAACTGTTCAATTACTTATATACATAGATATATTTCCTTAGAATAACATAAAACAAAGATCTAATGAAGAATAATATTTATTGTTTTATTATCACTCTTAAATAATAACGAGTTACCCCTACAAAGGCACCTGGAGAGGTCATTTCCTGTGCAGAATGTAGCATTAGGCTTACTGTCTGCAATGTCAAAAGGATTGTCAAAAGGAAATGCTTTCCACAGGTAAACGACAAAGAAACAGGAAATGATAATAACAACCCCTTTCCCTTGGAGACAACGAAGAACTTGGAAGAGGGTCGTTTTATCATTAACTATCTGTGATGCATACCTTAAGAAAATAATTCCTCTCTTTCTTTCTCTCAAGTTCTTCCTCACATCATTAGATATCACAGCTCACTCTGAACTGTATGTCTTAAAAGTTATTTAAGTTCATATGAAGTGCAAAACAAAGAAAAAAAAAAGTATGTCTGCAGATAAGATTTTCTTTATTTCAATTCGCTGCTTTTATCAATTATATTTTTACTGGTAGATTTTCAGATTAAAAAAAAAATTATAAAATTTATCCAAAGCAAAATTAAAATGGCAAACTACAAAGGGTTAAAATGATATTGCAATGTGCACTTACAGAAGCAATTACTATCACTGAAAATGGTCTTAACACAAGTTGAAATCCTGAATAAGGCTACTTGCGTTTCACTTCATGTCAATGCCCTTGTGAAAGGCACAAATTGATATGTTCTCCCCCCCAGCTATGGATAAATAGAAGGGTAGACCAGGTTCTTCTGTCTTGGTAAGGCAACCGATCTAAGAAAAAGAAAACTAAGTTCAAACAAGTTGTACTTGGCTTAAAAATTGACCTTGCATCACACCCTACTCATGGTGGAGGGGTTGAATAAATACATACAATATGGCAAAGCAGACTTAGTATAACAGTTAATAGCATAGAAAATGGTCTTAATAACCAGAATTCGAATTGGAACCTCACCGTCAGATTGTTTAAAGTCATATCCAGGACACTTGTTGGGGGTGGGTCTTACCCCTCTGCAGAGGTGCAGTTGGTGTATTCTACTTCCCCAGCCAACTGGGCAATAAAAAATTAGAAGATGCAGCATCTGCTTAAAAAAATTCTAGAAAACATAATGAAAAAAAAATTAAGATAAACACAATAAAGATAAGGAAACTAGTAATGAAATTGAAGATATTTATCAAACTATGGAAATGTTGAGGAACTGTCAAAAGTTAAGTTGTCTGTTAACAAACAGTCAATGAAAATCACATTCTTGTAATTACGCAAATTGATAGATACTTGTGAAACCTTTTCAAATAACATGTGTCTGGTGATTGCCAACAGGTGACATGTTGTTCACTGACTGCTTTTATGCTGGTATAAGCTTAAGCGGAATTCTCTTGCAAGTAAGCGAGAGTGAAAATGCCTTTACAAGCAAACAGATGTAGATAGGGGATAAGGTGGCCAGTGTTTCTCTCTCATCACAGCCATTTCACCCTCCCTAATATTTAAGTGCCCCTTCAGTCCATTAATCAATCCAACCAGGGGAATAACATTTACAGCATCCTAATCAGTGATGCATCGACTTTCAATATCAATCCACAGTGGATAATTGTCATTCTCATTTTATGTGTTGGAATATATAGCTGCAGTTTGTCAGGCTTCAGTCTCTCTTCCCGTATTGCAATGATTGGCAGTTGGCATTCCCATCATAATCCTCTCTTTCTTTGTTCAATGGTGCATTGTTCTGTATATCAAGTTAATGTCATAACTGGTAAAGGCATCAGTTGCAGATGATGTTATATATGTCAAATAAGGCCCCTTAGAGGATTAGGTTTCTTATTACACAAAATTTCTGAAAAGCAATTTTAAATTTATACCTCGGATCTTTCCATCTTTCTTTCTTTCTTTGGTTGTGTTTGTAAAGCAGTAATTCCATGGATAATTCTGCAACCAGTTTTTAATAAACAGTAAATTATGAAATGTAATAGCTTAATGGAACTGGATGCAATCAGAACTTTTCAGTCTAAATATCCCAAACAAACAGTAACTAATACATAAAAACAAACAAACGAAACAAACCACTTGAGTGTAACAACTTATTCTCATAAAAACTGTGCAGTTCATTATCAAGGTATACTGACAGCACAGATTCCTTTAACTCCCACTTACTATATGTCCCTGTTGGTCTCCAACCAAAGCTGATGAATCTAAATCTTTGCTATGGGTTTGTGTAGGACTCCAGAGAAGAGCGTCACTTATGAGTTTGTCCTTACTTCTGTAGCAGTACCCAGTATGTCTTGTTGTCTTAGGTACTATTTACCAACCCCTCCGCTCGGGCAGGATATGACACAAGGTCAATTTTTAAGTGGAGTTTAACAGGTTTGAATTCAAAGTTTTCCTTCTCCTAGACTAGTTGCCTAACCATGGCTGAAGAACCTAGTCTGTCCTACTATTTACCCATAGCTGGAGGGAGAATTATTGGATTCATACCTTTCCCAAGGGTATTAGTGCTATGTGAAATGCAATCAGTCTCGTCCAGGATTCGAACTCGTATCGCCGTGCTCATTTCCTACGGCGATAACGACTACACCACGGGCACCTCCCGTCTTGTTGTCTTAGGTAGTTTGTGAGATGTGAAGCAGTTGGCCATACAGCTGTATTTTTGTAGGGTGCTGCTTCCAGGATTTGTTCAAAATACTATGCAACATTCTTGTATAATTCTCATTCATTTTTTTCTCCAGGTGCTTTATTAAAGACCAAGTGGTGCAACCATACAATAGTTCTCACATAGTTATGGCTTGGAAGAATTCCTGTTTTATCAGGGACATCAGATTTCCCTATAATTGGTGACTAGTCAGTAGCAGTCCATGTTTTACCTATGCATATCTTGATATCACTTTCAGAAGATGAGATATTGCTACCAAGGTAAATGAACTGGTCTACTTGCAATTGACTCTCAACATTAATAGGGTGCAAGACTCCAGTGAAAAGGGATCAACAGCAAATATCTACCAGGTCATTGGCCTAATGAGTATAGTGTTCACCAATGGTCCGGTAAATCGGGTTTTAGTCCCAGGTCGAGTCATACCAAAGACTCAAAAAATGGTACTTGATGCTGTCTTGCTTAGCACTCAGCATTGTAAGGTGCGGATCAAGAGTAAAGTGGAACAATCCAGGGAAAGGAGTAGTGCCCTCCCTTACACCTTGGTGTAATAGGTATTGAAAAGGGCGTCTTTGAGTCACCCTCGACTAAGTTGACCAAATATCTTTAGTTGTCTACAATCAAGACATTATAATGCATCAGTATATAATATATTTAATGGAGGTGCCCGTGGTGTAATGGTTATCGTCGTAGGAAATGAACACGGTGACACGAGTTCAAATCCTGGACGAGACTGATTGCATTTCACATAGCACTAATACCCTTCGGAAAGGTATGAATCCAATTATTCTTCCTCCAGCTATGGGTAAATAGTAGGACAGACTAGGTTCTTCAGCCTTGGTTAGGCAACTAGTCTAGGAGAAGGAAAACTCTCAATTAAAACCTGTTAAACTCCGCTTAAAAATTGACCTTGTGTCATATCCTGCCCAAGTGGAGGGGTTGGTAAATAGGATAATGCATCAGTATATTTTATAACTTTAAAATTACATTATAAATATGAGAGAGAGAGAGAGAGAGAGAGAGAGAGAGAGAGAAAGAGAGGGGGAGGAAGAAAGAAAGAAGGGTTCGGAAATACAAGACAAGTATAGTTTTGAGATACAATGAATAATTATCTCTCTTAGAAAATTGTTATGTCCATTTGTAGGACAGTCACATTATAGTCCCACACACCCATTCTTGCAACAATTATATTCTCAAACACTTTTCATATTTTCTTTGACAACTTTAATTGAATGAGAGGATGGAATCATTAATTTTTGATAATTTGATTTTCCTGTTTGATATCAGCATGATGTCACCACATTTCATTTGGGATCATGCCTTAAGTGAAGTACTCTCTTTAATCTTCTATTCTTCAGGTCCTGTAATTTTCAGAAATATCTCAAAAACTCTAACTCCAGTTTCATGGTTTCTTAGATTGGTTCCTTTGTTTAATGGTATACCTAACTTTGTGGATAATCTAATACTAAAGTCATCCTTATAAAAGAGAACCTTTGCAGAATCTGGGTAACCATACATCAAACTTTTTTGTCTTGGATGCATTTTGCTTTTTGTGCATCAATATGTGTCAAATAGTATATATGTGTGTATACAGATTGATTGATTTTAATGGCATGACAACCCATCATGGGTTATTGTATGCCTATAGGTTAGGGAATCGCATTTATTCTATGCTTATATTTACATGTTTTTGTGTAGTTGTTTCTTAAGAGATTTTTGTTCTTTTAATGCACTCCGATTAAATATGAGTAATTCTTAAAGAGACATTTGATTCATAGATAGGACCTTAACAGGTACTACCACTTTCAGTGGACCTGGGAGTAATGGTAATGAAGGGTACTCTACACTCCTTAGATCTCCAGAACTGGAACATAACTATGAGATAAAATTTAGTGTGATACACATGACAACTCTTTGGTTATAGAGCATCTTACCCCTTTGCTGGAGATACAATCAGTGTATTCTAAACCCTGCTGACAAGGCATTGTGTATATATGGAATAACAGTGAAAAATTTATATCTGTCTAAGAATATATATATATATCTCAGGAAACATGATTCCAGTTGAAGAAAAGGAATTTTATGCTGTCAAAAGTTTTCTCTTCTTTTTCAATATGATATGAACCAAACATTGACTTGCATTAATTTCTCTAAATCTTTATTTTGCTCAGCTCAACACTTCTAAATCTAATTAACTTATTCTTTAATTAAAAGGAAAAGACCCCCAATAAATAAATAAATGAATAAATCCAGAGTTAAGAAAGTAATCTAAAATAATCAAATCCAAATAAAGTGTTAAGCAATGTTAATTAATTCATGTTAATTGATAGTTTGTTTAATCTAATCTGTAAGATGCAAAATTAATCACTTATTAAAGTTGGTATTTAACCACATTCCTTTGGGTGTAGTTTGTGACACAGGCCAAAAATAGCCCCAGTCCCTGTGACCGATGTGGTGGCATGCAGACACTGGATCACACCAATCTTTACCCTTTGGTGAAATTGAGGAGATACTGCTTCATAGTTGGAATCCCTGTGACCTGGCTTACTTCTCTTTTTTTTTTAATTTTTTTTTTTTACTGCACCCTGCCTGAAGATAAAAACATGATTGAGGGGAATGAACATCATCATCATCATCATCTAAGCATGCTGACAGCTTAGATTCATTTCAACCTCTCTCTCCATCCATCCCTATTGGCAGCACAGAGGTGATGAGTCTGTTTTTTTCTGGTCAGCCATCACTTGTGTATCCGTGTATTAAGAGTCCATAGGAGAATGTCATTTCTGTGATTAACCTGACATCTCCAGCAGTACCCAACAAATCTTGGTTGACTTTCTGGGATAGATTGCAAGATGGCAGGTTATTGACTGTACAGCTGTTGTTTTATCTAGTACTTCTTGCAGGATTTGTTCAAAACAGCATGTAACATCCTTGTGTACGCCGCATGGACATACCAGTGTTAGCTGACCAGCAAAAACTTACATTCATCAACTTTGTGCAGACACTGGGTGTCGTCTAGATGACTTTCTAAGAGTGAGAGGTGATAGAGATGGATGGCGAGAGAGAGTCAATGGAATCCATGCTGTTGCCACACCATGATGACAATGATGATGATGATTTCCTGTGTTACAGAGTACCCTTATGAACATATAAAGTCAATGAAAATAGCTGGTATTTTAGTGTTTAAACATTTTGATTATAAAAATATTGATTTGTTTAAGACATCTTTAAAATCAAAATGTTTGTTCCTTGGCCTCTGGGACATTTGGGTTCATAAGCATTACCTGATTATCTGACTGCTCAGTTTGGCCCTAGCACTGTAGTGATGCTGTCTGGATAACCTTGATTCTTCCTTGAATTCCAACTTCCTTTGGCCTAAGCTTTTGTGATCATTCTTATTACTTCAACATTGTATAATAATAAGAATAATAATAGCAAGTGTAAGTTACAAGAAGACAGAGATGCAATGGTTAATCATATAATAAGTAAATGCTGCAAACTTGCGCAAAAGAGTACAAGATTAGGCATGACTGGGTGGGAAAGTTAATATATTGGCAATCGTGCAAGAAAATGAATTTTGACCATAACACCAAATGGTGCATGCAGAATCCTACCAAGACAATGAAGTGCATAAAATTCCTTGAGATTTTGAAATACAAACAGATTACCTAATCCAAGCTAGAAGACGGAAACTAGTATTAATTAACAAAAAAAAAGAACTTTTAATCTAGTGGATTTTGCCATTCCAGTGGACCACAGAGCAAAAATGAAAGAAAGCAAAAAGACAAACAAATACTTGAACCTTGCCTGAGATCTAAAAAAGTTGTAGAATATAAGTGATACCAATGGTAGTTGGTGCACTTGGAATAGTCCCTAGTAGTTTAAAAAAACTGGAGAAAATGGAAATCAAAATAAGAATCAAGACCCTCCGTAGCATTGTTAAGATCAGTTAGGATACTTAGAAGAGTCCTGAAAACTTACTGTCACTTAGAATCCAGTGAAAAACCCACAACTAATGCTGGTATGAAAAACTTGCAAAGAATAATAATAACAATAATAATAAGTGAATGTGGTGCCTGTGGTGTAATGGTTATTGTCGTAGGAAATGGACATGGTGACACGAGTTCAAATCCTGGACAAGACTGATTGCATTTCACATAGCACTAATACCCTTGGGAAAGGTATGAATCCAAATATTCTCCTTCCAGCTATGGGTAAATAGTAGGACAGACTGAGTTCTTCTGTCTTAGTGAGGCAACTAGTCTAGGAGAAAGAAAACTCTAAATTCAAACCTGCTAAACTCCGCTTAAAAATTGACCTTGTGTCATATCCTGCTCGAGTGGAAGTGTTGGTAAATATGATAGTAAGTGAATGTAGCAAATCAGTGCAAAGGGAGTATAAGACTAGACATGACTAAATGAGGATGGTGATCCACTGGGAATTGTGCAAGAAATTGAATTCTGACCATACTCTCAAACGGAATATGCACAAACCAGAATCTGTCCTAGAGATAAAAATGCATAAAATTCTTTGGGATTTTGAGATATGGACAATATCAACTAATCCCAACCAGAAGACCAGACTTAGTGATCATTAACAAAAGAAAAAGAGAACCTGCAGTATAGTGAACTTAGACATACTGAGTGAAAATCTAAGAAAGAGAGACAAGTACTTAGACCTAGCCAGAGAACTAAAAAAAAGCTGTGGAATATGAGGTTAATTAGTGTGTTTGGAATGGTCTCTAAAAGCTTGGAAAGGGGGCTGGAAGAGTTGGAGATCTGAGGACAAATCCAAACTAAAATATTGTTAAGATCGGACAGAATACTGAGAAAAGCCCTGGAAATCTAAGAAGACTTGGTTTCACTCAGAATCCATTGAAAGTCCATAAGTTAATGCTCATATGAAAGACTCACAAGAAGTATGATGATAATAATAATAATACTGAATCTCTTTTAATAGAAAATAATTCTATAAGAACCAATTATATCGAAACAAAAATTGATAATCTGCAAAAAATACCAAGTCATATGTTAAGAGAGAAGAAACAGTAAGCCACATAAGTGAATATAGCAAATTGATAGAGAAAGAGTAGAAGAATAGACACAAATGATTGGGGAAGGAGATCCAATAGGAATTATGCAGGCAACTAAAATTTGACCATACCAACAAATAGTATGTGTTCAAGCTAGAATCTGTTCCAGAAAATAAGACATACAAAATCCTTTGGGATGTCGAGATACAAAAAGATCCCTCAATCCCAGCCAGACGATTAAACCTAACTGAAATAAACATAAAGAAACGAATATGTCAGCAAGTAGACTTTGCCATTCCAGCAGATTGAATAAAGGAAAGCAAACAATTAAAGAAATATCAGGACCTTTCCAGAGAGTTAAAAAAGCTGTGGAATATTTAGGTAACGGTAATACTAATCATAACCTGTGCATTTAGAACAATCTCCAAGTACCAGGAGAAGGGAATGGAGGAACTAAAAATCTGAGGAAGAATTGAAATCATTTAGATCACAGCACTACTGAGATTGGTAAAAATGTCTAGAAGACATTACTGAGATTGGTAAAAATGTCTGGAAGACTCTCGGAGAGTTGCTGTTACTTAGGCTCTAGTGAAAATTGCCATTTACGACAAGTATGAAAAACTGACAAGGTGTATAAGAATAATAGAATAAGACATGAACGCATGTATCTGAATGTTACAACTTGTCATTACTTCAGATAAAAAATAGATCATTTCATTTTGATTGTAAGCTATGAAATGGGGAAAAAAAAAACATGCTACACATTAAAGAAATAAAAAAGGAAATACAATCAGAAATAAAAGGAGAATAAAAAAGAAGTGATCGTTATATATCATCATCAAATCCTGCTGACTGCATCAAGTTCTTCCTTCATAAACTGTCTTAGTTGGATGTTGAGTTGGCCATTAATAATTTTTTGGATAGATTTGTCAGTGATTTCAGGAGGTTTTCCAAGCAGATTGTTCTTTCCACTGGTGAAGTCCTTCTTCTAGGCTATCAGCTTTTAGTTTTGCTCTCAAGGTGCTCTTCTTTCTGCTCACTTCATTTACTGTTTGCCATGATAATTATGATTGTTTATTTTCTATTGATTTGGTCTTGAATGTATTTTAATTGTTCTTTTTGGTATGTGTTAGATCTCTCTGGACTTTCTGCGAGTTGCGATTTGTTGGGTTTCTTTTTAAAGATGCTTTTTTCAACTTATCTCATTTTTCCTTACTGCTAGTGACTTTGATTGAACTCAACATTTGGTTATAATTTTTTGGGTATATTTGTCAGTGATTTCAGGGGGTTTTCCAAACAGATTGTTCTTTCCACTGGTGAAGTCCTTCTAGGCTATCAGCTTTTAGTTGATTGAACTTAACATTTGGTTCATGATTTGGTTGGTATGCACTCTGCCGCTGCTTTTATATAAGTGGTAACAAAATTTTAATTGCCTTGCATGTCTAAACACTAAACTCCAAAAAAAGAGGGAAAACTATCGATCTACACTTACCCAAATAAAACTAAAGCACAGAATATATACTCATAAACAAAAAGTGGATAAATAGCAGTTTGAACTGTGAAGCATACTCCTTTTTGGAAGGAATATCTTCCAATCATAGAATCGTCGCAGCAAAGATATGGCTGAGTCTACACAGAAATAAGAAATAAACATTTAAAACTACATTATAACTTGTCTTCACTTATGAATAGTAGTATAAGCTATAAATATATAGTAATTGTAAGAAACAAATTTAATACTCTTCAGGAGACATTTAAAAAACATACTCTGAATGTTATACATCAGATGCTTATAGTCTACTTCAATGGAAAATAAAGAAGTAAAAGAGGAAAAAATAAAAGAGAAGATAAAGTAAGAAAAAGAAATCTTATAAAAAGTGGAATTTCTGAGGATGCTGCTGATAACAATAATATTATGAATTAAAATGATTGATTTAAATGGCATGTCAACTCGTCTAGGGTTATTTCATGCCTAGAGCTGAGGAAATCACATTCATTCTACATTTATACTTGTATTTTTTGTTTAGTTGTTTCTTAAGAGGGTTTTTTGTATACGGTCCTATCAAACATGAAACATTTTTAAAGAAATCTATTTGATCCTTTAAAAATTATTCATGTTATAAGAAATAATTTAATCATTTTGTGTTCAAAATGATTATTTTGAGCAGAAGCTAATAGAGAAGTTCATTGGGTTACGCCTTATGGCTGAGGTTGATTTGTATTACCTATCAGCCCCAAGCTAGAAGCTATAAATTTAAATGCTGATTTTCAAGGCAGATAAGACCTCTCTACTCGGAAAACTGATGCAACATCATCTGTCAACTTTTCTTTAGCCTTGTACTATGAAAAGTTATGATAAGCAAATTACAATTATTAATGCATTTTGAAATGAAATTTTAATTTTTGACTCAATAAAATGATAATGAGAGTATGATTTTATGGTGAACAAGATAGTACTTTTTGTATATTTTGTTTAAATTTGAGTCATCAATCTGTTGTCTTTTTTTGTTGTTGTTGTTACTGTTTGACTACAAAACAAAGATCAAAAAGTTAACTCAGAGAAAAATAGTGCGATCAGAACTTACACCCAACCCTGCAAAAAAAAAGTCAAAACAATAATGCCTTTAAGGTCATAATGAGAGAATGGTCTTCTTTTAAGACTGTAACTGGATGTATTAAAGAAAACCAAAAATAAAAATGAGAAAAAAGAAACACTCACCAAAAAAAGGAAAAAAAAAAGCCTAAAAACTATTCCTATTCACGAAACAAGAGTGTGTGCTTCAGTAAAAATACATTTGCTGATCAGTCGTGGCATTTTTTGGATGCTTTGCATTCAAACTTATTTATGTGATGATCCAATGAAGATCTAAAACTGGTTTAAGGACTTGAGATCATTTTTTGTCTTTTTTCTGTTTCCTAGCTACTATTTAATCCCAGGTGAAGCCGACTCTGTTTTATATGCAGCTTCATTTGATTCCTTCTGTTCTCTCTCATGTTTTTTTTATTTTAAGTCTTTTAGCTTTTTTTTTGGTTTGTGTCTTTTAGAAACTTTGGTCAGAATTTATTTGAATACACGGGAGACAACTGTAATGTTAGAATGCACAAGCGCCAACTATTTGAATTTATGTGTATTTGAGTATAGACCCAGAGAGCTTAGTATGCAAATTGGAACACATACTGGACTTCTTCAACAATGTGGATAACCTATGAAGCATTATATATATATATATATGGATATATATATACATAGGATTACATTTAGTACAATTGAAAATAAGACAATTATATTAGAAATCAATAACACTAAATGAATATTGATTAAACCTAGTTTTATAAGCATATATTATGTAAACCTTTATTTCTTAGTGAAAAAACACATTGCAGGATTTTAAATGCATGAAAAACATGGGCTGTTTTGAGAAAAATCTAATTCAACTAAGCTTTATTAAAAAAAAAGATGCTAATTAAAATTAGAAAATGATTATTAAATAATCACTGAGAATAGAACATGAATAACTAAGGGAATTTTGATGTCAGTTGTGACATTGTTTCGGTTACAGAGATGCATAATCTCCATTACAATATATATATATATATATATATATATATATATATATATATATATATATATATATATATATATGTATTTCATTACATATCAAACTACTTTTCCATAACTTCTGGCTAAGTAGTAGTAACTGTAAAAAGTTGCAGATATTGTTAGAAGTTAGCACACACACACACACACACACACACACACACACACACACACACACACACACTTATATATATATATATATATATATATATATATATATATATGGCAAGTTGTGATATGGCTCATGGAGAAAAATGAATGAGTATTTGGTCAAACCTCTCTTATATAACTAGTTTCCCAGCCCAGATATAACAGTAAAAAACTGTTGAGTCTTTAATCAACCTTGACAGAGACAAATTATATATATATATATATATATATATATATATATATATATATATATATATGTATATAATGGAATAAAAAAAGGAAATGATTTTAGATTACTGTAGCTTCAAAAAGTCAGTAGATGAATAGATTGAACAAAGAGGTCTTTGACAAAAGATATATTTTATGAGATCATCTATCTATCTACACACACACACACACACACACATATATATATATATATATATATATATATATATATATATATATATATATATATTATTATTATCATTATTATTATCATCATCATTATTATCATCATTTGGATAAATGCACAGGGGTTCCTTGCACATATTTGACTTTATATGACCTCAATTTCCATTGCCTTTTGCCAGTCTTTCTGATGTTAGCAGAGGTAGTTTTGTGTACTCTCTTATTAAGTCACTCCATCACTTTGGTGGTTATCTCCTGGCCCTTCTGTTGGTAAAATTGTTAAATACCTTTGGGTGGATTACTGAAGCACCTCTTTTTGGCCGAGATGAGGGGTCCATGTGAGCTTTGTATGTTCATAATGTTTTAAATAAGTGATATGGTTGGTTGCTTCCTAATAGAGTACTTGATATAATATCTAATGTGACTGCATAATTTGGTCTGAAGTCAATGGACCAGTTTACAAACCCTAGCAGCAACATCAGTTCAATTGAAAGCAGTGTCAACATACATATAGATGAAGTAGGAACTGCTATTAAAAGGTTATCAAGCATGTAGAAATCAAATACTTCTGATAAAATAAAACAGGAATTCTTTCAAGCTGTAGCTGGTTCAGTAATTCTGTATAATTGTACTGCTTGGACTCTAATGAAACACTTGAACTAATCCTGGAAGCAGAACCCTATAAAATCGCTGTTGTATAGCCATTGTTGTAACCTGCCATCTTGCAAACTATCCAAGAACGATGATTAAGACATGCTGGGTATTGCTGGAGACCTAAGGACTAACTCATAAGTAACATTCTCCTATGGACAACTACTCATAGACACACTAATGTTAGCTGACCGGCAAAATCTTTCGATCATTAGTTCTGTGTGGACACTGGGTGCTGTCGAGAGGACTTACCAAGTGCAATGGCTGATTAGGACTGATGTCAAGAGAGAGTTAGTTAAAAGAAATTGTGCTGTTAGCACACCTGATGATATATATATATATATATATATAAAGATAGTTAAATCAATTGATTGATATGCATTTGTAATGTAATTGAACAGCTCATAGGGAATTGAATGAATGAATAAATATGTTAATGTAAGAGTTTGTGTTTCAGCCGGTATAGTTTTTAGATTGAAATTTGCCTCCCGCACCGGTCACTTCTGGGTGGAAGGTGTGGGAGGGACTTCTGGCTTGAACACCGGCTGGCGCGAATTCAGCCTTTTTCAAATCGACTGGCATGCGAGACTGATGTTTCTCTTGTCGTGGGTCACAAGCAAGGCAAAAAGAGTTTTCACTGTAACAGCAGCAACTGGGGTCAGAAATCAAAGACATGAGTCTCGTACCGTTGAAGAGTGTATAATTGGACAATGTGCACATTTTATGCCTAACACGTGCGCAAATAAAGATATACAACTTCACCAGTATGAGACTCGTGTCTTTGATTTCTGACCCCAGTTGTGCTGTTACAAAATATATAAATAAAGCAGACAGTAGTCATTGAAGAACAAGGACGAAAATGACGTAGGAAAATTGGAGATCAGAAATCTCATGCACATGTTCGAGTGAAAGTTGATGTTTCTGCTTCTGACATGACGGGCGGAAGTGAGGGATAACTTGTGTCCTTTTTAGAGTGTTGACGGCAGGATGTGATAAGGTGAAGACATCAGTAGAAAACAGGCCACAAAGATGCAAGGAGAAGAAAGTTTACAAGTTTGTGAGGGTGCTCCAAAGGGGGCGCTTGACCCAGAGGATAAGCATGTTAAAACCAGGAAAAAATTCAAGGTCTGTGTCTGCTCATCGTTTTCTCACTACGATATGTTGCTTAAAATTTTGTCTAGGTGACGGTCATCTCATGCTTCTAAATGCCCTTTCTTTCTTCTGGCAACTGCTTGCTACCTAGTAGGAAATAAACTTAGTTTAACAGTTTTGCATTTGTCAACTTGTTATAACGGTGGGGTCACAATCTAGGTCTAAAGTTTCCTTAGTACTATAATGGTACACATATTTACCTACATGTAAACTCTGCTATTTTTATTCCTAATAGGGACAGAGTCGAGAGAGAGTCAAAGGAATCTGTGCTGTCAGCTCACTTTGATGATGATTTTGGTTGGTTGGTTGGTTGGTTGGGGCTTATGGCATACCAACCCTAGTAGGTTATTTAATTCCAAATACTGTTTATACATATATATAAAATAAATATGATGTGTAAATAAATAGTTTGTACGTACCATATTAAATAAGCCAGATGTCTTTTGTTTGCATATAGTTAAATGGTTTCAAGTATTGGTATCTAACACTAACTTTATTTGCACACAGTTAAATGGTTTCAAGTATTATTATCTATCACTAACAATTCAATTTAACATCAGTCATTTGTTTGCATGCAATTAAACAGTTTTTGTTGATCCATAGATGAAACCCTAAGAGATACTATCACTCTGGAAGTAATGGCAATGAAGGAATTCTCCATATTCCTTAAAGCTTCAGGATTGTAGCCTCACAATCAAATGGTTTAGTGTTATATCTAGGACACTCATTGAGCCCCCTTTAATGAGTGTTCTGGATATGACACTAAACCATTTGCAGACATGCTGTCAATGTATTCTAAATTCCAACCTAACTGGACTGGATGATGATGATATATATATATATATATATATAGAGAGAGAGATAGAGAGAGAGGGAGAGAAATAAATAAATAAGAACAGACTTACTTTAATAGATAAATAGATAAGCAAATTTGTGTATATGTAATCTATGCTATTTTTATTTCCAAATATAAGATAATTAAACACTTTTGGCCTAACAATAAGTTTTAATTAAAAAGGTAAGTGAATGGTAAATATAAAAATAAATTCTGGAACTGAAAATTCAATTTTCTCTACATACTTTTAGAGGTAAGAAATATTTGCTTACAATGGAGGCTTTTTTATTCCCTGTTCGAATTATTTCTTAGGATTTCCATTTCTAACTCAATTAAACTCTTAATTCAAATTCTTCTTTACAAAAATCATCATTTGAAAATATATATTTTTTAATTCAATGCTTTTATTTACTGGTAAAGAAGAACCTCAGACAACATGGCAGTGAAATTCAAGACTTGATTGATTTATTCATTGATTTTCTTAAGTAGTGTGGTTTAATCTTGAATAAATTCTCAACTAGAACCCATCTTCTTTTTTTTTTTAATTAACTGATAAAAGGTATCTTGCGACCCAACTACATTTTGAATTCAAGATTTTCTTTTCTATTTTTAAAAACAGAAAAAAAATTTACTGAAGTGTTTCGGATTGTAATCTGTAACTTTTTATTAATGACATTTTTTTTCATGACATTTATTTCAGCAGCAATGTTCAAAATCAACTATATATATAAACACATATATACTATAAAAATTCTTAACAAGTTAATAAAATAAGAATGACATGAAATGGTCAGGCTAGTGAGACCATTGCAAAGGATTATAGTGGAAACTATCATCCTTTTCGTGATGACCTGATAAAAGCAGTTTTAAGTTAAGTGTTACATATCTAATTTAATAGGGCACCTCTGGTGGTGTAATGGTTAGCAAGTTAGACTAGCAAACCTACACGAGTGAGTTCGAGTCTCATTGGGTGCCCCATTTATTTGGCCTTGTGCTAAATCGAAGTAAAGGTCTTCGTAAATTACTACATATCTAATTTAATAATGTCAAAATATCCTTTATAAAAAAAAAGATTCTCTTTAAAGAAAAATTCGAAGTTGCCACAAGGGGTTTTTTGATTGCTCAACATCAACTTTTTGATATTTTTCTTCACATCTTTTGAGTCTGAAAGAGTTGGATATTTGCAAATAAAATGATTCCAAATAATTGGTCTATGGTAAAGGCAAATGAATTTATAAAACTTTTACATTTAAATACAACCATAGAATATGAAGTTTATTATTTGTGAATATTCTTTGAAAAAATTTTTCAACACATTTTAACAGGGCACAACAGTTAAATTAAAAAAGTTGCTCTAAATATCATAGTTAGTTTGTTTTTTTGTTTAATGGCATTTTAACCTTTGTGAGTTATTCAATACCAAAGCCATCCTTGTAGAAGAACAGTAGTGGTACAATTTAACCCATAGCTGGGCAGGGGTTCATACCTTTCCCAAGGGTATTAATCAAAAAGTGAACATAATAGCACCACTGGAGTTCAAACTTACTATGATGTTGCAGTTGAGGATGTTAACCACTATGCTATAGGGACTCCTGCCAAATATTATAGCATCCTGTTTTCCATTTAGTTGATCAGACATTGGAAGATACAATGGGAATAAAAAATACATATGTAAGAGTAAATGAAATAAATGACAAAAAGAATATTAGACATTTATATATGTTTAAATGTATATTAATAATAGGGAAGAGTTAGTTTGTCTGTTCTTCATAGATGACCGAAAAAAAGAGGGAAAAAATAAGACAAAGAAAAGAATATCTATAGCCAACAGAAAGTCTGAGAGTGACAGTTGAAAAAAGACCTCTGAGTGAGTCTGGCCAAAGAACTCATTGCAGGTCAGCCAAGTAAGGGAGCAACTTGGGTTTGAACAGTAGTTTGACACCAGCCAGCATGATGTGAAGACATGCCGAAAAATCATTACCTGTTTTTGGGTGAGCTCTGCTAGGGAGTCAACCTACACCAGCTCACTAAGCCAGGCAGTCATGAAGAAGCCTTAGTGCAGAAAGAACAAATGAACCTCAGGCGTTCCCTTTGAAAATGCGAGGAAGGAAAAACCTGAGAATCCTGGAGAACTACAACAGAAAACGGTTGAAGCAAAAAAGATAATATCAAGTTCTGTGTCTGCCTCTCTCTTCTAGTGATGATTTATTCTCTCTGTATGTCTAGAGCGGTTGATGCATTTCATACTCTTTTTCTCTTTTTTTGACAACTACTCAGAAGAGTAGTAGCAAATAAACTTTTATATCAAGTGAACCAACTGACAGTGTTTTGTGTATATCCCTTCTTATCATGGTGTGGTTACCATGAGGTCCAGCTGAACCTGAAGGGGTTAGGGTTAGGGTCTACATCCATAGACTATTTAGAACCATGATGTTACACATGTCTATTTGATGTTGTGGCACTACACAGTGCATTTCTGTGATAAAATTGATTTCCAGTGCATTTTTATATTAAAATTTACTTGCAATGCATTTTCATAGTGAAATTATTTCCAATGCATTTTTATAATAAACTTCATTTCCAATGCATTTTTAAGATAAAATTCATTTCCAGTGCATTTTTATAGTAAAAATCATTACCAAAGCATTTTCCTAATAAAATTCATTTGCAATGCATTTCTATGATAGAATTCAGTTCTAACGTATTTCATAGTTTCAGAATTTCATATCTGTGTTATTCATTTTAAATAAGGTAATAAGGAATTGTCAGGGTCCAGCAATTAATGTAAACAGAATAAAGAACAAAACATTTTATTGTAGATGTTTTCTGAAGTACTAAGAATTTTCATCATTCCATACATTTTTGAGACTATTATCAACTTTTATTGATAAAAGATGAAGATAATTTCCTCCCAAATATGTGGAATAATATTAAAGATAGTCATAGTAAAACTCTTAAGATATCTTGAGATTCTTAGATTAAGTACTTTCATTATTGCACATTTTATCATTAGTTTTAACTTGCTTTTTTCCTCTATTTTTGCTACATTTTATCATGGTACCTCATCCGAGAAGAGTCTTGAGGTTAAAAAAATGTAAAACAAAACAACAAAAAACAGCAACAACAAAACGATAAAGAAAATTATCAAGACTAAGAATAAACTGTTATAAGTAGCTATTTCTATAACCAGGCATATCAGAAATGAGATTTATTAAACAAATACATTCAAAAATGCTTGTGGTGTAAGGGTTATCAATGTAGGAAATGGACATGTCAACCCAAGTTCAAATCCTGGATGAGGCCTTTTGTATTTAATACAGCACAAACACCTTAGTAAAGGTATGCATCCAACTATTCTCCCTCCAGTTATAGGTAAATAGGAGGGCAGACTGAGTTCTTTAACCTTGGTATGGCAATGGGTCTAGAAGGAAAAATCTGAATGCATATTAGTTGTAGACCTGGAGAGGGATGGGCTCATTCAAGTTATTTCTGGCCAAGACATGCTACATGAGTTGCACAGGCAAACTAAGTTATGAACTTATAGGATAAATCTCTTTATATATATATATATAGTAGTGAGCATTAATTAGGGAAAGAAACAACAAATATTTAAATGATTTTTACTTGAAAAATTTGCATATATGTTTATGAAATTTTCACAAAATATACAAGGAACATGTATGTATTTATTACGTATAAAGTTTTCTAAATATTTTTTTACGATAAATTAATGGTGAACTAAAAAAGACAAAAATATAAATTTTGCCAGGGTCAAAGGTTAAGGAATGCTGTTGAATTAGAGTAATTTGGGCAATTTTTAAACAACCTGTTTGCTAAATTTGATTAATAATCAACTGTCATACATTGTTGAAACTATTTTTAAGCAAGATGGAGGCAAAAGCATGTAATTGTTTAACTCAAGAAGAAAAAGAGCTCATTTTAGCAAATTATAAAGAAGGCAAATTGTATTCGTACGAAGGTCAAAAAGCATTGTTTATCATGTAATCAGTAGATTTAAGGCTGACAAGACACTTGAACCAAAACTGAGAACTAGCAGGCCTCCTATGACTACCAAATGTGAAGATTGGATGATCGTTAAAATGTCTTTAAAAGACTGTTTCAGTACAGCAAAGTCTATTTCTCGTACCTTTTATGAACAAATAGGGAAGCCAATCTCTAGAAAAACTGTTTCTCATAGGTTAAATATGGAAAAATTAGTTGCTTGGATTCCATGTTGTAAACCTTTGATTTCAAAGAAAAATCAAAAGGTTCATCTTGACTCCACCACAGAGCATATTGTGTGGACAAAGTAATGATGGTTCACTTTAGTGATGAATCTAAATTTAACCTGTTTGGATCTGATGGTAAGAGGTTTGTAAGATGTAAAAATGAGGAATGTTTATCTCCTCAATGTGTTAAGAAAACTGTGAAATTTTGAGGGAGGAGCATAATATTGTGGGGGATGATTTCTTTAGTGGGAGTAGGTCCTACTCCCACTAAAGAAATCATTGTTCATTTTCATGGTAATATTTATGACGGTGTTTATGAAGAACTTTTTTGCCTGCATTTTTCTTCCTCATTTATGCAAGACATTGTCTCTTGTCACAAAGCTAAAACTGTGTTATTTTCTTGAAGAGGAAGGAATAGCTGTTATGAAGAGGTTACCACAAAGCCCAAATATGAATCTTATAGAGAATAAATGGAAAATCATAGGAGAGAAATCTCAGAAGAGAAATCCTGATGATTTATCGGGTTTTCTGAAAGAAGAATGGGAAAGTATCACTACCAAGTTGAAACCTTGGATGAGGCTGTTTGCAGTTCACATAGTGCTTATACCCTTGGGAAAAGTATAAATCTATCTAGTCTTCTCACCAGCTGGTAAGGTAGATTGGGTTCTTTCACCTTTATACAGCAAGCGGTCCCAATCTGGTGTTGCATCCAGCTTATGGTGGAGGGGTTGGGTAAATAAGTACATTCAAATTTTCAATATCCAAAACACTAAAGATATTTTGTGTCATTATCTTTTTATTTTATTTGATATTTTCATTACTTCTAGTAAGTTCTTCACAGCAGCATCAGCTGGTTGTCATTCATTGGAGTCTGAATGGCAGCAAGTCTCCTCAGGTCTTTAGGACTCTTCTGAGTATTCAAGCTAATCTTTATGCAATGGTCTGAATGGTCTCAATTCCTACTTTGATATTCAATTCCTCATCTTTTTTCTAAGCCTTTTAGGGATATTACAAGTGCACCAATTACTATTGGTATCACCATCACCCACATGTTCCACAGTTTTTTTTTAGTTCTTTGACAAGATCCAAGTATTTGTTTGTCTTTTAGCTTTTTGCGTTTCCATTGGAATGGTAAAATCCACTAGATGATAAGTTCTTTTTTTTCTTGATAATTAATACTAGATTTAGTCTTTGGGTTGAGATTAGGTGATTCATTTGTATCTCAAAATTCCAAAGAATTTTATGTGTCTCATTTTCTAGGCCAGATTCTTGTTTGTGTATATAAGAGAACCTGCTGAATAAAGGACTTTGCCATCCTGGCAGACCATAGAGTAGAATTAAAAGAAAGCAAAAAGAGAGATAAGTAACTAGACTTTGGAAGAGGAATAAAAAGACTTTGGAACAGGAAGATGATGGCAACACTAATTGTAATTGGTGCACTTGGAACAATCCCTAAAGGATTGGTAAAGGGACTGGAAGACTTGGAAATAAGAGGACAAGTTGAGACCAACCAGATTACAGCATTATTAAGATTGGCCAGAATACTGAGAAGAGTCCTGGAGACTTGATTGTTTTGTTTGTTTGTTTTTGGGTTTTATGGCATATCAACCTATGTAGGTTATTTAACACCAAATCCATTTTTATGTAAATAATCAGTTCTATTTAAAACAATTTAATTTAGCATGTATACACAGTTTAATTGTCAAAAACATTTCTACTTCAAACTATTCAAGCAGTTATATATAACAGTTCAGTTTAGTGTAAGTACAGTTTTAATGTCAAAAACAGTTCTATTTGAAATAATTCAATTAAGCATAAGCACGCAGTTTAAATGTCAGTACAGTTTAATTGTGAAAAACATTTCTATTTCAAGCTATTCAGTTTAGACAAACAATTCATTTAAGCATAAGTATACTGTTAGTTCTATTTAACCTATAGATAGGGCCCTATCAGGTGCTACCACTCTGGATCAGCTATACTACAAGAGTAATGAGTATTGCAGAAATTGGAATCACAACAATAAAACCATCCCATGCAATATTTTGTGACTTCAAATGATCATCCATTTAATTCAGTTATCAATAGAAAGCAAAAAAGTATTTATCAAAAGGAATATGACAAGGGATTCCCTCATAATAAGATGTGCCAATTGTAGCTGTTTTTACATTGATCAGACAAAAGATCCCCCACCCCCAGCATTGATAACAGGCAAAAAGGAACTCCATGCTGGTTTTAACTTATAGCTTAATACACTGACCTATTCATCACCAAGCTTTTAAGTGTTCTCCTAACAAAGCTGTTCCATTTTTTTCCAGCTGTGGAACAACCAGTGTCCCTTCAATGACCCTGGGGACCCTTTGTTCTGTTTCAAGCTAACCCATGGTTTGTCTTGTGTTTGAAGACTAATGTGACATTAGAGGGTGTTGAGCTGTTGGCAGGTGATGGATGGATTTTATGTGAGCAGAAAGAGCAAAGGAAGGAAGCAGTAAGGTTGAAGTGGCCGAAAAGGTCACTAAGTCAAAGAAAAAAATAAATAAAAGGTAATAATTCTTGTTTGGATTTAATGGTTTGTTGTGTTCCATCTGATTTCTTCCTGCAGTTTTTTTTTTTTTGGTTTACAGAGAGTTCCTTTTTTTTGATTTGGAAAACAAAGGTATTGCATTTAACACACAGCCAAATTTGGAGATGGAAACAAAATAGGTATTATCAGTAAGTGGGGCTTAGAATATACCGGCCACACCTCTCCCCTCCTAAAAAAAGGTTATCCCAGGTATAACATTAAACTGAATCTAGTGTTGAAGTTCCAATTCTGGATGCAGAATGAAGAGTGAATGTGAAAAATAGCACTTAAGAGAGATATTTTTAGTAGACTAATACATCTAAAATGCTCAAAGAGAATGAAGCAATTTCCAGCCCAATTTGCAAGTGAAGGATAATCTTATGCGGCCTGTATTTGTATAGCATGTATATATTTACCCAACTACAGGCAAAATGTGATACAGGATTAATTTTTTTTAGCAGAGTAAAGCTGGTTTGAAATCAAAGTTTTCCTTCTCCTAAACTGGTTGCATAACCAAGGCTAAAGAACACAGTCTGCCCAACTATTTACCAATAACTGGGGAGAGAGATGGATTTATGCCTTTTCCGAGGGTATTAACATAAAGTAAAATGCAAACAGCTTTAATCAGGATTTGAACTTGGGTTGCCAATTCCATTTCCTTTGAGAAACTGTTATGCTAAGCACAGTATGATTTTAATCATTCAAATTCTTGACCTAACGGAAATAACGAGGAAATGCTTATTAGAATCCTTCACTCTTTCCTAAATAATAACATCAGTATCATTAGTCACTACATCTGTTTCCATAGAATATATGCTAAAAATTCTAGTATCTTCTTATTTCCTTTCTTTGCTTTTTCTCTTTGATGTGGCACTATATGCATAAAAATCCGAGTAAATGAATATTTTGATGTAACTATTTGATAAACCCGACTCATGATATTACAAGTAAACAATAAATGCAGAAAAAGATGTAATTTCAAATTGAAAGAAATCTTAACACCTTCCTTTTCCATGTTATTGTCATGACAAGATTTGTCTCAAAAGTTTCAAGCCATTATCAATATCTTCAGAAGCAGCTGTACTGCATTGATGGAAAGAAGCAACCAATTAAAGGGGATATGACTACACATTCATGAACAAACAGTCTTTTGTTTTCATGTTGTTGCTGTTGTACCATCTTTACTCATTGTAGTTACCATGAAAATAAATTAAAGGTATAACTTTTGGAGTATTTATTTACTTGATTATATACATTAGATATAAACAAAACTTGGATTAAAGTATATATTTATCCAACTCTCCTAAAAGAGCAGAAACTCAAGATTTTTAAGTATAGTACAGCTGGTTTGAATTCAGAGTTTTCATTCTGCTAAATTGATTGCCTTACCAAAACTAAAGAACCCAGTCTGCCCTACTCATATTTACCCATAGCTTTTCTAAGGGCATTAGTGTAAAATGAAGTTTTTAACTTAGGTCACTGATTCTATTTCCTAGGATGATAACTGTTATACTAAGAGCACCTTTACATGCACTGCATTGATGTAAAAAAACAATCAAAGGGGACCTTACTGCACATGCGTGAACTGAAAATCTCTCATTAGGTTACTCATCCAGCAGTAAGAAGCTATTAAGTGATCTTGTGCACTATGATTGTTGTATTAATGATGACAACGCACCTGTTCCTTCTTCATAGCCTTTGTCTGTTTGGCTTTTTTTTTTGCAAAATATCATACCATCCAACCCTCCTACTGTCCCAATGTGATTTCTTGTGACTCTCAGATTTCCCTCAAGTTAGAATCGGAATTGAAAGGAAGACATTTTTGGCCATGGATAAGATTAAGGAGAATGTGATGAAGCAATTGACAACATTCTTGAAAAAACTTTTTTGAAAAGTGGAATGGACACTGTGTGAGGGAAGTAGTAGAAAAGAACTAAGGAACCATTGCTCAAGGAAGTCTTTTTTTAATATATCAAATGACTGAATTCTTTCTGGAGAGATCTTTTATATTTGATATCCATTACTAAAATGAGGAAAGATGGAACTCTTTATGAGAATTCTCAGACATGTACACCAAAGAACAAACATCTTGTTAATGCCATAATTCTTATCCTGGCTTATTTCAACACGGAATTCCTTGATCTGATCAGACACTGCAGAGTGCATGCCAACAAAAATAAAAATAAAACAAATAAAAGACATCAATCAGAATACCAAACAACGATTCTGCAATGTGGTATGTTAATTGAAGGGCTTTGTTTGCAATATCTGCGCCCAGGCAGGCATTGTATTGACAGCAAGGCTCAGCTCAGACCAATAAATTTCAAACGATGAAAAGCCTTTTTGCAATTGGATTAGCAAGAACCAAAAGTCTTTCATTAAGAAAATAACAGGTAATTGTTGATTAATTGGGAAGTATCCAATCAGAAAGTATTTACATGCTTAAGAATTGAGGAATAGGAGGTGTTAAAGCAAATTCTCAGAGAGGTATCTGTGAGAAAAAGAAACAGTACAGAAAAGTCTTTGTTGTTTATAAGAATATCTTTTGAATTGGCCCACATCTTTCTTAATGTCCCTTTTAGACAAACACACAATTAGGGACATGATTATAGATCTATGTGTGTGTGTGTGTGTGTGTGTGTGTGTGTGTGTGTGTGTGTGCATGCTTGTATATATCATGCTGATGTAAAATAGAATTGCAACACCCTAAATATGGATTTCAATTTACTCAAGATTAAACCTACAGGTAATATAGCCAGATTTCAGTAAATGATCAGATATATACAAATCAATAGGTGTACAGATTCTAAAATAAGGTGTGTATTAATAGTAATCAGACTCCATGCATGTACTGTACCAAAATCAAAATCAGCATTGTTCTTCAAGGTATTATAGTTCTATTTTCCATAAGAATAAGCTATCGATCATATGGAAATCAGACCTGACCGATAAAATGAAACGCAGTTTCTTCCAGGCAGCGGTTGTGTTGATACTGCTGTATGGATGCACAGCTTGGACGCTAACAAAATGGCTAGAGAAGAAGCTAGACGGCAATTACACAAGAATGTTATGAGCAATATTGAACAAGTCCTGGAGGCAACATCCCACAAAGCACCAACTATACGGCCACCTGCCTCCCATCATGAAAACTATCCAAGTTAGATGAACCAGACATGCAGGACACTGCTGGAGAAGCAAGGATGAGCTCATAAGTGATGTACTCCTATGGACCCCCACATATGGTTGAGCAAAAGTAGGACGACCAGCTCGAACATACATACAGCAGCTATGTGAGGATATGGGATGTAGCCCTGAAGACTTGCCAGAGGCGATGAATGATAGGGAGAAGTGGCGAGAGAGGGTCAGGGATATCCGTGCCAGTGGCACGACATGATGATATATATATATATATATATATATAATGTAGTGTGCTACATTCATAAATGAAAAGTGCTCAATATAGATAGAGCATATGTTGATTGAAGAATAGCATAGATAAAGTGTCAGTGTGGCATGGTAACTATCAGTTTATCACCTAGGCAGTCATCAGACTATATATATATATATATATATATATATATATATATAAAGATGAACCAAAGTGTTAAGACAAACAAGAATATTAGGTTTATATTGCTTTTTTTTTTCATTGTTCTTAACTAGTTTTGACCTTAGGTTATCATCAGGAGAAAAAGCTTTTGTGAAAAAAAAAAAAAGGTTTTTGTAGTAAGTTTTTGTATTTTTTCAAGCTTTTTTTCAAAGAAGTTTAAATGCTATACAAAAAGGGATGTAAAATGGCCTGTTAGAGCAGCATATCCATTGTTCTAATATTATATTCCTCATAAGGCCAATGAATATAGTACTTCCACAGTACTTTTGGTTTTCTTTGCTTTGCTTTTATGCCATATCAACCATTGTAGGTTATTTAATGCCAAACCCTCTTTATATATATATATATATATAGGATTTGGTTTGGTTGAGTTTTATGCCATATCAACCATTATAGGTTATTTAATGCCAAACCCTCTTTATATATATATATATATATATATAGGATTTGGTTTGGTTGAGTTTTATGCCATATCAACCATTATAGGTTATTTAATGCCAAACCCTCTTTATATATATATATATATATAGGATTTGGTTTGGTTGAGTTTTATGCCATATCAACCATTATAGGTTATTTAATGCCAAAACCTCTTTATATATATATATATATATATATATATATATAGGATTTGGTTTGGTTGAGTTTTATGCCATATCAACCATTGTAGGTTATTTAATGCCAAACCCTCTTTATATATATATATATATATATATAGGATTTGGTTTGGTTGAGTTTTATGCCATATCAACCATTATAAGTTATTTAATGCCAAACCCTCTTTATATATATATATATATATAGGATTTGGTTTGGTTGAGTTTTATGCCATATCAACCATTATAGGTTATTTAATGCCAAACCCTCTTTATATATATATATATATATATAGGATTTGGTTTGGTTGAGTTTTATGCCATATCAACTATTATAGGTTATTTAATGCCAAAACCTCTTTTATCCATATACATTATCCATATATCCATATATATTAAGTATATATATGATTTGTAAACACATTTCGTAGATAACATACAAGATAAGACACAAGCCTGAGCACTTCTTTGAACACAGTTAAATGATTTCAAGAACTGCAATTTAAAAGTCACAATTTGGCATCAGTCATTTGTTTGCACAGTTTGTTCTATATGACCCATTGATAGGACCCTATTAGATGCTACCACTCCAGGTCAGAATGGATCTGGGAGCAATGGCATTAAAGAGGTACTCCATATTCCCCAAATCTCTAAGGCTGGAGCCTCACCATAAGATGGTTTTATATCCTATCTAGTGTTGTATAATTGCGGAAGGATTTTTTTATATTATCGTTTTTTGTTGTTTATATCTTATCAATTGGGTTAGTTAGGTGCACACATCGAGTGCAGGTGTTCATGCTCGTGCGGGGAGGATGTGACAATCACAGATGTCATAATAAAAACCCAGATAGGAAATAAGACTGGGGATGTGAATGATGTCATGCCCAGAAGCGATGGGCTGGGATTCTAGGGTATTTTCAAAAAAGTTGTTAGTTGAGATTTGGACCTAGACAAGTCCAGTTGTTTGCTGCGGGATGCGTGTGCGTTGGTTGGGTCAGTAAGTTGAGAGCTGACACTTGACGAACAGTCAGCATAGAAGAAATTGTGTCTCTCTCTCTCCTCGTGTCGAAAACCTAAAAGTCAAGAAGGTGATAAGTTTTGTACCTGAACAAAGAGAGTCGTCAGAGTTTCGGGATTCCCTATGTATATTTCACAGATTCGTAGATTATGGCTGTATTACACTAGGACACTCAATAGGAGCGTTCTTACCTCTCTGGAGAGATGCAGTCGGTGTATTCTACAGCCCCAACTAATAGGAGTATGTTTGCGGATGTGTATTTCTTTTAAACCCACTCTATTCAATAGGCCCATTGAGTAGATGTTTGCCAATAGTCTGGGAGACTGTGGTTTAATCCCAGCTTGAGTCATACCAAAGACTCAAAAAATGGTACTTGATATTTCCTCGCTTAACAGTCAGCATTGTAAGGTATGTATCAAAGATAAAGTGGCGCAATCCTAGGAAAAGAGTAGCACCCTTCCCTATGTCTCGGTGTAGTAGCAACTGAAAAGGGAGCCATCAGGTCGCCCTATACTATGGTCGCCAACTTGACTTGATTTCTCTCAAGAACAAATAGAATTACTGTTTGTTTAAAAAACTTAAATAGCAGTGGCAACAGTTATGAATAAAACAGTTGGTTGAGGTGCCCATGGTGTAATGGTTATTTTCATAGAAAATGCACATGGTGACACGAGTTCAAATCTTGGACGAGACTGGTTGCATTTCCCATAGCGCTAATATCCTTGGGAAAGGTATGAATCCAATTATTCTCCCTCCAGCTATGGATAAATAGTAGGGCAGACTAGGTTCTTCAGTCTTGGTGAGGCAACTAGTCTAGGAGAAGGAAAACTCTGAATTAAAACCTGTTAAACTCCGCTTAAAAATTGACCTTGTGTCATATCCTGCCTGAGCGGAGGGGTTGGTAAATATGGTTATGAATAAAACAGTGTTCAACATAAAAATATCATCAAGCCAATATAACAACGGTATAATTAAAAACAAAGAAAAACAGTTAAGTACAGGTGATAACATTATATTGTAGTATAGTATCATCATCAATAAGTTGTGCTGACATCACTGAGTCCTTGCTCAGTTGGCTGGGGCTGTAGATTTGGTTAGGTTTGGTTGTTTAATGGCATATCAACCTTCATGAGTTATTTAATGCCAAATCCATCCTCCGAGAAAAACAGTCATCATTATCATGTTGCGCTACTGGCATAGATCTCCCTGACTCTCACTTGCCACCCGTCTCTATCGACCATCGCTCCTGGAAAGTTTTTCAGGCTACATCCTGTATCAGCCCAGAGCTGTTGTATATATGTTCTGGCTGGTCATCCAACCTTTGCTCGTCTATGTGAAAGGGTCCACAGGAGTACATCGATTATAAGTTCATCCTTACTTCTTCAGCAGTGTCCCGCATGTCTGGTTCTTTTAATTTGGATAGTTTTCATGATGGTTATGTGGCCATACTGCTGCTGTTTTGTAGGGTGTTACCAACAGGACTTGATCAATATGTCTCGCAGCATTCTTGTGCAATTGCCATCAAGCTTTTTCTCCTCACATTTAGTAAGCATCCATATGGTGCATCTACATAGCAATATTGACACAACTGCTGCTTGGAAAAAAATGCGTTTTATTCTATCAGTCAGGTCTGACTTCCATATGACTGATAGCCAATTGATAGCTGTCCATGCCTTTGCTAGTTGCCTGTTGATGACATTCTTGGTTAATGAGATGCTGCTTCTGAGGTAGGTGAACTTGTCCACTAGTTTCAGAGGGCCACCTTTTAGTATGTAGATGTTGCCTCTTTGATTAAAGCACATGTATTCTGTTTTGTCTGTGTTGACATGGAGGCCTATGCTACCTACCACTCATTCCAGGCTATGTAGCAGGAATTCATACTTTTCCCAAGGATATTTATCCAAAATTAAATGTAATAGTGCGACTGGAGTTTGAAGTTGCTTACCATGATTCCGCAGTCCAGCACTTTAACTATTACACGACGAGGACACCAACTGCATCTCTGCAGTTAATGTAAGACCCCCCTCCCTCCAAACGAATATCCTGGATATGACACTAAACTATCTTATAGTGAGGTTCCAGTCATGCTGAAGCTTTGAGGAATGTGGAGTACTCCTTCATTGCCATTGCTCCCAGGTCACTCTGGCCCAGAGTGGTAGCACCTGATCCTATATATGGGTTAAATAGAACTAAACTGCATACTTATGCTAAACTTAATTTCTTAAAATAGGACTGTTTTGACATTTAAACTGCTGAATTATGCTAAACTGAATTGTTTGAAATGGAACTGTTTTTGTATGCTAAACTGAATTGTTTGAAATAGAACTGTTTTTGACATTGAAACTGTACTTACGCTAAACTGAATTGTTTGAAATAAAACTGTTTTGACATTTAACTGAGTAAACAAAAACTATACTTATACTAAACTAAATTATTTGACTTTGAACTGTTTGACTAAACAGAATAGCTTGAAATAGAAATATTTTTGACTGTGACTATTAAACTGTGTACTTATGCTAAACTGAATTACTAGAGTCCTGGTGGTGTAATCATACAGTAGTATCAACACAACCACAGCCTGGAAGAAATCTATTTTATCAGAGAGATATGATTTCCATATGATTGATGAAATTGAGTACAGCTGGTTGAAATTTTGAGTTTTCTTTCTCCTAGGCTGGTTGCTTAACCAATGCTAATAATTTCAAACTGCAATTCTACTTACTCATAGTGGTAGGGGGAATAGAAGATGGATTCATGCCTTTCCCAAAAGCATTAGTATGACGTGAAATGCAAACATAAAAGTAACAGTAGTGCTATTCCATGATGGAGTACTGGGAACAATCCTCAACCACCAAAATGCTGAAGGAACTGAAAAATGAAAACAAGGCAACAGACTTAGAATACTAACGAGTAATATTAATAGTGTAATATTATAGACGGGCGCCGTCATTAAATTACGGCGTTCTCAAGGTTAAAGAACATTCGAGCACATCAGCTGTCATCAATCATTAGGTACAAAGGTCTGACGATCAAAAAAAATATCACAAACCTCGCTCATGCAGTCAGAGTGACCTGTAGAGAAAAAGCATGATTTTAATATAATCGTGCATGAACTTTCACGTGTCGCACTACTGTTCCACTGGTGAGCATCAAACCTTCAGGAACCTTCGAATTGATTCCATCAAATCGCTATATAAGAAAACCAAGTAGCGAGATTTTAGCAGTTCAAGACAGGTTTTCAAACAGGTTTCAACAGAGGCGCACGCTGCACGCTGCACACTGCATGACGCATGTCATATAGAGCCCAGCCTGTCATAGCAATCTGACTGATATGATGAACATCAACAAGTTGCAGTAGTGTTATTCATTGTTGGAGCACTGGACAAGAAAGTTATGAAGCAACAAAAATAGAATTAGTCAGATCACATATGTATTTACCCAACCCCTTTGCCACAGGCAGGGTGTAAAACGACATCAATTTTTTAAGTGGAGTAAAGCTGATTTGAATTCAGAGTTTTCCTTTATAAAGCCTGGTTGCCTTATGAGAGTTGGTAACCGTATTTGAGGGCGACCCGAAAGTTACCTTTTCAATGGCTACTAAACTGAAGTGTCGGGGAGGGTGCTACTCCTTTCCCTGGATTGCTCCACTTTATCATTGATACATACCTAATAATGCTGAGTGTTAAGCAAGGAGGCATCAAGGAACATTTTTGGAATCTTTGCTATGACTCGATCTGGGATAGAATCCCAGTCTCCTGGGCCATTGGCGAACATTCTATCCAATAGGCCAATGGGCTGGTTTTACTGGTTGCCTAACCAAGGCTAAATAACCTAGTCTGTCCTACTAGAAACCAATATAAAAAAACAGATGAATCCATGCCTTTTTCAATGGTATTAGCGCAAAGTGAAATGCAAACAGCTTTGTTCAGGATTTGAACTCAGGATGCCAAATCTATTTCATAAAATGGTAACTGTTATGCTAAATGTGCCTCCTTAGTGGTTAAGTTACATAGCTAGAAAGGAGGATTAACTGGTAGTACAGAAGAATGATAGAGTGGTGCCCAAGAAATAACAGTCATAGAAGTAAAAGACCTGTCACAAGATCACATGATCAGATAATGGTGTTTGTTAGACATGGTAGAAGCTAACAAAAATAAGGTCATCATGAAAGGAATTGGCTGATTGGTTGGTTTGTTTTATTGCTTGTCAACCCTTGATAGGTTATCTAAAGTTGAAGTCAGTTTTTTTTGTAATTACATAGTTTCAAATAACTAATGATAATAATCATTTATAAATGCTTATAACTTCAAGTAATTATTTTTAATACTAGAAATTTGTACACAATTATATGGTTTTTAGTAACTATTCCTATTTAATAATAATAATTTGTTTGCGCATAGTCATATGGGTCTAAGTATTCTTATCCAATTTTAAAAATTTGCACACAGTTATATGGCTTCAAGGATTCTAACTTAGTACTAATAATTTTCAAAATGATATACCTGACTCATATATGGGACCCTAACAAGTACTAGGACTCCAGGTCAGAGTGGGCCTGGAAGTAATAGCAATAAAGCTGTGATTCTGTATTCCAGATGCAGTTTAGTATCATATCCAGAACACTGTTTTTTTGGGGTTGGGTCTTATGTCTCTACAAGAGAGAATGTTGGCATATTCTAAAGGTTGCTGACAGGGTGAGGAAGGAACTGGGAATAGCCTTTGATCAGCAGTAGACTAAAATTGGCTGATGATGATGGGGATGAAGATGAGAGACAAAGATTGATCAAGCTTAGCTTTGTTTGGTACAAGACTAATGTTTATTAAGAGCTTAGTATGGATTAAATATACTATCCTAATAAATTTGTTGAAAAGTCAAGCTTGTTTAGCATTGCAATAAATATTTATAACAGAAGTAATAAGTTTTGCTTCGTTTGGAACAAGGCCAAAAATATGGAGTACACAGTGATAAATTCATTTTCAATGGTTGGCTAAACTAGCTTGCTCACCATTACACTTTGGAGAAGTAATATGACAGTTGATAATATTATACAAAACAAAAAAAAAAGAAGAAAACTGGCCCTTAAGTCTTCATTCTTTTGGCTGAATTCAGCAGAAGTGCACACATGCATATAAAACCACATACACATGCACACACAACTGTGTATTCACACGGAAATCTCTAAATTGGCATTTGCAGAACTTTCTGCAGAGATTTCTTACACTGTTTCCTGAAAATCACCAGAACTGCACGGCATGGCATTCCTGGAATTTCTATAAAACCAAAACAATTGCTGACTTTCAGAGAGTGAAAAAAAGAAAAAAGAAAGAAAGAAAAAAAGAAAAAAAAAGAAAATGTTTTGCCAAGACAGTGATTCCAGATGTCTGAATGCCTTGTTAATTTATGTGGCACCTCAATTATGTTGGCCATTCTTTGGAGAACCTCAAAGACAAAGGTGAGATGATTCGGATCGGATGTTGGTGTACACACTACACTTATGCAAGAATATTTAAAAAATGTATAGGAATAAAAAGAAAGTGATCAAAAATTCTTGTGATTTCATAAACATAACTCCCTGAATTTTTTGAATTTTTTCATAGCAATATCATATATATATTTTTTTTATGGCATTTTTTTTCTAGATGCAATATCAAGAAACTTTTTTTTTTTTTATCTGAGGTTGGGTCAGAGATTGTTTTTTGAAAGTCTATATTGTCATAGACTTTAAAAAAATAACCAACTTTAAATAAAATAAAATTTGTGATACAGCATTCTTTACATTACATTTGTGGTGTAATAGTTATTGTTGTAGGAAGTGGATTTGTCTACTCGAGTTCAAATCTGGGATTGTGCTATTACCTCTGCAAAAGGTATGCATCTAGCTATTCTCTCTCAAGATATTGATTAACTATAGGGTAGACTGGGCTCTTTAACCTTAGCATGGCAACCAATCTAGAAGAAGGAAAACTCTAAATTCTAACCAGACCTGTAGAATGATGGGGTCTGTCAGTCTATTCTGGGCCAAGACATGCTATATGGGTAGTACTCAGTCTGATCAAACCAGGTCACACAATATGGCTTTTAGGTTTGTTTTTTTTTTAGATATCCTGATTAGTATCTATCGAGAGCATTGTTTACACACTGTTAAATGTCAAAACAGTTCCATTTCAAACAGTTCAGTTTAACATAATTCCACTGTTTAAATGTCAAAACAATCCTATTTCAAGCAATTCAGTTTAGCATAAGCACCTAGTTTAGTTCTATTTGACCCATAGATAGGGCCCTATCAGGTGCTATTGCTCCAGGCCAGAGTAGACCTGGGAGCAATGGCAATGAAGGAGTATTCCACATTCCCAAAAGCTCCAGCATTACAAGAACCTCACCATCAGATTGTTTAGTGTCATATCCAGGACACTTGTTGGGGTGGGGTCTTACTCCCTTTCAGAGATGCAGTTAACGTATTCTAGAGTCTAAGCCAACTTGTTTGGTATATATCTATCTGTAGTATTGCCCATAAATACTTAACAATTTTTTAAAAACTATATAAAGCAAATTTTCTTCTTACCTAAAGATACCAGGATTTTATTATGTCTATTGGAACATTATACAATCAGAATGTTTCTTATTAAGCAGTGTTTATTACTTAACAAAACAAAAATATCAATCTATATCAGTCCCAAAATAATACACCCATATTTGCCAATAGCCCCAGAGACTAGGGTTCGAGCCATACCAAAGAAACAAAAAATTGTACTTGATACCTCCTTGCTTAACAGTCGGCATTAAAAAGTACAAACCTGGGGTAAGTGGAGCAATTCAGGGAAAGGAGTAGTGCCTTCCCCTACACCTTGGTGTAGTAGCTATTGAAAAGGGGTGCCTTTGACTACAGTCGGCCAATATATATACATATATTTTAGGTGTTTGTGTGTAGACATTCATCCTATTATGTATTTAAATTTTATATGCACATCTCTTTTTTGTAGTAGGTATGTTAATAAAAGTTTTCAGAATTTTAGTAATACACAATTTGCATATACTTCATTTAAAGTTTGCCGTTTAATGATAAAAAAAAAGTATTTACATTATCCAACAAATATAAATAAGTAAAGTTGGCAACTTTAGTTGAGGGTGACCCGAAGGCTCCCTTTTCAATAGCTACTACACCGAGATGTAGGGAGGGTGCTACTCCATTCCCTGGATTACTTTACTTTACCCTTGATCTTTACCTTGTAATGCTGAGTGTTAAGTAAGGCAGCATCAGGTACCATTTTTTGAGTCTTTGGTATGACTTGACCAGAGATTGAACAATGGTCCTGGAGACTATTGGTGAACAGTCTACTCATTAGGCTAATGGCTCGGTAAAATCCACTTTATTCACTCATGTATATTGATTATACAGTTGGAAAATTTCAATAAAATTCCAGCTAATAAATATGCCTAAAGCTATGAACTTAACAAATAAAGCATTTTGGTCTCCATTAGCATAAAAATGTAAACTAAAGAAAAATTAATTCATACATGTTGAATTCCCTCGCTTTCACTGAGGCTGCTGATGGCTATGAGGTTATGTTATCAGGCTGATGTAAAGTTAGCCAGGTTTCAATCCCAGCCTGAGATCTCTTGCATGTCTAGTCCCACAGATGAGTTGTGATTCAACAAAAAGATCTGTCTGTGGATGATAGTATATATTCTCCCGCTTTGGGGTTGATCACTCTAAGGAACAAAGGAAATAATGGTTGCCACTCAATGCAAAGCTCTTCTAATGAATTGAGAACTTCGGTCTCTGTTAGCATGAATGTAAACAAATGGAAAAATTAATACATATACATTAAATTCCCTTGCTTTTGTTGAGACGG
>OY757930.1:70525535-70573035 GCA_963585895.1 Sepioteuthis lessoniana | reverse complement strand
GGAGACAACTTTACTTACTTATCATTCAATAATAATGAATTCAAAGTGAAACAAAATAAAAAAAAACAGATATGGTGCTAATGTATTCCCTTGCAAGACTCTGGCAAGAATGTCAAAGAAATGAGTGAATCATTGCTTTTGTGGTTTTGTAGAGTATCATTATAGTAGTAACAACTTCTTTGGGAGAACATATGGTACAAGTATTTGCCCTAACTTTCCTCTGTGTATGGAATGAAATGGTTTGGAAAAATGTACTAACCAGTGTTGTCTTGGGATTTTTTAAACAACTTCTTTGATGAGTTGATGAACCGTCTGAATTGGAGAAGTTTCTCTGAAAACCATTCTGATTTTTCTGAAGAATTTTCCCAACTTCAGATTGGATACAATTGAGAAGCAGGGCATTATAAACCTTAGAAGCTATAACAGTCAGAGTTATGTCTCTATAGTTCTCAATGATTCTAAAGTTGCCTTTCTTGGGGAAGAGAAGAATCCAAACTTTCTTCCATTTCTCTATTGTGTTTTATTTATACAAAATGTTACATCATCCAAGAAGTATGTCATCAAATTTTCTTGTCTTTCATACTTCAGGAATTATTTCATCAAGACCTGTTGCTTATAATTAATAAATTAAACTTAATGAATAAAGATATTTCTAATTTTTTGGTAAATGTTTTATATTGAAAGCAATGTGTGTCTTACTTCTTAGGATTGGTTATGTTTTATGGCATATCAACCCTAGAAGATTATTGAATGTCAAATCCTGTTCATATATATTAAACATATAAGATTTGTAAATGCATATTTTGTTGGTAACATTTTTAGATGAAGTGGAGCTCATTTGTTTGCACACAGTTAAATGGTTTCAATTAATGCTATCCAACACAAAACAATTTTAAATTGATTGTTTGTTTGCACAGAGTTAAATTTTTATATATAGGATTTGTAAGTGAATTGTTTGTAGGTAATTCCATTTTTAATGAGTTAGAGCGAATTTGTTTGCTCACAATTAAATGGTTTCAAGTACTGCTATTCAACACTAATAATTCTTTCAACATTACTCACTTATTGCTATGTGAAACTAACAATTCAGTTTCACATCACTCATTTGTTAGCATAAAGTTTAATGGTTAAACAGTTCCATTTGATCTATAGATGGATCAGAGTGGACCTGGAAATAATGGCAATAAAGAGGTTCTTCACATTTTCCAAAGTTCAAGACTGGAACATCATCATCATATCGAAGACGCTGCTTTTTAAGAATACACGCCAATTGTACATATACATCAAGTCTTGGTAATGGCATGAAGTCCCTTGACTCTCTCTCTCTCTCTCTCTCTCTCTCTCTCTTGCTACCCATCCCTATTGCCCATTGCTCCTGACAGGGCCTCTAGACTGCATTCAGTTTGCACAAAGCTGAAGTATGTAAGCCTTTGCAGGACATCAACACTGGTGTGTCTATGTGAAGAAATCCACAGGAGAATGTTGCTTATGAGTTCATACTTACTTCCTCTAGCAGTGCCCAACATGTCTTGTTCATCTGACTTGAATAGCTTGTGAGATAGGAGCTAAGTGGCCGTACAGTTGCTGCTTTGTGGAGTACCGCTTCCAGGATTTCTTCAAAACATAATGTAGCATTCTTGTGTAGTTCTCATCTAGCTTTTTCTCCAAGTGACTCATTAGAATCCAGGCAGTGCAACCATACAGTAGTACAGTCACAGCCACAGCTTGGAAGAAATCTCATTTTATTTTATCAGAAAAATCAGATTTCCATATGACTGACAACCTGTCAATAGCAGGCCATACCCTCCCTATATATATGTTTACATCACTTTCAGATGAAACATTGCTGCCAAGGTATTGTAGTAGAGTAGAGGTTTGGTTTCTTTGTTTATGGCAAGTCAACCTTTGTAGGTTATTTAATGCCAAAGCCATCCTTCTAGAAGAACAGTAGCAGTACTATTTAACCTATAGATGGGAGGATAAGGGGGTTCATACCTTTCCCAAGGGTATTTGTCTGAAAGTGAACATAATGGTGCGACTGGATTTGAACTTGCTTACTACGATTCCGCAGTCCATTGCTTTAACCATTACACCACAAGGACACCCCCTAGTAGAGTAGAGAAAGGCAACAACACTGATATATAAAAATATAATCAGGTTCATTTCTTTTTCCTTTTATCCCATAAAATGTACAGACTCTCTCTCTCTCTCTCTCTCTCTCTCTCTTGCTACCCATCCCTATTGCCCATTGCTCCTGACAGGGCCTCTAGACTGCATTCAGTTTGCACAAAGCTGAAGTATGTAAGCCTTTGCAGGTCATCAACACTGGTGTGTCTACGTGAAGAAACCCACAGGAGAATGTTGCTTATGAGTTCATACTTACTTCCTCTAGCAGTGCCCAACATATCTTGTTCATCTGACTTGAATAGCTTGTGAGATAGGAGCTAAGTAGCCGTACAGTTGTTGTTTTGTAGAGTGTTGCTTCCAGGATTTCATCAAAACAGCATGTAACCTTCTTATGTAATTCCCATCTAGCTTTTTCTCAATATATTTTGTTAGGATCCAGGTGGTGCTTCCATATGGTATATATATCTGGTTTCTTCACTTTTCATCCCTTTGGGAGCCTACTGTAAATTAAATTTTGCATACCAAGTATAGATTTTCAAAAGCAAATGTTTGCTTACAAGTGTTCTGAGTGTTTTCAAGTGTTTGCATTGGCAATCAACCTCTAAAATAAGATTTAACAAATCCAAAAAAATTTATAGCATCGAATTCTGTTAATTTCTATTTACATTATTAAATCAATTATGTTAATATCATCATTCAAGAACTATTTGAATAGCTCATGTATACAACTGAAAAAGAATTTAAAATTTTTTAATATTTCTGCAGAAAAATAATATCTAAAGACACTTGGCATCTTATAGTCAGGAACCATTTACCAAGAACACAATCATTGAAAAATGTTAATCAAAATCAGTGTGTATTAATTGGTTGGTTGGTTTGGTTTTATGGCATATCAACCTTAGTAGGTTCTTTAATGCCAAATCCATTTTTATGTAAATGATCAGTTCTATTTCAAACCGTTCAGTTTAGCATGAGTACACAGTTTAATTGTCAAAAACATTTCTATTTCAAACTATTCAGTTTATTCAAGCAGTTATATATAACTATTCAGCTTAGTGTAAGTACAGTTTCAATGTCAAAAACAGTTCAATTTCAAATAATTCAGTTTAGCATAAGCATGGAGTTTAAATATAAATACAGTTTAATTATCAAAAACATTTTTATTTCAAGCAATTCACTTTAATCAAATAATTCAGTTTACCATAAGTATGCCATTAGTTAATGCCAGGCCAAAGTGGACCTGGGAGCAATGGCAATGAAGGGGTGCACTGTATTCCTCAAGGCCCAATCATTACTGGGACATCACCATCAGACCTAATTCGTATCATATCCAGGACACTCATTGTGGGGATCTTACCCCTCTGCAGAGGTGCTGTCAGTGTATTCTACAGCCCTAGCCAAATGGGCAAGAAGAATATGTTCTGCAGACAAATAATATCTAAAGACACTTGGCATCTTACAGTCAGGAACCATTTACCATGATCCCAACCCACAACTAGTTTTAACTCAAGCAGGAGCTGCTGCTGATTCTGGATACTCTGTATACTACAGATTTTAGGCTTTCCCCATATTTACTCCATATCATTTTATTGTGCAAAGAGATCACTGCATATAGAATTTTTGTATATAAAAGGGATAGCTTTCCAATTGTGAATGTCTGCTTATAAGTTTCAAGCATTCATTACAATAGGTATGAATTTAATAAGATTTCCAAAAGTGCTGCATTATAAAACTGAAATAAAGGATGTTAAAATTAATAAAGGTAATTATAATTTTTTACTAATCAATTTTTCAAGTGTAAACAATGTGTACCTTGCTTCTTAGGAATACACAACTCTCATACACATATATATCTGGTTTCTTCAATTTTCATCTCTTTTGGAGGCTCAACATTGGAACAGGGGGTTCCTCTTACAAATCTTTTTTCCTATTTATAAACCATATACTAAAGCAAGTCAAAACTTCTGCAATATTTTGGTAAAATGAGACACAATTTGGCAGCTCTGGATGCTTTTGCTGAGGTTGTGAAGGTGATGACTCACACTGGATAGTAGGATGTTAAGCTTGGCTGATGCTCTCCGAGTGTTGCATATTGACTTTTGACAAAGCCATCAATCAGAGATTTCTCTGAACAGGACACACCTGTGTAAAAAAGCGGAAGCAGTCATGTAGTTGATTAGAAATTGTGGGCGTTATGAAATGATATATGCAGATGCCCGGGTAAATGTCTGGGCTGTTGGAGTCAGTGTGAGTCTTGAGTCAGACCCTGCTGGCAGTCACTGAGAAAGCATCACTGGGGCAGCAGCCCACAGCAGGCCTCCAGTTGAGTACTCCGAGCCAAGAAGCTGAAGAAGTGCTAAGTGGGGATCTTGAAGATAACACAGCATGGTATAGTCAAGAGAAGAAGAAGTTATGAGTCAATATAGCATTCTGTCTTTGTCTCCCTCTCTCTGTCGATCTCTCACACCACAGCAGCCTTGAGTCCACAGAAGAATAAAGACATATATATTTTTATAAAGAAGTGTGGTAGTTTTTCCTTCATCATGGTATGCAACATGACTTCTACTCACCAGATTTGTCTCTCTAGCTTGTAGCATAGCTTTGGAATCTATGGTTTTAGGCCTAGCTGATATTGTCTGATTGTTGGGTTTCTTTTAACTCAAAAAAACTTTCTTGTAGCATCTGTTTACCTTACTGTGACAAGCTGCACTTTCATCTTTTTCTACAACAAATGCACTTGGTTATTTTCATAGCATTATGGACCAGTTCAATTTTGTAAAGAATAAGCTCCCAAATTAGACTTGGTTGCATGTTTATCAGTGTGGCTTTCAAATCACACACAGAGTGAAGCAATGCACAATGGATAAATACACCTATGACCATGATACTACCACACTCAGTGCCTCCCATGGCTTTAACTTCTTTAGTGATGTAATATATACACCACAAAATAGAATGTACCAAATATTGCAAAACTTTTGATTCACCTGAGTAGTAAGCAATGTGTACCTTGTTTCTTAGGAAAAAACAAATACATACATATACACACACAAACGAATATACACTGTGTGTGTATATTCGTTTGTGTGTGTGTATGTATGTATTTATGTGTGTATGTATGTATATATATATACACACACACACACTGGTTTACTCAATTTTTATCCCTTTGAGAGGCTGAACATTTGAACAGAGTGTTCCTCTCACAAATCATCTCTTCCATTAATAAGATATATATTTCTCCATCACTTTTCTTTTAATGAACTATTCCTCTCCCTATTGATTTTCACCTTTTCTTTCACACAACTATTTCTCTTTTACTTTCTGAATTTTTTCTTTGTTGCATGTGCATTTTCCTTTCCTTCCTTCTTCTGAGAAAACAATCAATTCCAAATTATGATAGCAGAAAGAGTTTGTCAAGACTTCTTTTGGAATAATCAATGCAAATGCAATTCTTGCAGTCTTTGATTAAGAGACCCTTCTGTAAAACCGCAAGAAAATTAGTCAGCACTAGAGACTTCACAACAGAAAATAATTTTTTTGTTTTATTTCTTAAAATATGGTCCTATGATTAGTAGAATTGTTGTGCAGTTAAAAATAATGCAGTCATTATAAATGTAGGTATTTATTATTCATGTATGTCATAGATACGCAGGTGGTGCAGTGGTTGTCAGCACAGAAAATGCAATCAGCAAGCTGAGTTCAAATTCTAGTTGAGACTTTTTGCATTTACTTTGCAACTCAAGGTTAAGAATTGAGGATGTGAAGGGCATTAAAAGAAATATGATAGAATAGCTTCACATCATATCAGAAGAAGAGATTCAGAGATGATTTGACCAATGAAAAACTCGATGGAGTCAATGTGTTTAATTCTAAAGGACTATTTTTAAGAAAACTGATGCTTTATTCACTGTAAAGCTTTGGTCTCTCTTCTTTTTGAATACACTTTATATATGTGTTCTTCAAGGAATATATATATATATATAAGTCGTGGGTGACCCAAAGGCTCCCTTTTCAATTGCTAGTACACCAAGGTGTAGGGGAGGGCGCTACTCCTTTCTCTGGATTGTTTCACTTGCCCTTGATCTGTACCTTATAATACTGAATGCTAAGCAAAGAGGCATCAAGTACCATTTTTTGAGTCTTTGGTATGACTTGACCTGGGATTGAACCCAGGTCTCCCAGGTCATTGGCAAATACTCTAACCATTATGCTAGTATAAAGTACTAATGGTGTAATGGCTATCAAAATAGAAAATAGAGACTGCAACCCAAGTTCAAATCCTGGAGGAAACTGTGCATTTCACATAGAGATAATACCATTAGAAAATGTGTTTTGGTTTAGTTTCTTTGTTTAATAGCATGTCAACCTTTGTGGGTTATTTAGTTCCAAAGCCATTCTTATAGAAAAACAGTGGCGGTACTATTTAACCAACTTCTGTGGGACTAAGGGGGTTCATACATTTCCCGAGTGTATTGGTCCAAAAATGAACATAATAGCACTACTGGAGTTTGAACCTGCTCACAACAATGTTACAGTCATGCAAGTTATCCACTACACCAAAGGAACCCCCTCCCCAAAGGAAAGGTATGAATCCAACTACTTCGATTCCAGCTATGGATAAACAGTAGGTAGACTGGGATTTCTAACCTTGGTATGGCAACCAGTATAGGAAAAGAAAAACTCTGAATTCAAACCTGTTAAACTCAAATTGACCTTGTGTCACATACTGCTCATACAGAGGAGTTGGTAAATACATATATATGAGCAAAATCTTGGGAAATAGAAAATGTTATCAGTAATTCTCTACCAGAAATGAATATAAGAGAAGGCTTTCTTAATATGAGAGAGACAGATTTAGGATTTCTATTTATACTTAGATATAAATCTGTGTAAACCACAGGCTATAAACAGCATTACATCTTTGACACTTTTTTTATAAGCCTATTGCTTTGTTAACTGATAAAGAAATAATATTCTATAAATGGCACATATGCTGGGAACACCCCCAAGCTTTTGAGATTTACATGTAAGTCTATGTAAGCCCAAAAGCAATAGATAGCTTTATATCTGACACAAGCTTGTTCTACTGAGGGCAAAAGATAAAAAGAAGCATTAAGCCTTTTCAAAAGCCAAAAACTTTTTGATCTCACATTAAAAACCTTGACTATTTTAGATATTAAAACTTCTACATATGAACAAAGAAGTCTATAGGCCATTATATAGTCATCGGCTGTATTTTGATCTGAAATTTTCTCTATAAAATGTTCCAACTATGGTATTGGACAACCCCCCCACAAAAAAGCAGTTAAAAAACTGAATGATTTTTTTATCACAGCCACAAATTTTAATGAAACTTCAAATACTTAGACATACATAGGAAGTGATTATTTTCCTTGACTGTTTTTAAAGTTCCTTTAGTCAGGGCAAAAGTCATAATTTTCTAAAAAGAAAATTCTCAGAAATATAAAAAAGTAGGAAATTTTTTTAGAATTTTCTTTTCCTTGATTTGATATCCAAATTTGTGATTAGCCCTTTGCTAATGGCTTTAAGTAGTTGTCTGAGTTTAAAGGTCAAATTTTGACGTAGAATGATTATGGACTAAGTACTTGATACTATATAATTTTGTGCAAACAAATTATTATTGTAGACAATTTAAAAAAATGTGCAATTTAAAGAAAAATTTCTTGCAATGGAACATTGAAAATATAGTTATGATTACAATCAAACATTCACAAATTAATCAAATTTCAGTATTAAATAACACATAAGGAGTTGATATATCATTAAACAAATAAACTAGATTAACTAAACTTAGAACTTTTCAGCATAGCTCTGTATTTTTAATATCTTCTGTTTTTATATTTAAAATTCAAATTTCAAATGCATTTTCCAATCTGATGAAGTTAAAAAATTATTGCCATTTAAATTAAAACCAGTGATGTTTAGCATATTTAATAGCATTCAACTAATATTTTCATATAATCAATTATTTTAATTTCAAATTTATTAGATGTAATTTGGTTGCTATGAAACAATTCTAGGAAAACTTTTATTAATTTTCACTTAAGACAGCTGCAAATTTTCAAGCAAATTAATTTTCAGTGGTCTTATGAAATTAAAATTTTAAGTGCCAGGTATCTTTTTACAGTATTCTTTAAAGTTTTTTTTTTTTTTTAAATTTTTTAGAATTACTTATTTCTGTGAATTTTCTATCTGCCAAGCACAATTTAACTTCTTTAAGATGATTTCAGTCCAAAGAATTATTTATTGGAGCAACTTTTAACAGTAGCTTTAAAATGATTTTTTACCTAACTTTATAGTCTGAAGGCAAATTAAAAAAAGAATTAATACCTTTAATGTTTCTTTTTTGCAAAAAAAAAAAAGATTTAATATATAAGTTGAAATTACTTTCTATCTATCTATCTATCTATCTATCTATCTATCTATCTATCTATCTATCTTCCCAGCCTGTTGGCTGGGGCTGTAGAATACACTGGCTGCACATCTGCAGAAGGGTAAGATCCCTCCTGCAAATGAAGGGCCTGATTATGACTTTAAACTGCATCTGATGACGAGGCTCTAGTCCTTCTCCAGCTTTGGGGAATGTTGAGTATTTATTTATAATACACTGGAATACTTGATAATTACAATTACTAATGTTAAATAGCAATACTTGAAACCATTTAATTGTATGAAAACAAATGATTAATAGTAAATAAAATCATTAGTGTTGGATAGGAATACTTGTAACCATTTAACTGTGTGCAAATAAATGATTGATATTGGATAGAATTATTAATGTTAGATAGGAATACTTGAAACTACTTAACTGTGTGCAAACAAATGAGCTGTAACAACTCACTCAAAAATAAAGTTACCTGCAAACTATTTGCTTACAATATATATATATATATATATATATATATATATATATATACATATATATATATATAAACATGATTTACCATTAAATAACTAATAAGACACCAACCGTGTCTTCAAATTTAGCCCAGTTCATATCTATCTATCTGTCTGTCTATCAGTTTTTAACGATATCCCTATTCATATCTATTTTTTGATAATATATACATACATATCAGCATATATTTTTTTCTATTTGGAAGAAATAGAAAATGTAGCTTATCATTTACTAAGTTTAGCTCAGTATAATACAAATTTATAAAATGGGATTTGAAAGATTTAGTTGCTCCCATCTACCAAGTGCGAAGATCCTTCCAACCTGGAAAATAATCTTCTGAAATCCTGTTTTTACCTCTTGCATTATTGTAAGCTATACAACTCTCTCAGCCATGAGGTATGACTAACTGATTCTTCTTATATCTAATGACTTTTCCGTTAAGCCTGCTGCTGACAGATGTGAGAGATTATATCAAGAGATGCCCAGGTTTTGTTCTTTCTACTACAATGATCTTGGCTTTTGTTTGCGTTAGCACTTGAGTTATCTCCCTTGTCCCCTCCACTTTTCACATTTCATCACACTTCTTTTGTTTTCTAATTCTGCTTTCTGCCCACCCAGGGTTGGTTTTTTTTTTTTTTTTTTTTTTTTTTATTACTTCTGATGGGTGATACCTTCTTTTCAGGCAGGCATAAAACTAACTCTCTCATCATCTTTCCCTATCAATCCAGATTCCTATGACTCTCTCTCATAGTATGTACCTATTAATCCCAATTAACATGTCTGTCTCATTATCTATATTTATCTATCCAGATTCTCGTGGTGTAGACGTTATCGTTATAGGAAATGGACACGGCGACATGAGTTCAAATCCTGGACGAGACTGATTGCATTTCACATAGCACTAATACCCTTGGGAAAGGTATGAATCCAATTATTCTATGGGTAAATAGTAGCTATGGGTAAATAGTAGGACAGACTGGATTCTTCAGCCTTGGTGAGGCAACTAGTCTAGGAGAAGGAAAACTCTGAATTCAAACCTGTTAAACTCCGCTTAAAAATTGACCTTGTGTCATATCCTGCCCGAGCGGAGGGGTTGGTAAATAGTATCTATCCAGATTCTCATAACTCTCTCATCATCTGTCTCTATCAATCATCGATCTTAGCAAGTCCTCTAGATGGCATCCACAGAACTGACGAATATAAGATTTTGCTAGTCAGCCATCACTGGTGTGTCCATGACTACATGTAAAAATGAATGGCTCAGACATTAGGTTACACAACAAGAGTTGCCATGCCATAAAACCAACCAAATCAATTTTCCTCCCATTATTACAAGTCTGTGAGCAACTGAGAGGAAAACTGAATCATAAAACTTATTTTCTTTCCAATGTTTGAATAAAAAGCATACTGTCACTGGCAAAAATTAGGGAATCAACACTGAGGATGTTCACCTCGTTTGTTTTTTTTTTATTTAGCAGTAAATAAACTAATAACAGATAAGATACGATACAAAACAGTTTTTGATTTAATAGCTAAACATTCTGGTATCATTAAATACTGCTAAAACAAACTAGATTAAATTATTTAAATTATCAATATCATTTTTTTCCAAGTTTATAATGTTAGATAGGAATACTTGAAACTACTAAAATAAATAAATAAATAAGCATTCTCTAAGTGTACAAATTCCATAATATTTGTCTTGATAATAGTGGGAGTGATTTAAAATGGTCAACTTAAAACCTTTAGCCATTAAAGTTTCAATTCCACAAGAAAACTGTCCATTTATAATTCTTCAGTTTTGGTTTCTTTTTTTTAATGGCATATCAACCTTTGTAAATTATTTAATGCCAAAGTCATCCTTGTATAATAATCTATAATTCTTCAGTTATTATCTAAAAAGTTTTACCTAGTTTGGTACACATATACCAGGTTACTTATTGTACCAGATGTTTTTAATTAATCTCTAAATTTTTACCCCCTGTTGGCAAGGCTTAGAATATGCTTATTGCATCCCTTGCAGAAGGGGTAAGACCCCCCCCTAGAGGTTTTCTAAGTATGATACTAAATTGCATCTTATGGTGAGGAGTGTAGAGTATCCCTTAATTACTCTTACTCCCAGGTCCACTCTAACCCAAGTGATAGTAAGTGTTAGGGTCCCATTTATGGGTTAAACCATTCTGTTTGCAAATTATTTTATATAGGAATTCTAGATATATAACCTTGTGAAAAAAAAAACTCTTAAGAAATTACACAGGAATGAAAATATAATCACACAATGTACACAGTTATCTAAACACCAGGCATAAAATAACCCCATACAGGTTGACATGCATTTAAAATCAATCAATGTAAAAATTTAGTTGAAGGTTTCATTGTTTAATAGCATTTGTAGGTTGTTTAAAGTTAAACTTATTCTTTTAAAAGAACTGTAGTGGTACTATTTAACTCAAAACTGGCAGGATAAGGGGTTCATACATTTCTAAAGGGTATTAGTCCAAAAGTGAATGTAATAGTGCAAGTGGAATTTGAATTTTCTGACAACAATGTCACAATGAAGGATGTTAGTCTCCTATTGAAGAGATTTGAATTTAAATGAAACAAGGTCAAACCAAATTCACCTCTCAAACATTTTATCTATACACTTAGAGTCACACATCAGACAAGTTAAAGTTCTATTAACAAAAAAAAAAAAACCTCATAAAAAAACAGTGTCTGTTTAGATCTGTAGGTAGACAATAAATAATTGTCTCCCTTGGATTTGATGGGCATGTCCATTGGACATGTGATAATCCCATTATTTACTTTGATCCTCTTTTGTCCCTCCTTTTTTGAATGGTAAAGACATGGTTTTCTTGTCTTTGTTCTTTGAACAATCAAGATATGCCTTTTTATTTCTGTTCATTGAAGAGACTTAGTCTCACCACTCAGCAAATAATGTTCTCATTTGCCTATTTATTGAAATATCATGACCACATGGCTACAAACCCTCAAAGAACTCCGGTTAGATTTTTACCGTTTTGACCCCCTTTCATATACTGTTTGTTCATGGAACTATATGTGCATATTTTCTCTGTTGGAACATGTTGGTGTATTTTTCCAAATACTTCTTGTATGTTTATTATGTATGTATTAAATGTTCTAAAATGTGTAAATAAGCTTTTCTTGTCTTTCCTTTTGTCTCTTCAGTGTTTGTATATTATTGGATATACGCATGCTAATATTGAACCTTGTTCAGTGGGAACTCAACTAAATAGCAACAACCAACATAATGGCTCTTATTGATACCAATAATATAAAAAAAACACTTCAGTCTATACAGATACTTCCTCAATTTCATAAAAGGTATAGATCTTTTACATTACAATTTTTATTGCAGTACTCACAGAATAAAGACTTTCTATGAATTGATTATTGATTACTTATAAGATAATTTTATTAATTATGCTTTTGAATTGTCTGATGAATCATATATATATATATATATATATATATATATTGAGAATGAGTGTAAAAAATATCCTGTACATTGCCAGAAGTTGATGTGGATATTTTTATAGAGCTTCAAAATTGATGAAATTTTGAAAAGATCAATATTAATTAAGGAAATACATAAATGAAATATCCAGCACATCTAGTATTGTCTATTATTAGAATTATAAGTTTGTCAAAAAGTTTGTTCCATCTTTATTGTTAGATGGCATTATAGGCATTTAGTTTTAACCAACATTCAAAAAGATTGCTTTTTATTGGATTATGACAAATAAAATTTCAATGCTATAACTGCCTGGGAGACCAGGGTTCAATCCCAGGTCAAGTCATACCTAGGATTCAAAAAATGGCACTTGGTGCCTCCTTGCTTAACACTCAGCATTATAAAGTATGGATCAAGGATAGTAGAGCAATCCAGAGAAAGGAGTAGTACCCCCACCAAACCTCAGTGTAGTAGCTAATGAAAAGAGAGCCTCTAGATTGCCCACGACAATGGTCACCAACTTATATATATATATATATATATATTAAAATAAATACATCCACAAAGGAATTTCAGTGTGTTACTTTAGGGTTTTATTTCATATAAGTATGCTCAACAACTATTTCAAACCCCTTGGTCCTTTTCAAGAGACTTATAATGTGTTTGTTTTGATTGGAGTGTGATTCTTTTTAATTCTAATCTAACTATTTATTTTTGTATTAACAAGTATATACTTTGTGTATTTGTGTGTACATACATTTGTATACATTCATGTACATCTGGTTATTGTTTTTTTTTCTCTTCTCTTTCTTCCTTTTTGAGTTGAATATGTGTGAGAACGTATATATAAGTTTGGTTTGGATTAGTTTCTTTATTTAATGGCAATCAACCTTCATGGTTATTTCCTACCAAAACTATCCTTGTAGAAGGACAATTGTAGTTCTATTTAACCTGCATTTGATGGGGATAAGGAGGTTCATACCTTTCCTAAGGTTACTTGACCAAAATTGACTGCAATAGCACAACTGGAGTTTGGACTTGCTTACTATAATATCACAGTCCAGCAATAGAGACTCCCCCTAGAAGTTTGGAATAAAATCCAACGGAATGAAAAGTTAAGCAACTAAGAAATTTAAAAAATTGCAGTATAGTTAAATGATTTCATATATTTCTATCTAAAATTAATCATCATCATCATCATCTTGTCATGCCATCAGCATGGATATCCGCCACCCCTCCCTATCGTTCATTGCTTCCGGCAGGTCCTCAGGGCTACACCCCGTATCCTCACAGAGCTGCTGTATGTAGGTGTGAGCTGGTCACCCTGACTTTGCTCGGCCATGTGAAGGGGTCCATAGGAGTACATCACTTATACGCTTGTCCCTGCTTCTCCAGCAGTGTCCTGCATATCTGGTTCATCTAACTTTGATAGTTTTCATGCTGGGTGGTAGGTGGCCGTATAGCCGCTGCTTTGTGGGGTGCTGCCTCCAGGACTTATTCAATATTGCTCGCAGCATTCTTGTGTAGTTGCTGTCAAGCTTTTTCTCCGTTTGTTTCATTAGCGTCCATGTAGTGCATCCCTATAGCAGTATCGACACGACCGCTGCTTGGAAGAAGCTGCATTTCATTTTATCTGTCAGGTCTGACTTCCATATGACCGGTCATAAAATTAATAATTCGATTTAATAGTCATAATCACTTCTTAGAACAGAGTTTTGGTTTCAAGTATTCCTCTTCAATAATAATAATTTAGTTTGGACTTTATTTACATTGATGGTTTGGTTTAATTTTTTTGTTGCTTATGTCTTTTAGTATTGCACATTCGTCTTCAACAAATTAATACTCAAATATTTTAGGATACTAAAGAATTATGGGATATCTTATTTTATTTCATTTTTGTACTTTATTATTTGTTTTATTTTCCTATTCTATAATTTGTTTTATTATTTAATTTTGTGTTTTATTATTTGCTTTATTTCTATTTTCGTATTTCATATTGTTTCATTTTTTATTTTGGTATTTTTTTTATTTGTTTTAACTTTTTATTTTGGTATTTTATTATTTGCTTTATTTTTTTTATTTTGGTATTTCATTATTTGCTTTATTCTTTTCTCTTGATATTTTATTCATTTATCAATCCCCGCAAAATAAAATCAACTCATTTTCATAAAATAAAGAAAAATAAAGACAAAATTAGTCCCAAAATACATTTAAAGTCTTATCTTAGAGCAAAAGACAAAAAGGACGAAAATATTGAAGAATTCTGAGTGTGAAAAATTGAAAGCTCTTGCAGAATTTTCTTCCTTCTCATTCACTTTTCTTTCTTTCTTTCTTTCTTTCTTTGGTTCCAATCTCTTTCATTCTTTTTATGCATTTTTTTCTTCTAATGTATTTCTTTCTTTTTTTTTCACGTATTTTGTTCTTTTTGTGTATTTCTTTTTCATTTGATTCTTTCTTCTTTCTTTATTTGTTCGTTTCTTTCTTTTTTTCTTTTATTGTTTATTTCTATGTTTCAATTGTTCTTTTCTTCATTTTTTCTGTGTTCCTTTATTTCTCTCTTTGTTCTTTTCTTTCTTTCTTCTCATTCATTTCTGAATTTCTTTCTTTTCTTCCATTCATCTTTTTACTTCATCTCTTCTTTCTTTTTTCCTTCTTTATCTATTTGTTCTTTTATTCCTTTATTTATTTTTTCTCTCTGTTCTTTTCTTTCATTCTTTCTTTGTTTCATTCATTTCTTTTTCTTTCATTCTTTCTGTGTTCTTTTTTTATTTATTTCCATTCTTTCCTTCTTTCTTTCTTTGTTTAATTCATTCTTTTTCTTTCTTTAATTAATTCCCTTTCTTTCTTTCTTTCTTTCTTTCTTTCTTTTTTAATTATTTTTTCTTTAAGAAAAAAAATGAATTCTTAATTTACAGTCTATCTGAATTCATTTGAACATTTCTTTATATAAGCCAATCAAGGCAAATTAAAAAAACAGAAAAAAAAAAAAAAGATCCTAATATGTGTGCATGTGTGTGTGTGAGTGTGTGTGAGAGAGAGAGAGAGAGAGAGAGAGAGAGAGAGAGAGAGAGGGAGAAAAGTTATGGTGCATTTCCTTTAGTTGATGGCATTGGTAGCATAGGGGAAGAGAATGGGTACGTCAAACGTCTGCAAAAGCACTTGCCTTCCTTCTGCAATAATAATGTGAAACTCTAGTGTTTACTTGAAGGCCCACAAAAGTAGCTGCTGCTGTTTCTGTAATCAGATGTTATCCAGGTGAGCAACAGTAAAAGAAGGTATTTGAGAAAATGGACCTTTGCTTTTCTTCTTTAACATGGAAGTAGGGAATCTTGAATCAACTGACACTTTTACACAAATATTCAATGTTTTTATGGAGACTTATAAAAAGGATCTGTAGTGATATTGGATAGTGGTTGTATGTAATTTGCATATGAAGGAGTGTGATAGATATATAGTCATGCTACTAGGAAGATATAAAAAAAAGGAGGTGCCCATGGTGTAACGTTTATTGTCACAGGAAATGGACACAGTGAACCAAGTTCAAATCCTGAATGAGGTTGATTGTATTTCACATAGCACTAATACTTTTAGGAAAGACATGAATCTAGTTATTCACCCTCCAGTGATGGGTAAAAAGTAGGGCAGACTTGGTTCTTTAGCCTTGCTATGGCAACCAGTCTAGGAGAATGAAACCCTGTTAAACTCTGCTTAAAAATTAACCTTGTGTCACATCCTGCCTATGTGGAGGGGTTAGTCACTACATACAAAGAGGAGATTAAACTACAAATCTGAAACAGTTTATTAAATAAAATAGGTTTTGTCTCAGAATTGTACTTAGTTTATTTTTTATGGATTAAAATAATGGAAGAAACATTTTCTAAAAGTAGCAAATCCATATTTTTTGTCAGGGGTTGTTAACTCACAAGATGAAATATTTGAATATAGTTGGCTGATCAAAAACTTTAGGTGACTCCCTCAATTAGGATATAAAAGGCAACAAGTTGTTAAGTGCAAAATATTCATCAAAGCAAATATACTGAAACAGATGAATACAAATATGACTTCAAAGCCAAAGACATAACAAATTCAATTTGTTGAACAATCAACCTTAAAAAGCCAACTGACCTTTCACACAAAAATAAATATGATATAATTTATATGCTACAGGTTGCTTTTTTTTTTTTTTTGAAAAGGTTGTTTTGAGCAAGTTAACAGGATTGCGTTTGGAGGTGGGGTCTGGATTTTAGGCCAGGACAGAAAAGCTGATGCAGACATGGAATACATTGGAAGAATGCTGAGTGCATACATTCTTTTTTGGGTTTGGTTGGAAACAAATCTTTGACACAATTCCAAGAATAATTCCTCATTATTTTTACTAAGGCAATCCAAAGGTTTATTCATGAAATGCTAATAGATATACTGTAACTATAAACTGTGCCTGCTGTAGAGACACACTGTAATGGCCTTAAGCCAGACAAACTAAAGTTAATCAATGGCAATAGTATGACCACTGAGATCCTCATATATAAAAAATAATATATTATGGTAAAATTCAACACTGAAAGCACCGCTAAATCATAAAATCTTTACAGTGCTGAAAACACAAAAATGCTGAGCAATATAACAATATATTATCTATAATGAAAAATCTAAGGCAGGGTTATAACATATAACTGAGTTTCATGTCTTTGATTGTCGGCGAGCTGTTAGTCCACAAAGAAAATGCAAGTATTGCTCAACCCTTCTGCTATGAGCAGGAAGTGACACAAGGTCAATTTAGAAGCAAAGTACAGCTAGTTTGAATTCAGAGTTTCCTTTCTCCTAGACTATTTGCTTTACCAAGGCTAAAGAACTCAGTCTGCCCAACTATTTACTCATAGCTGGGGGAAGAAGAGATGGATTCATGCCTTTCCCAAGGGTATAAATTGAGTCAATTTCATGCAGCATTTGAACTTGGGTCACTGATTCCATTTCCTAAGATGATAGCCATTTTGGTAAGCATGTCTATACATATAAGTAAGTAAAGCAGGTGGAAATAGTCAAAGGTAACCTGAAGGCTCCCTTTTCATTAGCTACTACAACAAGGTGTAGGAGAGGGTATTACTCCTTTCCTTGGATTGCTCCACTTTACCCTTGATGCATCCCTTATAATGCTGAGTGTTAAGCAAGGAGGCATCAAGTACCATTTTCTGAGTCTTTGGTATGATTTGAACCCTGGTATGTACCTATATATATATATATATAAGTACAACTGTTATTTCCTGGGATGTTGCTTCCAGTTACATGACCACCTATCTTCTATTTTTAAAACCATCCAAATAAGATGAACAAAACATGTAGGACACTGTTGGAGAAGGAGGGACAAACTCATAAGTGACATTTTCCTATGGACCCCTTACATGGATGTGTTAGTGCTGGCTGACCAACAAGAACTTACTTACAACAGCTCAGGAGATAGCTGAGAAGACCTAGGAGTGATGGATGATAGGGATGAATGGAGGTGCCCGTGGTGTAATGGTTATTGTCGTAGGAATGGACACGACGACATGAGTTCAAATCCTGGCAGAGACTGACTGCATTTCACATAGCACTAATACCCTTGGGAAAGATATGAATCCAATCATTCTCCCTCCAGCTATGGGTAAATAGTAGGGCAGACTAGGTTATTCAGCCTTGGTGAGGCAACTAGTCTAGGAGAAGGAAAACTCTGAATTCAAACCTGTTAATGGAGGTGCCCGTGGTGTAATGGTTATTGTCGTAGCAAATGGACACGGCGACATGAGTTCAAATCCTGGCAGAGATTGACTGCATTTCACATAGCACTAATACCCTTGGGAAAAGTATTAATCTAATTATTCTACCTCCAGCTATGAGTAAATAGTAGGGCAGACTAGGTTCTTCAGCCTTGGAGAGGCAACAAGTCTAGGAGAAGGAAAGTTCTGAATTCAAAACTGTCAAACTCTGCTTAAAAATTTACCTTGTGTCATATCCTGCCCAAATGGTGGGGTTGGTAAACATGGATAGGGACAAATGGAGAGAGAGAATCAGGGAAACCCGTGCTAGCTGCACGACTTGATGATATATAGTTAAGGCTTAGAATGATATCCATTAGCATGAGATTATATTTTGACTCACCCTAGTATTTGGAAATTTATTTGATTTTTTTGGAAACAGTTTTAGAAAGCCTAGGAAACAATTTGATGGGAGTTATTCTTTAAGTAAAAATATCCAAAATAAAACAATTGGAATATGTTTCCACTCGAGTAAAGCTTACTTTCCGGAAACAGTTTGCAGAAATTATTTTCATTATTAGAAATTTCATAATGCCTCTCTTGGGAAATGGTTGCTGGAACAATTGTTATAGGGGTTCAGGCGCTGTAGGGTTTCTCTTGGCAAACATACAAATGATTAATTTATGAAAGAAAAACAGAATCATGTGATGCAGATTTTACAACAACACAAATGGATATAGAGAATGAAAGATAATACTTGCAAAGCAAGTGATCATATTTATATATATATGTATATATATATATATATATATATTATCGCCATAGGAAATGGAGTCAACCAGTTGAATTTAAACCTGAATATGGGGAGATCATGTGGTGTAGTAGCTAACATGCTGGACTATGACATTGTAATAAGTAAGTTCAAACTCCAGTCATGCTATTACATTCACTTTTGAGTTAACACCCTCTGGAAATATATGAAACCCCTTATCCTCATGAACTAAAGGTTGAATTGTATTACTACTGCTCTTCTCCCAGGATGGCTTTGGTATTAAATAACCCACAAAGGTTGATATGTCTTTAGATAAATAAAGAAACTGAAACCAAATCAAAATCCAGAGAGAGGTTGTTTGTAATTCACATTATGCTAATGCCCTTGGGAAAGTATCTCCCCAAGCTATGGCTAAATAGCAGTGTAGACAGCTCTTTAGTCTTGGCAAGACAACCAACTGAGGAGAAGGAAAAACTATGGATTTAAAAGTTAGAGGAGTTTTGTTTTGAGAATCTGTGGCATATTAATGCACCATTCTTTTGTTATCAGCTCATCTGAAAAGTGGGATTGGTTCTACACAAAACTTCACCACTATAAACAAACCACCTGTAAAAGCAGTTTAGAAGTTCTTATCTTTAACTGATTTGTTGGGCATATGCTCTGCACAATGGGAAAGCTACTGTATATATATATATATATATATATATATATATATATATACTTCAAGAAGGAAGGAGATTTTTTTGGTGAATTCAGTCTTCTTTACATGATTAAGCAATTATAAAATGAATATCTTTGCAATCATAGCCAAGAAGAATTAGTTTCATAAAAAGTTTTTAAAAAATTGCTATGTAACTTTTTTTTTATCTCTTTCTATTGTTGTATACACATATTTTTGAACCAATCTATCTCTTTTTATATCTTTTTCTGAGTTAATTTGTATATTGCTTCCTCTCTTTCTCATTATCCATCTCATTCACCACTTTTCTCTTCATTAATATATCTTGCTATCAATTTATTGATGTATCTATTTTTGCTTGTATTTGTCTTTTCTATCCTGTTCATTGTAATTTATCTACCTTACTCCCTTCATATATCTATATACCTGTCTTTCTCTCAGTTTATTTCTATATATCATAGTCTATTCATATTTATTTCACTCTTTTTATCAGACTATCTCAGTCTCTTCACATATACATATCTATTTCAATATGTTACAATTTATCTCAGCATGTTCATAAATATTTTGCTCTATCTATCTATCTATCTATCTATCTATCTATCTATCTATCTATCTCAGTCTATTCATTATCAATCTATCTATCTATCAGTCAGTTCATTATCTGTCTATCCATTTATCTATCAGTCAGTTCATTGTCTATTTATCTCACTCTGAGCATTATATATCTATCTATCTATCTATCTATCTATCTATCTATCTATCTATCTATCTATCCTTGTTCATATCTATCTATCTATCTATCTATCTATCTATCTATCTATCTATCTATCTTAGCCTGCTCATATATATCTATCTCCGACAGTTCATATCTATCTATCTATCTATCTATCTATCTATCAGTCAGTCAGTTCATTATCTATCTATCCATTTATTTATCAGTCAGTTCATTGTCTATCTATCTCACTCTGAACAATATCTATCTATCTATCTATCTATCTATCTATCTATCTATCTATCTATCTATCTATCTATCTATCAGTCAGTTCATTATCTATCTATCTATCTATCTATCTATCTATCTATCTATCTATCAGTCAGTTCATTATCTATCTATCTATCTATCTATCTATCTATCTATCTATCTATCAGTCAGTTCATTATCTATCTATCTATCTATCTGCTTGCCTACCTGTTGGTCCATTTATCTATCACAGTTTGTTCCTTATCCATTTATGAATCCACCTATCTCTCAGTCTGTTCATATCAATATATTTATTTCAGTATGGAAAAAAATTAACCCTGCATTTTTAAATCTACTTAGCTCTCTTCATCGATTGATCTCTCACAGTCTCCTCATTATCTATCACTCACTATCTGTTCATCATCTATCGCGGTCTTTTCATTATGTCTGCCTGTCTGTCTGTCTGCCTGTACACCAACCGTAACATACATTTATGGGCATGAAACTTTACTAGTTCCAGAATAAAACCAGAAGCCTGTCTGCAATTAAGGCATTGAGCATGTCAGTCTTCCATCCGTTGTTGTATTGACACAAATCTCTAGCTAAATTGAGCATGTGCCAGGATTTCAAAGATAATCCACAGTTACCACTCAACAGATGCACATCTCCAGGCAGCAGCAGCAATGGCAGGCAATGAGCACTCAGCCATGCCACAGACAGTCTTGCAGAAAAATTCAAAGGAGGCGGCAAACTCAAAGAAAAAATTTTAAAAATGTTGTTTCCTTATTTTTTTTTTTTATAACTGAATGACAATCAGCAAATCTGAAAATAAAATGAACATGTCCATCAATCAAAGGGAAAAAGTCAGGAAAAAAACAACTATTTATATCCAAGAGTTATATTTATTTTGAGTTCTTTGGAATGAGATGAAGTGGATTCAAAAAACAAGACAAGAAATTTAGTACATCTTGCGCTCTCTCTCTCTCTCTCTCTCTATATATATATATATATACATGTATATATATATATAATGATATATGCATATATAAATATATACACACATACAAATATATATATATATATATATATATATATATATATATAGTAGCCGTCATTTCTTTCCTGAAAAAAGTCATAGCCTCAATCCCACACAGAGTGCCTATGAGCATACTTGTGGCTCTTCAGGCCAAATTCACTCTTGCAATTTCTGTCACATATGTGACAAGCAAAAGATCTGTCTTTGGCATTGACATTATGCTTATTCACTCTAATATGGTTACCTGCTACAGACCCACATGCTTTGTTATAAAATTATAATGTATATATATATATATATATATATATAATGGGTAGAGTGTTCACCGATGGCCTTGGTCAAGTCATACCAAAGACTCCAAAAATGTTACTTGATGCATCCTTACTTAACACTTAGCAAAGTACAGATCAAGGGTAAGTGGAGTAATCCAGGGAAAGGAGTAGCATCCTCCCCCTCACATTGGTGTAGTAGCTAATGAAAAAGGAGCCTTCAAGTCACCCTCAAATGTGGTTGCCAACTTTACTTGAGATATATATATATATATATATATATATATATATATATATACACACATACATGTACATATATATATATATATATATATATATATCCACATACAGGAGGACATTTTATTCTTTCTTTTTTTCAATCTTTTAAAACATACCTTCATAATAATCTTGCAGTGAATTCATAATTTAATTTTCTCTCATCTTTTATTGATATTTGCTTGGTTTAAAATAGACTTTTACAAAGTGATGAGAGTTCAGCACAATTAAGGAAAATGACTCACAATTAATGGTTTTCAAAACTCAAATACTTAATATTGTTTGCATCTAGCAGGGAAATTTAAAAGTCCATCTTTTCAATTCATAGATACATCATTAATATATATATATATATATATATATATATATATATATATATATATATATATATAGGTATTATTCTGTCCAGTTAAACCAGAGTTGGGAGTAATTCCTTCAGGATGGAAATAAATTTATAATCCTAAAGTAACCGGTCTTTGGTTTTTCTTAAAGAAAGTATATATATATATATGTATAGATTGGGTTCACAAATTCTGATGTTTGATACCATCCAGATAATTTTGAATTTACTAAGATTTGCTCAGGCTGACATACAAACCGCATATTGATATTATAGACCAGCTTAAATACCTAATTTTGTTTATATCTAGCAGAGAAATTTAACAGTCCATCTTTTCAACTCATAGATATGTCATATATATATATATATATATATATATATATATATATATATAATGGGTTCACAAATTCTGATGTTGGATACCATCTAGATAATTTTGAATTTACTAAGATTTGCTCAGGCTGACATAAAACCTCATGTTGATATTATAGTCCAGGTTAAAAGCATGGTAAGAGCAACAAGAAGCAAATTTTTTAGACCTTACATTTCCAATGTAGGTATCATTGGAGAATGAGAAAAGTTTTGATAAGCAAGGCTAGATTTTGAAGGGTTTACCAAAATTTTTTTCCTTCCGTCTTAAAAGTAAGTGAAGTTGGCGACTGTACTTGAGGGCGACCAGAAGGCTCCCTTTTCAATAGCTACTACACCAAGGTGTAGGGGAGGGTGCTACTCCTTTCCCTTGATTGCTCCACTTTACCCTCGATACGTACCTTATATTGCTGAGTGTTAAGCTAGGAGGTATCAAGTACCATTTTTAAAGTCTTTGGTATGATGTGACCTGGTATTGAACCCAGGTCTCCTGGACCATTGGCGAAAGCTCTACCCATTACACCGATAAAATAAGGCCTAAAAATTTTGATTTCAGGTTACTCTTACCATGCTTTTAACCTGGACTACTGCTCTGTTGGCAGGGGCTGTAGTATATGCTGACTTTACCTCTACATAGAGGTAAGGCTACCCCAATGAATGTTCTGGGTATGACACATAACAGCATCTAAGGGTGAGGCTCTAGTCCTTCTCCAGCTTTGGAGAATTTGGAGTGTCTCTTCATTGCTATTACTTCCAGGCCCACTGACCCGGATTAGTAGTACTTGTTAGGGTCCTCTCTATGAGTTAAATAGAGCTGTCCAATCATTTCCTAAGGATTATTATTATTAATTTACTAAGGATTATTATTATTATTATTAATTTACTAAGGATTATTATTATTATTATTAATTTACTAAGGATTATTATTATTATTATCAATTTACTATGGATTATTATTATTAATTTACTAAGGATTATTATTATTATTATTAATTTACTATGGATTATTATTATTAATTTACTAAGGATTATTATTATTATTATTAATTTACTAAGCATTATTATTATTAATTTACTAAGGATTATTATTATTAATTTAAGCTGTGTGCAAATTATTTATATTACAGAAGAATGATAAATATGATTAGGAATGTTAAATTGCAATACTTGAAACAATTTAACAATGTGCAAACAAATGAGCTCTTACAGTTGATTTAAAATAAAGTTACTTACAAACTATTCCCTTGCAAATTATATTTAAAAACAGGATTGGGCATGAAATAACCCACAAGGGTTGAATTACCATAAAACACTATCCAAACTTACCCAGACTAGTAACTACAGTTCTTAAGAGATAGAAATTGATAGAAATGAATCAACAATTGGTTTTAAAATCAAACAAAAGAAGCAACCTAACAAATTAGCTATCTTTCTGATTCATTCAGCAGGCTAAAAGGGTGTCGAGTAAGTGTGAGGTTCACAATGCTAAAAAAAAATTATTAAGAATTATTGAATCATCTTTGTGAATTTATTTTGGTAGCATGTTCCTCGTTCATATCTCTTGTTCTCTTCACGTCTTAATGCTCTATTGTAAGGATAACAGTGACTATTAAACGTGGTTCAGCTATCATAAAATCAGCCCAGAAATATTATCAACGATCTTTGTAGTTATTTTTAGCTCAAGACAAATTGATGGTACAGAAAATAAACAAAATACTTGTGGTAAATTCTGGTTTTGAAGACAATGAAGATGAAAAAATAAGTTGAAATTCTTTTTTTTTAATGGTATAAACTATATAAAACATTAAAAAAATCTTTAATTCTCTGTAACTTCAAAAAATTAAATAATGTTGGAATTCTTGCTTGACTTGTTTTTTAATTTTTTTATAGCCTTATGTCAAACTGAAACTAAAAAATAATTCTTCATTCAAAAGATACAAAGTCAATTGTTAAAAGAAAGAAAAATGATTTTCAAAGTTTGTCTGGAATAAAACTGGTAACAATTTTTAGAAATCTATTTGAATTATTATGGTATTTTCACACTTGTGATTTTATTTTTATCATCGAAACTTGAAGGAAACAATGTGTTATGCATCTGACAGGCTTGGTTGTCTCCTTTTTTTGCAAAAAGTACATAATAAAGAAATTAAAATTACTGAGAATATACAAGATCAAAAAAATAACCAAGACATAAAAGCTTTCTAATTCAACTTGCAGGATAATTTTTGGGATGATTTATGGGACAATTTTATCAACATCATCAAGTTGTGCTGATAGTACAGAGTTCTTTGACTCTCTCTCATCATCTGTCCCTATTGTTCATTACTCCTGACAGGGCCTCGAGACTGCATTCAGTTTGCACAAAGCTGAAGTATGTAAGCCTTTGCAGGACATCAACACTGGTGTGTCTATGTGAAGAAATCCACAGGAGAATGTTGCTTATGAGTTCATACTTATTTCCTCTAGCAGTGCCTTGTTAATCTGACATGAATGGCTTGTAAGATAGGAACTAAGTGGCCGTACAGTTGCTGCTTTGTGGAGTACTGCTTCCAGGATTTCTTCAAAACATAATGTAGCATTTTTGCATTGCTCTCATCTAGCTTTTTCTCCAAGTGACTTATTAGAGTCCAGGCAGTGCAACCATACAGTAGTACAGTCACAGCCACAGCTTGGAAGAAATCTCATTTTATTTTATCAGAAAAATCAGATTTCCATATGACTGACAACCTGTCAATAGCAGGCCATACCCTCCCTATACATATATTCACATCACTTTCAGATGAAACATTGCTGCCAAGGTATTGTAGTAGAGTAGAGGTTTGGTTTCTTTGTTTATGGCAATTCAACCTTTGTAGGTTATTTAATGCCAAAGCCATCCTTCTAGAAGAACAGTAGCAGTACTATTTAACCTATAGATGGGAGGATAAGGGGGTTCATACCTTTCCCAAGGGTATTTGTCTGAAAGTGAACATAATGGTGCGACTGGATTTGAACTTGCTTACTACGATTCCGCAGTCCATTGCTTTAACCATTACACCACAAGGACACCCCCTAGTAGAGTAGAGAAAGGCAACAACACTGATGCATAGAAATATAATCAGCTTTATTTCTTTTTCATTTTATCCCATAAAATGTACAGATGGGTTAAGTAAGGGAGGGTCAAAGACAGCTGAGCTGCACACACAGGGGCAGAGCTATGAAACCAGTGAAACAAACCTCTTCTGCTTTCTGCTTTAGATAAAAACCTTCCTGGTAATATAATATCTTGGATACCCAGGCAAATTCTCATGGTCACACATCCAGCCTACTGCCTACACATTACATGTGCCCATGCTTCCTTCTATAGTGTGCCATCCATACAAATTCTCATGGTCACACATCCAGCCTACTGCCTACACATTACATGTGCCCATGCTTCCTTCTATAGTGTGCCATCCATACAAACTCTCATGGTCACACCTACAGCCTGCCACCTACATAATGTATGTGATCCCATTTCCTTTTAGTATGCCACTCATGCAATTTACACAGCATTTTCATCAAGAATACCTGTGTCTTGTTTACTTAGGTACAAGGTGCTTTTCCTGTTATTTTTGTCCCCAGTGTCTGACTTCCACAGCTGCATTGAAAGATGTCACGGGGTTCTTTAAGTCAATATTCATTGGATATTGGAGGTGCCCGTGGTGTAATGGTTATCGTCATGGGAAATGTACACGGCAACACGAGTTCATATCCTGGACAAGATTGGTTGCATTTCACATAGCACTAATACCCTTGGGAAAGGTATGAATCCAATTATTCTCCCTCCAGCTATGGGTAAATAGTAGGACAGACTAGGTTCTTCAGCCTTGGTGAGGCAACTAGTCTAGGAGAAGGAAAACTCTGAATTCAAACCTGTTAAACTCCGCTTAAAAAATTGACCTTGTGTCATATCCTGCCCAAGCGGAGGGGTTGGTAAACATGTTAAGTCAATATCCAATAGTATGTAAATTGGTTGACAAATTTCAGCAATGAAGAATAACATTCATTATCTTATTCTTTGTTTTTGTTATTCAGCATATCAACCTGTCTTGTTGGTTGAGCTTAGAATACACTGACTTTTTCTTCCTGTTGTAAAGCTCTTCTTACCTTTTTAATTTTTTTTCTTTAACATCTGTTTACCTTCATTTCTCTTATCTCTTTCATCTTCATTCTTTCTTGTTCCCAGTTCAACTCTGCAGACCTATCAACTCTGCAGACCAATCAACTAAGCTTACAATACAGTGACTGTATCTTCTACAGAGGAGTAAATCACCCCACCAAGAAGTGTCCTGGGTATGAGACAAAACTGTATTTCATGATGAGGATCCATTTCTAGAGCTCTGGAAAGTGTGGAGTTACCACACCCTTGTCATTATTCCCAGGTCCACTATGACCTAGAGTAGTAGCACTTGTTTAGGGTTGTATCAATGGGTGAAATAGATCTGTTGGCAAATTATTTGTATGTATCTATTCAACTCTCTGCATAAGCAGAAAGTGACACAAGGTTAATTTTTAAGGTTTAAAAGCAGAGTTTTCTTTTTCCTAGAAATTATTTTTATTAGATTGCAATCAGACTGCCTGCTTTAGTCTTGGTTAGGCAACCAACCTAAGTGAAGGAAAACTCTAAATTCAAATCAGCTGTACTCAACTTAAAAATTGATTTTTTGTCGAATCCTACTCATGACAGAGAAGTTAGGTAAAAACCTTCATACATATAAATATGGATGTTTTTAATAACCTATTAGGTCATCAAGGATTAATGTAGAGTATATCTCCTTCATAGCATCTCCCAAGACACGTGAAATTATTTAGCAGTGTCTATCTCCTCTCAAAATAGTATTTAGCATATAGTATTAAATAACAATGTATAAGTTGCAAGAAAAGATCTCTAACCTGACCGATTCCTGAATATGTAAGATATGTTACCTTTTCTTAATCACTCTGCCATTTTCCTATATTTAAAGAAAGAAGTGGATCTATGCATTTCCCCACAGCATTTATTCAAAGTGAATGCAAATTGTCTTGGCCAGAGTTTATGGATTCTGTTTCTATGCTGTTAACTGCAGGGCCACACTTACCTCTATTACATACATTTTGACTTATGAATTGTGTTAAAAATTACTGAGACTAAATCTGTATTTACCAAGAGAAAAAAACAATGAATGAAATGTTGATTTTCTTCAAAATGGTCACCTTGTCATTCAGCATCTTTATTCCGGTGAGTTTTCTATTGGTCAAAACACCTCTGACACTTCTTTTGATATGGTGTGAATCAACACCATTGTACTTCTTTAAATGTCCTGCATGTCTTCAAATCTTGTAATATTCTCCACATGCTCCAATCTTGTTATGACCTCCACATTCTCAAATCTTGTAATGTCCTCCACATGCTCAAATCTTGGAATGTCCTCCACATGCTCAAATCTTGTAATGTCCTCCACATGCTCAAATCTTGTAATGTCCTCCACATGCTCAAATCTTGTTATGTCCTCCACATGCTCAAATCTTGTAATGTCCTCCACATGCTCAAATCTTGTAATGTCCTCCACATGCTCCAATTTTGTAATGTCCTCCACATGCTCAAATCTTGTAATATCCTCCACATGCTCAAATCTTGTTATGTCCTCCACATGCTCAAATCTTGTAATGTCGTCCACATGCTCCAATCTTGTAATGTCCTCCACATGCTCAAATCTTGTAATGTCCTCCACATGCTCAAATCTTGTAATGTCCTCCACATGCTCAAATCTTGTAATGACATCATATGTTCAAATCCTTTAATGTTCTCCACATGCTCCAATCTTTTAATGTCCTCCGCATCTCCAAATCTTAATCTTGAGATGAATTCACAGTTTAGGAAACAAGAAAAAGTTGCATAGAATGAAGTGTGATGAATATAGAGGGAGCTGTGCTTGCACAGTACTGTTTTACCAGAAAAATTTTCTTCAAAATTGGATTGATATTTTTTTCAAATTGCTTGTGACTCATTGAGACTTCTGTTATGTTGATTGCAATAAAATCTGGTTCTTCTTGTGTAATGCACTTGATTTTAACTTTTAAAAGCTAATTGTCTGTTTGTTCAAATACATATGAGCAGTACAGTGTGTTTGAGTAAATATATATATTAATATTCATACTCAACACAACAGTATATAAAGGGATACTGACTATTTGGCAACATCATGGTTATATGATTGCATAGACAAGAAACTGACACGTACCAAGCTCCATTGACTCTGTCAACATTATCCTAATTTATATATAAGTTAGGATAGCGTAGATATAGAGTCCATAGCACATTGTACAATCAGTTTCTTTCCTATGTGATCATCAGACCAGTATATATGTATATTTATATATATGTACATATACCTATTATGTTTATTTTCTAAAGAGTTAACTGTTTGATCTACTTAAAATAATCAGCAGTTTCTGAGATATTCCCAAGAAAGAATCATTGTTTTGTTTTAAACAAGTGAGAATTATTACATTTTCTAGATAAAATAAATCAATAATATTTCTGTCCCATAATAATTCTTACATTTAGTATATGAAATACATATACAAAAATAATAATTAATATAGGACAGCAGTAGTACAAATATAAAATATTAGTCGGTGAATTATTTAGTTATAAACACTACCCTTCAGTCATTTGGAAGATGGAAAAAATTGGAAAATCAAACCTGCCAGGTATTTTTGTATATCAGCAAAAAATGAAATAATGTAAGTTTACAAATTCATTGTTACTTACCAAGGGGAGATAATTAGAGCCAAAAGAAATGTGCACTTACCTGAAAAAACAAAGACATTTGATTAATTTTGGCTATCAATGTAACGATTGTATTAGCAAGGGAAATAAATACAACAAATGCCAAATTATAACTGAAATAATATTTCTCAGAGAAATATTAAACAGAAAAGAAAAAAAAGAAGTTTCTAATGAAAATATAGTGCAAGTTGAATGTCTGAGTTTTAAGTTGATCAAAAGAAAACAGACGGTCCAGAAGGTGAATGAAATTTTAGTAAATTCACTTAAATATCTCAAAGTTATTTTTAAAGATACTAGCTGAAGTACCCATCAACTATGAGATCAAAACTTGGATTTCAGTTTTTACTTTTTATAGTGCTGTCTCTAGAATTTGTATCTCTTCTAAGTCACTTATTTTGTTAGCCAGAGTTAAGTCTTTGAAACAGTATCCATGATTTAACTTACAACCTCCATCTTGCTCTCTTTTTTCTTTTTATTATTGCTACCAAACAAACAACCAGGATTTTAATGAATAATTTACAAATTAGCTATGTGGGACTAAGTTGCCAACCACTATTCCATGGTTCAGTTTTGTTTCCTTTTTATTTGCATTAAGGTATTTTGCTCAGTAATCACAAAACCACCACAGTATGGTACTTAGTGAGGATCAAATTCACTTCAGTAGTAATCTTCTGCAGGATTAGCTTGAAATATTTCCTAAGTTTACTTAGCATAATATGACACAAGGTCACTGTTATTGAGCACCTATTAAGGACCAAACTCCTTTCAGTAGTAATGTTCTGCAAATCTAGTATAGCAATATGTGAGAGATAATTACGAAGTCAGTAAGGCACAAGGCTACAGTTGTGGGATATCCTTATGAGTATCAAGCTTATTTCATTGATATTGTTCTGCTTGACTAGTTTGTTAACCACTGTTCCATGGCAATATTTCCTAAGGTTTTTACTTAGTTTAGTCAGGTACAAGGCCACACGTGCTGGACACTTGAGCAGGTTGAACTTTGAACTGCGAAGCAAGCTGATTAACCACTGTTCTACAGTGGCGTGGGGTATTTACAAGACTTAGTTTAGAACAAGGCCACTGCAGCTGTAGCACTTAATGAGGAGTGAACTTACTGCATGAGCTAGTGAGATATGTGGGATAACTATGTATTATTCTATTTCCCTACTCGGAACTTTTTATTGTAGTGTCTACAAATACCTTTCATGAAAGACAAATGGTTTTCAGACAAAGAACGAAGGCACTTCTTATTATTGATTCATCTTCTGCTTTGCAATTCTTCATACTGAAGCTATAAATAATAATAGGAACTCATTCTGAATAAAATTATCGGATATAAAATCCTCTGGAAATGCATACTTCAAAGAAGAAATGATTACAAGAAATTATCTATAGATATATATATATGTATATATATATATATACATATGTACATGTGTGTCCATATATTTTTGTGTGCATTTGTATCCATGTGTATGTGTGTGTGTGGTGTCCATATATCTATATATATGTATGTATATCCATATATTTATGTGTAAGTTAACTATTTTATAAACACTTTAGAAATATTTCTACTGATAATTATGTAGTTGGGAACAATTGAAAATTAAAAAGTAATTACAAGGAAATATTATTTGTGTTTATCCAGTCATTTGTTTAATCTTATCTCATGTATAACATATCTATATCTTTATATATTGTTCATCTTGTATGTATATTTGTGCATACAAATGTATGTATGTATGTATACATGTGTATGTACATACACATATGTGTGTGTGTGTGTGTGTGTGTGTGTGAGCATGCATTGATGTGAGTGTATATATATATATATATATATATATATATATATATATATATATAAAGATAAACAAACAAAATGTGCTTAAAAGTTCTTGGCCTGACCAAGAAGCTAATGATGAACAGTTATAAACTATTTCTCAAATATTCTCCAGCAGTTCAACTTACCCAGTTGGCTGGAGCTATAAAATACACCGACTGCACCTCTGCAGAAGGGTAAGATCCCCCCCCCCCTTCAACAAGTATCCTGGATATGACACTGAACAATCTGATGGTGAGGTTCCAGTAATGCTGGAGCTTTGGGAAATGCGGAGCAGCCCTTTATTGCCATCATTGTGGCCTGGAGTGGTAGCACCTGATAGGGTCCTATCTATGGGTCAAATAGAACTAAACTGGGTTCTTATGATTAACTGAATTGCTTGAAATAGAACTGTTTTGACGTTTAAATGTGTGTGGACAAAAACTCTACGTATACTAAAATGAATTGTTTGAGTTTGAACTGTTAGACTAAAGTGAATAGCTTGAAATAGAAATGTTTTTGACAATTAAACTGTGTACTTAAGCTAAACTGAATTGTTTGAAATAGAACTGATTATTTGTATAAAAATGGATTTGGCATTAAATAACCTATAAAGGTTGATATGCCATAAAACCCAAACAACCAACCACCCAACTGCAGTTCAACACACTTAACACATCTTGCCTTCAGTTATTTTAATGCGAACCCACAAAAATTCGATGAATTTAAAAGAAATATATCATTTGACTCTTTTCTTTCTTTCCTCAGTTTCAGTTACCCCAGAAACCGGGCATAGGTTAGAAGACTGGGGTCAAAGGAGTCAGAGCTTAGCTCCTTAAAAATCCCCACTAACATTTAATGAGATTTATCTTTGTATAATGTCAGTGGAAATGAAATAGGTGAACTATTATTTATAATGCTTTTGAAGGCCCCTCTCCATTTGGGGAAGGCATTTTTATATAGTTTTAGCAATGCCAAACAAACTTTTCTGAAGGTTTACTTAATAATACTATCTGTGTAAAAGATAAATAATATTACCAATTTTTGTATGCCAAAGAAATACAGTAAAATGTCTTTAAGAGGTGAACATTTTCAACTTTATAAGGAAAAAAAAATGTATACCTATGTTGCTAAGATCTTCAGTAAGAACAAATATTTTATCTCATATAACTCTTATGTCATTACTATTGTATGGTTACACCACTTGGACTTTAATAAAACATTGGCCAAAAAAGCTAATGGGATCTACACAACAGTGTTACATGCTGTTTTGAACAAATCCTGGAAGCAGCACCCTACAAAACAGTAGCTGTATGGTCACTTACCTCCCATCTCACAAACCAAGTAAAATGAGCAAGACATGCTGGAGAAACTCATCAACAACATTCTCCTATAAACTGCTATACAGTGTTGACCAACCGGCAAAAACTTACATTCATCAGCTCTGTGCAGACACTGGATGCTGTCTAGAAAACTTACAAAGAGCAATCACTTATGTTGATGAACAGTAAGTCAAAGGAATCCATGTTGTCAGCATGCCTTAATGATATATGAAGATAGCTTTTATTATAATATCAAGTTTCAATTGTTCAATTTCATCACCTGTGTGGTACATGTGAACTTAGGTAAGTGGTAATAGTAGCTCCATCTACCTAGTGTTTTTTTTTCCAGACATAACGAATTTTGATCATGGCTTGGACCACTGTACATTGTGTTAAAATGTTAATTTTTTAAGACTGATGAATCTGTAATTGCTATACAGAGAGATTTTTGTGCTTATTTTATGTTATGTCAGAATGATACAGTTATGGGTTGAAAGTTCTATCCAGATCAGCATCATTCCAATGTAAGATGAAATGATCATGAAAAGCTCTCTGTGAAGCAATTAGAGACTCCTCAATCTTAAAGAAATTATATTTGAAATAAAAATGGTGAGACATTAACCCGATGGAACTATTATTGTTACTTGGTAAAGTTCACTTGTACCATGCAGGTAACAGTTTAAAATGTGGGAGGTATTTCTGTCATACACTATATATATATATATATATATATATATATATATATATATATATATATATATATATAAAACAAACTCTTCTGTCTTATGATTAAAAACTTGAGAGGGTCAAAAGTTAATAGAGTAAACTATTATTAAATCCCCATTGCCTATGGGAAGTTCAGGAGAAGACAGATATATATATATATATATATATATATATATATATATATATATATATATATATATATATATATAATTCCAGAGAGACAAAACAGCTGCCCAAAAAGATGAAATTTTATCCACTCTTGGAAAACTAAGTCCTAAACAATTGACCATCATGAAAGAAATCTAATATAATCAAGATGAACAATAGACTGTTTTGAATTACTTAGACTTCTGACTTCAGAGGAAAACTTGAAGAATTTTCGTGCCATTCCAAAAGAACATGACATCTTTACCAAAATTCATGCTGGCAGTGACTTTGACTTGACTGATAAGAATACAATTTCTGGCAAAAGCCTACTTGGTGATTCAAATTCTACTGCCAATGATACAAAGAAAGTGAACATGGTCCATAAAATAGGAGTTGAAGATCCTATACCATTAATTACCAAAATTGCATTGGATGGAATAAAAGGTGCTTAAAGAAAATTCAATCAGAAATAGCACTTTCTGTAAAGAACATTGGAAAATAAGAGCTGAGACAAAACAGGGATACATTTTCTGGATACTGAATGGCATTACTGAGTTCTGTAATTAAGTTTTTACATTAGTAGAAAGAGACGGAAGAAAAATTACAAACAGAAAGAAAAGAAGTGTTTGAACCTAGAAATTATTATGGATGTGCAAATCTTGGACCTTATTCTAACTCAGGAGATGTACAGAAATCCAACTCCTAACTATGGGTAAAATACTAACATAGATTAGGCTCACTAGCCTTGTTAGGGCAACCAAGAGAAGGAAAAACTTTGAATTCAAAACCAGAGGAGTTGTTGGGGAGAATCTACATGATGTCTCAAAACAGATGCAACCCATTAATATAATAATGATTTATTACTGAGAAAAGTACAATGGTGGTCATTTGGAACACATCCTGTAAAAAATGCATCCTTTAAGCTAGAGACATCAAATTAATGTTTTTTAATAGTTATTATATCAGCTTCCAGAACATGTAATCTTTTTTTGAGTTTCTTGTCTCAGTAATAAATCATTATCAGATATAAATATATAGGGTTGCATCTTTTTTGAGACAGTTTTGAAAGATCTTGTCTCCAAAAAAGTAGTAATGGAAAATATCTTTTTCTCTCTTGTTGAAGGCATTATGATCAAGGATTGATAGTTGTTATAGTATACTATTTTCAAATCTGAAACAAAAAAGGACACAACATTATTATTAGTAGAGTTATTAGCAGTCACATGGGTCCCATGTATATTAAGTAAGTAAAGTTGGCGACCTTAATCGAAAGTGACCCAAAGGCTCTCCTTTCAATAGCCACTACACCGAGGTGTAAGGGAGAGTTCCACTCAATTCCCTGGATTGTTCCACTTTACCCTTGATCCTTACCTCATAATGCTGAATGTTAAGCAAGGCAACATCAAGTTCCATTTTTTGAGTCTTTGGTATGACTCGACCTGGGATTAAACCTCGGTCTCCTGAACTACTGGCAAACACTTACTCATTAAGACACCCTATATTACACACTGATGTACCATTCTATTGTCATCAGCTCATCCAAAATGTATGGCTGGTACTAATCAAGCCTTCATCACTATAAGTAGTAAAGCTGGCGACCATAGTTGAGGATGACCAGAAGGCTCCCTTTTCAATAGCTACTACACCGAGGTGTAGGGGAGAGCACTACTCCTTTCTCTGGATAGCTCCACTTTACCCTTGATACATACCTTTTATTGCTGAGTGTTAAGCAAGGAGGTATCAAGTACAATTTTTAAAGTCTTTGGTATGACGCGATCTGGGATTGAATGCAGGTCTCCCAGACAATTGGTAAACACTCTACCCATTAGGCCAGTGTAGGGTAATTGAACAGTTCACACTTTTAACTGTTTTAACTAATATGTCAATATTAATAGAATAGAACCTAACAGTTTAGTTTGTTTCATTTCTGTTGTAAATTTGTTCTTGATCAGCTTCATTTTCTTTATAGATTGCTTGGACTACTGTATACGCAATCATTAAAGTGAATGGTAGTTTTGAGTTATTTGATAAATACTACCTATGATATCACAAATTATAAAAACAACTCATTTGCAATATATTTCTACTAATAATGAAGGATCTTATAAGGAAATGCTGATTGTATTACCAATAGAATTAATTGTGCAAGTATAAACTGCTATATCATTTACAGAAGAAATAATAATGTGTACTGTTATGTATACATGTGAGAGTGCAACACAATTTTTACGCAAATGAGACGTGGTTTCTAAGGAAAAAGTTGCCAGATTTCTTGACAGTAGATTTGTTTTTTAGATAATAAGGAAGCAGAATGTGAATAAATTGGATGAAGAAAGAATAAAGGAATTTCCAACTGATTCCAAAGAGTCAGTCTGGAGACACTTCACTCAAATATCCAATTAATCAATGAAGAAAGAGAAGAATTATTTGGTGAATAAAGAGTCTGCAAATAAATGTTTTGTTTGCTTTGAAACACATCAGTGGACTGGTTGTGAAATTTATGAGGCATGAGTTTCGAGTCTCTGTTTTTTGACAAAAAGGAATGAAAATGGTAATTCTTAGTTAGAAAACAATTTCTTTATGGTCATATTGAGCAAATATTTCTAAGGTTTCCTACAAAAAAATGACATTTTATTCCAAGAACATAAAATTGGAATTTGGTTTATTACGAGGGTGAGTCAGAAGTTTTGCAATATTTTATTATGTGGTAGTTTGTGTATTAGTTGTCTAAATTTCTGAGACGAAGCTTGATGATTTTTATCATGAAGGGTGTTTGGATGATTGTCTTCATCTTTATTGTAATTTCCACAACATTTCAGCCAATATGTCCTCCAGCTTTCTTCAGGTGTTTGTCGAACTTGGGAACCTACACAGAATTTCAAACTATGTCTTTTATTGAATCCACAGGGGTTGCCTGTTCTGATTCCATAAGCCATAACCGAGTACAAGTGTTAAGTATTCCTGTATTCTTATTAACCTGCAGCCAGGATTGAACCTGCAACCTCCAGATGAATGTCTCCTAAGAAGCTTAGAGAACCAATGCCTATAACCATTACACTATGTGCCCAGCATTGGTAGTGGGAAAACCAACATGTGGATTGCTTTACTCTCTGTAATTTGACAACTGCATAGAAGAATGTGCAATGTAGTCTAATTCAAGAACTTAAGCTTTACAAATTCTAACTTTTCGTAAAAACATTTGGAGCTGCCAAATGATGCCTCATCTTATCAAAATCTTATAAAACTTTTGACTCCCTCTAGTATTAGACAAGTATTTAATCTATTTACCATTTTGTGTTTTAATGTTAACTCTATCATAAAATGATGGCAATAAGATTTATTCAATGATTTGTATAATGTCATAAGCTGTTGGAATTTAAATCCTTAACATCATATTTTATATCCAATGAATGCAGGAAGATTAGTTTTATCGAAAAGGATCAACAGAATTTTCATTTTATGTTCTTTAACAAATATCATTAAAAAATTTAGCCAACAGATCTAGGTTTATTGCCATGAGGATATTAATAAAAGCATTTTTTTATTATGGATTAAGGAGTTTTAAATTTTAAGCAATGAAATTTAGAATAATTAAAACTGGGCTTCTACACGCCATTTTTAATGTTCCTCCGTCATAAAACATCACAATTAAATCATAATTGCTTTGGACAAAAATTCTGATGGTCATTGACTCTGTGGACCCATATTACCTGTAGCATTAGTCAATATATAGATAATATGATTTGCCATTTTGCTTTTAATAAAATGATATACTGAATTTATCTCTTATTTATTTATCATATTTACCGACCCCTCCGCTCAGGCAGGATATGACACAAGGTCGATTTTTTAGCGGAGTTTTACAGGTTTGGATTCAGAGTTTTCCTTCTCCTAGACTAGTTGCCTTACCAAGGCTGTAGAACCTAGTCTGCCCTACTATTTACCCATAGCTGGAGGGAGAATAATTGGATTCATACCTTTCCCAAGGGTATTAGTGCAATGTGAAATGCAATTAGAACTCATGTCGTTGTGTCTATATCCTACGACGATAACCATTACACCACAGGCACCTCCTCTTATTTATTTATATCAAGTGTAATTGTTTTTAGAATTTGGTAAAAATCTGTAGTAAAGAGGTTGGCTGTGCCTCTCTTCAGTAAAACTATCATTGAATTAGGTAATTCTCAAAATACTGTCTTATTTTAGTTTAAATTCTGTTCAAACATATCATTTTAATTGTGACTGGATAAAAAATTTATATTCCTAATGTCTTCTTTGTTAATCTTTTATCACTTCTTTCAGAATTTGATTTTGAGCATAAATATGAGAAAAGAAATGATGCGTCTAATAATTTTGCATGAGTTCAAGTATAGTCATAACACCTCTTTAAAAAGCTGTCAATATTGACGGAGCACGGGATGAAGGGTTTACTTGTAATTGGACAGTACAGGACTGGTTTCAGAAATTCCATAGTGGAAATATAAATCTTGAAGATCAAGAAGGTAGAAATGTATGTTCAGTTAAGCAAAATATAACCAGCATATGTTAATCAATGAGGTCCAATTTTGCTTCAAATCAATGATTGACCACATGTTGCTAGGATGACACTGTGGAAGTTCACTGACTTGGAATATGAGACTTGGCCACATCCACCATATTCTCTTGATCTGTTACTCACTGACTACCATTTTGAAGGTTATATTACCCAAATCAGGAACCTGAAAAAAAAAGGGATGGGTTTACTTTTCCAGCTTAGTCATATTTTTCTTCATGATAGTGCTCAGCCACATGTTGGTAGGATGACACTGTAGAAGGTCACTGATTTGGAATATGAGACTTGGCCACATCCACCATATTCTCCTGATCTCTAATTCACGGACAAAATTCCATTCTACATAACTAGAAACTGTATTTAAAGATTTCTAGGCATCAAAACATTTCAAGTTTAATGGATTTGGTTTGATTTGGTTTCTTTGTTTAATAGCATATCAACTTTTGTAGGATATTTAATGCCAAATCTATCCTTCAAGAAGAACAGTAATACTACTATTTAATCCATAGCTGAGAAGATAAGGAGGTTCATACTTTTTCCAAGGATATTTATCTGAAAGTGAATGTAATAGTGCGACTGGAGTTTAAACTTGCTTACTATGATTCTGCAGTCCATCGCTTTAACTATTACACCATGAGGACAACCTCGCTTCAAGTTTCATTGTTTCAAGCACAAATAACTATTGTAACCTTACAAAAAGGTTACTGAATGAGAAATAACCAAAATGGAGGGTGGAAATGAAATAGAAATCTTTATAGAATTAACAAAATACAATACTTGCCAGCAGTGTGAAGAAGGTAACCGTTTCTAATAGGGACCACTTAGCATATTATTACCAGCTCACAATAGTCTCCAACATATTTATGACGAATAGGACATACCTATTAATGTTCATTGGTGGGATATATAACTATAACCTTGTTAATCTGTGACAGAAATGTATACATATTAAGTGATCATATTTGGATGGATTAAGATACTGTTGAAATTCACTATATAAGCAATAAAAATTTATTCTAAAATCAGACACTAATTTCAGAAAGAACTAATATTATGGATATTCTAAAGTACCATATAAATTCTAACAATCTGGCAGGATAAATAAATGAATAATGTTTGTCCGTATTAATGATGGCTATTAAGTAAACCAAAGCTTAGCAAATGAACTGCACAGGTGATTTGTTTATACTGGCAAAGAGTCATACAGAGCTGACCACACTTTTTAGATGAGTTGATAACAGGAAAATGATGCACCAATGTACCACTTCTCAGGTTTTAAATTCAGTATCTTTCCTTCTCTTAGATTGGTGACTCAGGAGCGCAATTTGCGATTAAGCTCATCTTGCTGAGTCTATTTTTTTTATAATAACAATAATGCAGAGAAAAGATGGAAAGTATGGTTTTCAGCCAGCACACTTGTAGGAGTGCATTTAAAACATGTGGGTGGATTTCGGGATTGTTCATGTAGAGCTCCTCATTACTCACCAAGCCTAGCTCAATACATTTTTTTCTTGCTTCCTCAACTCATATTTTATCAGAAGGGTATTTGATTTTATTGATTTTAAGTGTACATGATTTTATCAGAAGGGTATAAGATTTTATCGATTTTAAGGGTATATGATTTTATCACAAGGGTATTTGATTTTATTGATTTTAAGGGTATATGATTTTATTGATTTTAAGGGTATATAATTTTTTCAGAAGGGTATTTGATTTTATTGATTTTAAGGGTAATTGATTTTATTGATTTTAAGGGTATATGATTTTATCAGAAGGGTATTTGATTTTATTGATTTTAAGGGTATATGATTTTATTGATTTTAAGGGTATATGCTTTTAGCACAAGGGTATTTGATTTTATTGATTTTAATGGTATTTGATTTTATTGATTTTAAGGGTATAGGATTTTATCAGAAGGGTATTTGATTTTATTGATTTTAAGTGTACATGATTTTATCAGAAGGGTATTAGATTTCATCGATTTTAAGGGTATATGCTTTTAACACAAGAGTATTTAATTTTATTGATTTTAAGGGTATTTGATTTTAAGGGCATGTGATTTTATTGATTTTAAGGGTATATGATTTTATCAGAACGGTATTTGATTTTAATGATTTTAAGGGTATATGATTTTATCACAAGGGTATAATAACCATATCAGAAGACTCAATCTAGAAGTGCTTTGACCAACAAAAAAGTTGTTGGAACAAGTGTGTTGAATCTAAGCAGAATATTTTGAATAAAATTAATGTTCTTTGCATTGATCACTTTTGTCTTGGTAAATACAACATTAATCTTATTATTTGTTTAAAACATGTCAAATATCTATGACATGAAGATGACTGATTTTAATAGCATGTCAAACCATCTTGATTTATTTTATATGTAGAGGTTAGAGAATGCTGTTCATATTTACATTTTTGAGTTGTTTCTGAAGAATTTTTTTGCTCACAGTCCTATTGCGTACAAATGATTTTCAAACAGATTTAGATGAGACTCTAATAGATAATACCGCTATGAAATGATTTGGGTGGTAATTAATTATGTTAATTATTTTATTGATAACAGATTATATTAATCATTTTATTATTTAGTTTGGTAAAATTGTAAGTTAGCTAAAATCTTTGAGTGGAAATATAAGTCAAATTGGAAAGGTCAAATGCATGCACAGAGGGTGGGTGCCCAGGTTTGACACCTCATGTCAAAATAATTTTAGGGAAAACAGGAAGGCCAAATCTGAATAAAATGGATTAATGTTGTGTCATAAGTTTGATGGGAATTAAATAAAAACATAATGAAAGTTGGGGACATGAGTGATGATCATGATGATATGATGCAATGATTTAGAGAGACAATGTCACACCAATGATATAATTGATTTTAGAATATATAAAAATTAGAGGATCTGAAAATCAGTCAGTTCAGATATGAGTTGAGATGCCAGTTGAGAAGGAGTCGAGATGGCAGTTGAGGTAGGCCCAGTCAGCAGAAGTTGCAGAATAAACTGACTGCTTCTCTGTAGAGGGGTAAAACCTCCCCACAATGAGTGTCCTGTATATGACTCTAAACAATCTGATGATGAGACTCCAGTAATGCTGGAGCTTTAGGGAATGTGGAGTACTCCTTCATTGTCATTGCTCCCAGGTCCACTGTGGCCCAGAGTGGTAGCACCTGACAGGGTCATATCTATGGGTCAAATAGAACTAAACAGTGTACTTATGCTAAAGTGAATTGTTTGAAATAGAACTGTCCTGACATCTAACTATGTAAGCAAAAACTGTACTTATGCTAAACTGAATTGTTTGGATTAGAATTGTTTTGACATTTAAATGTGAATAAATTGTTTGAAACTATTATCAAAATGGACTTAATTTGGTGTTAAATGATTTTAAAAAAAGTTGTTTTTGGAGCCCTTTGGGGCAGCAACAGAGGGAGGGTTAGTATCTCTGTTCATAGACTACTTCCTTTCTCTTTTGTGTTGCATCAGACAACTAGAAAGAAGACAGTCTGAAGTAAAAGATTTTTTTCATATCTGATCAACAGTTGCCTGTTGTTATTTTTAAAAATATTTAATATTCAAGAATGGCATTGTATTACACCACTCAGGGTCAGAATGAACCTAGGAATAATGGCAATGAAGATGTAACTCATACCCATCAGAACTTAAGAACTGGAGCCTCACTATCAGGTTGACTTTAGTGCCATATCCAGGGCAACCAAGGTATACAGTTGACATATTCTCAGACTTGCCAACAGAGAATTATGACATAAACAGGTAATACTTGAGGTTGGTATCTCAATTGTCAAGGTCAATTATTTTTGATTTATAGCCAAAGTGATCTGTATCTTTTGAGAAATAATTATTTCAGGAATGTTTCAAATTGTAAAATCCATTGGCTAACTTATTACAGGATTTGAACACTGTACCTTATAATGAAGAATTCAAAGCACTATCAAATAAGCCACTTCCTGAATCAGTGCATATTGTCTTTGCTAAACAAAGACCACAGAAAAAAAAAATGATAACTGAATGTATTGAATCGATGATGTAATCGTTTCTTGTTTCTTCCAATTAAAGAAGTTATTAAAGTCTATTGTGTTTTGAAAACACTTTGGCACAAAGCAAAATTGTTATTTTATCTGAACTGAGAAAAAACTATTTCTAAATTGTATGGATCAATTTAGTCAACTATTTCCTCCTTGAAAATGGCAGACGTGAAGTAACAATCTGTCTGTCTGTTTCTGAATAATAAAGAAAAAGTTTTAAAATAAGGGAAAATTACAAACAAATTTAACAGTGTTGTTATTTTGTGTCTTGTGTTTTTTTAACAGGAAGAAAAGAATAATAACCATAAAATTATAAAATAATTTTAATAATAGACACATGATTCCTTATAATAATTATAACTGCAGTAATAATAATAATGATAATAATAATAATAATGATGATAGTAATAATAATATTAACTAAACAATAATAGAATTTCCCAGGAAGAAATATAACTAAATTATTAAGTTTATTCAAATGTTTCTGTTTTTTCTGTTTGTTCAGTATCATTTTTATTTTTTTAAATAAAATTTTAACTGAAAAAGAGATGGGCATAATATCACATTCATACACACGACTGATAATATAAGCACATTCAGGTGAATACAATGTCCCGAGTATGATACTAAACTGTATCTGATGGCAAGGCTCCAATTTGGAAGATTTGGGGTGTAATGGTAATGAAGGGATACTCCACATACACTAGATCAAACTAAGTTGCAATATCAATGTTTTAAGAGCCAAAGAAGTAATGTAGTTCAGTCATTTTGACACTTAAAACATTGGTTTTGCAACTAAGTATGAAGTATGATCTGAGCAGTGTGAAATTGCCATTACTTCCAAGATCTCCAAAACTGGAAACTTGCCATCAAATGTTGTTGTTCATAAGTTGTTCAGTTATACCCGCATCTTCATTTAAATTCTTAATACTGAAATTTCAAAAAAAATTCAAGAACCAGATTTGATAGTTTTTGATCACACTTTGTATTATATAGATCCATTGAGATTCAAAAAGGGGGTGTCCTCGTGGTGTAATGGTTAAATTGCTGGACTGCAGAATCGTAGTAAGCGAGTTCGTACTCCAGTTGCACTATTACGTTCACTTTCGGGCAAATACCCTTGGGAAAGGTATTAACACCCTTAGCCTCCCAGCTATGGGTTAAATAGTACCACTACTGTTCTTCTAGGAGAATGGCTTTGGCATTAAATAACCTACAATGGTTGATATGCCATTAAACAAAGAAACCAAACCAAACCAGATTCAAAAAGAGTGACTTCTGTAAAACATTCAAACTTTGAACTGTACATATATATATATGTAGCAACCTATTTGCTTAACACAGACATAACATTTTAAATGTACATAGAGACATCTTCACCTCTGCACTTAGATGCAGATAAGCAAATCTGGACACACACACACACACACACACACACATACACACATACATATACCCCTGACACACACACATACACACACATACATACATACATATATATATATATATATATATATATATATATATATATACACATACATATACACAGGAATATTCTGCTATATTGGCACATCTATGTCTACATATGACTGAAAGGTGGAAGACTTTTTATGATTTCAACCTAATTAATGTCTTCAAGAACACAAGAGAAAAAAAAAGTTACAGACTAAAAAGAAACACAAAAAAGAAATGTCTGCAGACATCCACTGCTTCATTTGAGTATTTATTATTTGAATGGTAAAAAGAAAAAATTGATTTGTTCAGAAAAATATTTTGGAGATTTTAGAGCAAAAATAGGAACATTTCTTTCTTTCTTTCTTTCTTTCTTCCTCCACACATAAATACACTTAGTATCTACTTTTATGAAGTTTATAGTTATCTAGTAAGAGTTGGTTGGTTGGTTTTATGGTATCTCAATAATTGATGGTTTATTTAATGCCAAAGACAGAGTCTTTTTACATGTAATCATATAGTTTAAAGTACATATTTACCCAATCCATCCCCCATGAACAGGTCAAGGTCAATTTTTAAGTGGAGTACAACTGATTTGAATTTAGTTTTTCCTTCTTCTAGACTAGTTGCCAAATTAAGGTTAAAGAGCCCAATCTGCCCTACTCTTTAACCATAGTTAGTGGGAAAGTATAGCTTGATTTATATTTTTTGAAAGAGTATTGGTGAAACACAAACAGGGTTTAAACTCAGGCCACTGGTTTCATTTCCTATGATGATAACCATTATGCCATTATGGTTTTAAATAAATAAAGAAGTATTCTGGGTATGAGACTAAACTGAATTTGATGGTAAGGCTCTAGTTCTGGAAATCTGGTTATTGGAGAGCATGCCTTCATTGCTATTATTCCCAGGTCTACTCTGACCCAGAGTGGTCATATCAATTAGGGTCAAATAGATTTATTTAAAAATTATTCATATTCAATAGGACTGTGTGCAACCCCCCTCACAAAAAACAACTTAGTATATATACATATGTATAGGTAAATATAAACATACAATGAATGCAATTCTCTGACTTTGACATAAAATAACCCCAGATGGATCAACATACAGTTGAATCAATCAATCAAGAAGTATTAAAAAAGCAAATACTGTTGATATTGAACAATTTTTTTTATACACCCGATAACTGACTGTATATCAACAGATTAGGTGAACAAGGGAATGTTAAGAATATGACTGTAAAAAAAAAAAAAAGAGAGAATCTTTGTTGGGTAGGTGCATACTTATTAATGGGTGACATGGTATATTCAGAAAATTGTGCTAAGTGCAGAAAAGAACAGACATCTAAACCTGCTTGAATGCACAAAAATGGATGTATATTATATAACAGACACTTTTCTTTTCTTATGAATGCAAGAATTGGTATAAAATAAAATACATGCAATAAATAGATAATTTGGTATCCGTTTTTTTTTTCCAACCATTCAAAGGTGTTATTCACTGAATCAGTGATCATACATTTTTTAAAGACTATAATTAACTTCAATGGGTGAGTGTTAGTCAGACCATCAAGAAATGAGTAAATGAGGGTATCACAAAAATATCTGACCCTGATCAAGTGTGGGCAGACAGTTTAATCAAAAAGAGTTCTGATGCCAAATTTTAGATTAATGAAAATAATGGGATTATTTTGTTGATAATAAACAATGATAATTCTTTGAATATGATACAGCTATGTAAATCAAAATATACATGTGATGGCGTAAATATTAATATTATATAGGTTTTTAGATATGTATATGTAAATAGATACATCAATAAGTTTGTAATCTGATAATGAAAAAAGCAAGTATTAGACACAAATTAAAAAAAAAAGTTTTTCCATGTAATCCCTTTTTCGTCACTGTACTTAATAAAGTGGTAAATATTTATCATAAACTGAACATTATACAGGATGAGGCTGTTTGTATTTCACTTTGTGCCAGTGGCTTTTTTTATCATACCTTATACATATACATTCATAAAAAATATATGTTTATGAAGGTGTACGGTTGTCATTCAAAAAGTTCTAAGCCTCAGATTTTAGATTTGTTGCACACATCTCCCCTTTGTATAGGTCTTACCTACACAGAAATTTAGATAGAAATCTGAATTAATTTTCCTAGTTTTATAAAAAGTGATAGTGAGCTGCCAAAACAAAGATGTTCAGCTCTGGTTCTTTTTTCTGGGTGAGGCTTAGAACTTTTTGAAAGACCCTCATATATATATATATATATATATACACTAACCCAGTTTAATTAAATTGTATAGAAGGTCACAAGTAAGGATTGAACTCATTACTGCAAATGACCTCCTTGCTTACTAACCACTTTTCCCAACTGAGCTTAGCTTTGTGAGGTAGTGGAACACACATTTGAATCATCCAGCAACATTGAAGTCATTATTCAAATGTCTGTAAGCCTTGCTTGTTATGCCTTATTTCACAAATGGTCCCATGTTTTATATGTGTGATCTAATCATTCAAAAGCTTCTATAAGTTTCTTATACCCCTAAAGCAGAAATGCTTTTATTTCTTTGAAAATAAAATTTCCTTTTCCTAATGAGAAACAAGTTTTCTTTGTTTGCTTGTCATGAAGTTAGTTCAGATGACCTTCCACATTCCGACATCACATCATCATAGCCGAGGAAAAATGATTTGACAAGGACAAAATCAACGATGCATTTCCACAGCAGACAAGACTCACTTTTAAATGTAACAAACAAATCCCAAATAACTCGGTTAAAATATTCAATACACAAGTATTTTTTTGGAAGGAGGGTTCTTTCATAATTCATAAAAACATTGAATACTTTGATGAGTCAAAAGTTTTGCAATGTTTTGGTAGTTTTAGGTATAATTTCATTGTTCTGGATGCTCTCATGAAGTTTGGGAAAATGATGAACCATATTGGACTGTGAGATGATGAGCTTGAGAGCAACACATCTGATTTGCCTCTATAGCTTGGAGCATGGCCTCAAAATCCCCAGTTTTAAGCTTATCTCTCCAGTTACTGTAGGGGCTTTGCTGGACAGTCTTTGGGCAGAGCCCTAGCAAAAATTGGTATAGTCGGGGCAGCTAGAGTGAGGGCGCTGAAGGACATTACCAACACAGTTATGAAGGCGTCAAAGTGGATTTGGCTTAAGAGATCAGAGCCATGGAAGAAATAAAGAGGACGATGGAGGAGCCAAAGAATGAAGACTAGGAGACATATTACACATTATAAGAGTTGTCTTCACACGTGCTTAGAGGTAGTTGTGATAGCAGTCGGCCCCGCATGTGCCGTGAGTCTTTGCATGCGCCAACAGAAAGAGTAAGATATTGTAGCGCTGAGTGTCACGAAACGTCCCTCAAGTCTGACTGAGAGAAATAAAGAATCTTGGATTTTCTTTTCTTTTTTTTTTTTTATCAGCGTGGGAGACGAAACGGCCGGAGAAAATATCCGTGGAAATGCACCTTCACCTTTCACACAACAAATATTTTAGGTTGCTTCTGTGGTGTCATGGCTCATTTTGAACTTGTAAAGCACAACTTTCTAAATCAGACAATGTTGTTCTTTATCGGTATATTTTCAAATCACACACAGAATGAAGAAATGTACAATGTCAGCACACCAACTACTACAATACTACTAACCACAT
>OY757930.1:70380535-70520535 GCA_963585895.1 Sepioteuthis lessoniana | reverse complement strand
ATTAACAATTCTGGATTTTTCGACAAGAATCCTTCACTTGAAGATAAAATCAGTTTCTAAGAGAAAATAAATAACATCTGATAAGAAATAAAAATGTTAACAATATTCCTGATAACAATCTGTAGCTCAAAATTCAAACATTTCCAAAAACTAAAGAAAACATTGTCTTTTAGAGATATGTAAACCATGCAGGGTTCTAACATTATATGATTTTGACCATGAAAATCCTCCTCACTGGAATTGATTCCTTGGGGTCTAAATAGAGTGTGTACGTATGTGTGAGGAGGTATAGAGCAAAAGGGTATCAAGCATATTAACCTTCTAGAAGAACAGTAGTGGTACTATTTAACCCACAGCTGGGGGGATAAGGGGATTCATACATTTCCCAAGGGTATTTGCCCAAAAGTGAACGTAATAGCATGATTGGAGTTTGAACCCGCTTACTATGATTCCTTAGTCCAGTGCTTTAACCTTTATACCACAAGGACACCACTTACAGAGCAATAGAGGGTAATAGAGAGATAAACAGGAAGAGAATAGATGTATACTTGGTTGGAATGGGCGTGTGACAGGAGTCAATGGGGGGATGTCTTTGAACTGACTATTAGGGTAGGATTCATCATCATCATCATGTCGTGGCGCTAGCACGGATATCCCTGACCATCTCTCGCCACTTCTCCCTATCATTCATCGCCTCCGGCAGGTCTTCTAAGTTACATCCCGTGTCCTCACATAGCTGCTGTATGTAAGTTCGGGCTGGTCGTCCTGTTTTTGCTTGGCCATGAGTGGGGGTCCATAGGAGTACGTCACTTATGAGCTCGTCCTTGCTTCTCCAGCAGTGTCCGGCGTGTCTGGCTCGTCTAACCTGTATAGTTTTCGTGATGGGAGGCAAGTGGCCGTACAGTTGGCGTCTCGTGGGGTGTTGTCGCCAGGACTTGTTCAATATTGCTCTCAACATTCTTGTGTAGTTGCCGTCAAGTTTCTTCCCCAGCCATTTAGTTAGCGTCCATATAGTGCATCCATATAGCAGTATCGATACGACTGCTGCTTGGAAGAAACTGCGCTTCATTTCATCAGTCAGGTCTGATTTCCATATGATTGAGAGCCTATCTATAACCGTCCATGCTTTCGTCAGTCGTGTGTAGATGTCGTTTTCGGTTGATGAGACGCTACTTTCTAGGTAGGTGAATTTGTCCACTAGCCTCAGAGAGGCTCCGTCTAGTGTGGTAATGTTGCCCGTTTGGTTGTAACACATATATTCAGTTTTGTGCGCATTGACATGGAGGCCAATGACTGCTGCAGCTCGTTCCAAACTATGCAGTAGTGTCTCTGCTTGATTAAAAAAGGGTAGGATTAATGGACAAATAAATCCTAAATGAGTTAATAAGAAAGAACATTTCTTAAGGTAGATCCACATACATAGACATTTATATTTATCTTTCAACCTTGACACACACACACATACACAAATACACACACACACACACACACACACACATATATATATATATATATATATGAGAATTTGGTGAATATAAAAAACAGCGTTTTCTCCTTTAGCATTGGTCGGTTTTAGACTTCCTGATGATCCATTAAGGTTAAACTTTAGTAGGAGATTTCCGACTCGCGATTTAAGTTAATTTTATAATTGGCTCCACTTGTGTTGAGCACTCTTGTAATTTGTAGCATTGCAGTGTTTACGGAGGGTTTAGTTTTCTTTTGACCAACTGACTGCATATCTCTTGATTTTTTTCAAGTGGTGTAATGGGGTTGGCCTTTTCTTTTTTTTTGTCCTATAATATTTTTTCTTTTTTCCCCCGGGCGTAGATTCGAGATATTTTATCTCTTGTTCCTGGCGGGTTTTTTTTTCTTTTTTTCTGGTAACCGTGAATCCTGGTAGATATTAGATTAGTAAATATATATATATATATATTAAATAACATTGGTCAACACAAGCTTTTGTGCCAAGAAACAAAACATGTTTTTCAGCTAATTTGATGGTGCTGATTCTGAAAATGACCTTAGTTTTTCATGGTTAGTAACCGTTTTTGCTGTACTGTAATTGGTCATTTTTGGCAAAAAGATCAATTTATGATCAAGGCTGATCACAAAATTTAGTTAATAAAGATCATAGAAACTCATCAATTTTCAGGTAAGCCAAGCAATTTATGTCAGTCACTGGAAATAAACTATTTTCATAAGAAAAAAGTCTTTTGAGTCAAAAGATTCAAAAAAGAAATACCAAATTTTTCCAATTTATTGCTAAAATTCAAAGTAACTGATAAACTTTATCAATAATAGAAGTACAGTTGGCAACCTTAGTAGAGGGTGACCCGAAGGCTCCCTTTTCAATTGCTACTACACTGAGGGGTAGGGGAGGGTGCTACTCAATTCCCTGGATTGCTCCACTTTACCCTTGATCCTTACCTTATAATGCTGAGTGTTAAGCAAGGCAGCATCAAGTACCATTTTTTGAGTCTTTGGTATGACTCGACCTGGGATTGAACCCCGGTCTCCCAGACCATTGGCGGACACTCTACTCATTTGGCCAATGGCCTGGTACACTTTAGTAAAATTGATAAATAAGGTGACATAAAAAAATAAATAAAATAACATAACAAAAATGAAACTTTAAAATCTTCTGTTTGATATTCATAGATTTATCCCATCACTTTTGACCCTTCATTATGGAAGGAAACCAAGCTTTTGTTTTCACAGTGGGAAAGAAACTCCAACTAAAGATATGCCAACCAAATGCATCTATTCCATTGTACATGATGAACATCGTGAAAATGGTTTCATTATCAGGAAATTCATTAAAGATGATGAATTTGTTAATTCAATGAATGACTTGGAATAACACACTTGGACATTGTTTATTGATGTGGTGAAAAACTTCTTTGGCAATTTCTGGGCTGAAAACTACAAGGAGTTAGTGGAAAAGCTGTTGAAAACTCTACAGGACATATGAGTATTAAGGTTTATTTTTTACGTAGCCATCTTGATGAATTTCCAGATAATTGCAGTGATGCGAGTGATGAACAAAAAGAATGATTCCATCAGGATATCAAAACAATGGAAGAGCACTACCAAGGACAGTGGGACAAATAAATGATGGCTGACTACTGCTGGAGTATCAAAAGGGACTTAAATAACAGTGAATATGACAGACAATCAAGAAAGAGAAAATTTTTACCAGAGTATTTTCATGAAAGTTTTATTTCAGCTGTTAGTTTATTAAATGACTTGATGAAAATACTTGTTGGTCTTGATATATTCAATCATACTATTTTTAAAGACTTAGGGTCTGAATGTTATTGCAAAAATGGTATTTCTCAATAAGCAGACCAATATTCGTTGGTTTAAATACAAATTTAGAGGTTTCTATGATTTTACTATCATAAATATAGAAAACAAATGAAAAAAAATGCTTTTTTCCAAAAATGAGGCATTTCTGTACCACAAAAAAAAGTAAGAGTCAGCACCCTCAAATTTGCTAAATAGATGTTTGGTGCCTTGACACAGTTTCAAAATTTTTTTCTTGTTGACTAATGTAAAAATAATAAAAGAGGATAAAGGCAGATAAGAAAAATGCATAAAAATTTTCAATGTTACTATGGTCTAAAACCTAAAAAATCCAAATTATTTACTCTTAAACTTGAATTATCCAAATTATGAACTCTAAAACCTAAAATATCCAACTTAGATACTCTTAAAACTAAAATATCAAAATTATGTACCCTTAAACTTAGAATATCCAAATTATGTACTTTTAAAACTAAAATTGAAAAATAAACTCTAAATGGACGTGTAAGAAAGGAGAATATTTCTTAAGGTAGATACACATAGATACACACATATTTATCTTTCAGGTTTGTCATATATATATATATATATATATATATATATCATAAAAGAAAATAAAGTGCAAAAAAATTGCTCAATGTTACAATCAATGCCATTATAATCCTGTTTGAAAGAGATGTTATGGTTGAGATTCCTAGATTTTAAAATTAATGCTTCTAATATTTTCACAATTGGATCTATTATTTGTGTATTTTTAATGAGTATATATATATATATATATATATATAAATATATATATACATGAATTATTTGCCAATGTTTAACATTTTAGTTTTTACATTAAAACATCATCAGGGCAGTTAATATGTGATGTATTTTCAGAGTTTAATTTATTTTTCATTAAAAGATAATAAAACTAAATATGATTCAGAAAATACAACATTATATATACATGTATTAATAAGTAGACTGTTGTAGTTTTTAGTAATACCAAGAATAGAAAATATTTAAAAATAATTGTTAGTAAATTAAATCTTGCTGGGTACCTCATATTTTCAACCTTGTGCCACAACTATATATATATATATATATATATATATATATAGGGCACCTCACATGGTTAGCAAGCAGAACTGGTAGAGCATTGTTAATGAGTTAGGGTCTCACTGGGTTTCCCATATTTCCAATCTCATGCCACAACTAAACAAAGCTTAGTAGATAATTATATATATATATATATATATATATATAAATTTTTGTTGTAGGTCCAAAGAGAGAATAAGAATATCTTAAAATAGGTAGGTCCATGAAAATATTTATATTTTTTAGAATTTATTTATCAAATTCTAAAAAATACAAATCTTTTCATAGACCTACCTATTTTAATATATATATATATATATATATATGAAGAAATATCATGGGATCAAGTTTAGCTATAATAGACTATGACAATATTCTTTTCTGGCATTTTATAGACTAAGAATAAATGGTAAGGTATGGAAAAAATGGACATGAAAGTCATTCTATTATAAGAAATGACAACCAACAAATATTCAAAGTGTATGCAATCATCAAAATAAAACGATTTGAAGATCCCCACGTGATGCTGCAACTGAAAATGGTAGGAAAATGAGGCTGAGAAGCAGATGCCAAATATCAGGACATTTACTTCTTCATCATTTTTTCCCTTTACTTATTTTCTTCTCCATCATCAATGTTTCTTTTTATTTTTTTTGGCTCTCATGAGTGGCTGTTATCGTTTTACATTCTCCAACATTTTTGCCCAGTGACCCAAGTTTAATTATTGACAGACTGTTATTTCTGACATTCATGCTGGCAAAGTCTATTTTGACCAGAGCAAGGATTGTCTAATCAAATATGTATCAAAGAGAAGGTTTATTGAACCACTTGAAGCTGAGTGATGAGATATATTGTGCAAGAAATTTCTTTTTCTAAAATGGCTGACAAAATATTTCACGACTCATTATAAAGAAGAGTGACAAAAATAATAAAAAGAGTAATGGATTACAGTTATTGGGAGAGGTTAGAGAAATTAGGATTAACTACTTTACTAAAAAGAAGAATGAGCAATGAACTAATTGGAACTTTCAAATTAATGAAATTTCTAATTATGGTAGATTTTTTTCAATATTTCTCCTTGAACTGGAAATTTACTGTCAAGACAGATTTCAAAAGTTAAGTCTCTCAACCAATTAGATTTTTTTTGCAAATATATATTTTTGGAACAAAATGCCTAATCAGATCAAAAATAGCAATAGTATAGAAAATTTAAAGATTAAATAGGATGGTTGCAGAAAAAATATTCAGAAAAAGAATTTAAGATGGAATTTTTGGGAACTTTGATGAATTCCTTAACAGAATTTGATCTGTATATCATCATCATCTTGCCATGTCACCAGCACAGATATCCCTGACCCTCTCTCGCCACTCCTCCCGATCGTTCATCTCTTCTGGCTGGTCCTCAGGGCTACATCCCGTTTCCTCACAGAGCTGCTGTATATAGGTTTGATCTGGTTTCCCTGGTTTGCTCGGCCATGTGAAGGGGTCCATAGGAAAACATCACTTATGAGCTCGTCCCTGCTTCTCTAGCAATGTCCTGCATATCTGGTTCGTCTAACTTTGATAGTTTTCGTGATGGGTGATAGGTGGCCTTATAGCTGCTGCTTTGTGGGGTGTTGCCTCCAGGACTTGTTCAGTATTGCTTGCAGCATTCTTTTGTAGTTGCCGTCAAGCTTTTTCTCCATCTGTTTAGTTAGCGTCCATGTAGTGCATCCATATAGCAGTATCGACACATTTCATTTTATCGGTCAGGTCTGACTTCCATATGTCCGATAGCCTATCGGTATCTGTCTATGCCTTTGTTTGTCACATGTCGATGTTAGTCCCGTTTGTTGAGACACTGCTTCCACGGTAGGTGAACTTGTCAACTAGTTTCAGAGAGCTATCATTTTGTGTGAAAATGTTGCCAGTTTGATTAAAGCACATGTATTCCGTTCTATGCGAAGATTCTTTTTTTTAAAGGTTGATGTGAGAAGATAGTAAAAAGAAGAGATTCTGAAGGAGGCATAACAAAACAATTATAATAATAAATTGTCAAGTTCCCTAACTACTTATGTTGTGCTGCGGGCACCTTGGGTGGTGTAATGGTTCGCAAGCTAGACTAGCAAACCATCATGAATGAGTTTGAGTCTCATTGGGTGCCCCATTCATTTGGCCTTGTGTTACATTGAAGCAAAACAGCTTAATAAATTACTCCTCATGTTGTGCTGAAACTTTAGTTGTACATATTTTCAGGTGACACCAATACTTATATCTTCTTCCTGAAAATGCACTTTTGACAGCAATCAGTTAGCAATATCCTGATTTTCTAAAATGTTGACAGCAATGAAAAAACCTCATGCATATACTACATTTTGGCAAGCTCTGGGTTTTGTTATTCTGCCAGTGAATTGGATAGATATTTAAAACAATTTGGTATGGTTTCTTTGCTTAATGGTATATTAATCTTTGTGGGTTATTTAGTGCCAAAGCTATCCTTAAGAAGGATCCCTGGGAGGATAAAGGGGTTCATGCTTTTTACAAGAGTATAAGTATGAGAGTGAACATAATAGTATGATGAGTTTGAACTCACTTACTATGATGTTGCAGTCCAGCACGTTAACCACTATGCCATAGGGACTCCTCCCAAAAAACAATTTGTAGATATGAAAAGATTATAAACACTGAAAAATATTACTATTCCTGGCAAAAATTTATGGGATTCACATACATAGAGGATGTTCCCCTTGTTTTTTTTTTTTTTTATTTAGCAGTAAATAAACTAATAACAGATAAGACGCAAAACAGTTTTTCATTTAATAGCTGAACATTCTAACTTTATAAAATATTCCTTAAACAAACTAGATTAAATTATCTAAGTTTATTTGAAGTCATTTAGAAGAAAGTATTATGGAATAAACCAATGTTGATGGAAAGATTTATAGACTGATCATGGACTTTGCATTTCTAAAACAAATATCAGCAGAAACTTCTATATACAAATTGGTCTTCAGTTAAAAGAGACAGTTCTTGTAGACCTCCACAGGCAGTTGGCACACCTAACTGAAAGGAAACATGGATTAGATAGGAAGGAAGCATCAGCGCTGTTATGCTTGCCACAGAAAATGGACTTGGAGAGCCAAATTGAAATTCTTGACAGAAATCTTTGCATTTTGTTTGGGGAAGGCATGACTCTATCCCTTTTCCAACTGACTATGGATAAGTAGTCGAATAGAATGAACACTCTCGCCTAGGTAAAGGTATGTATTTACCAAACTCTTCATACAAGCAGAACATGACATACAATGTCAATTTTTTAAACAAAATGGAACAAATTATTTGTCAAAATTTCAAAGATGAAGTTTGATAATTTCTCTCACTTAGAATATTTGGACAATTGTCTTCATCTTCACTGTTATACTCCCCATGTTTCGGCGAATTCAGCATCAAACACCTGAAGAAGTTCGAGGGTTTATCGATCAAAACATTGTGAGTATAACAATATCATTTTGGTTAATTTATTGAATTCATTAGTTTTGTCTGGTTCATCTTTTCAGCATCCTATTGTTCTCTTTTCTGCATTTCCAATACAGATGAAGATGATAGTTTGAATATTCTAAGTAATAAAGGTTGAACAAAATTTTTCCTTCTCCTAGACTGGTTGCCATACCAAGGTTAAAGAGCTCAGCCTGCATGACTATTTATTCATAGATGAAGGGACAATATTTGGATTTATATTTTTCCTAAGAGTTAGTAGGACTATATGATGTAGGTTGATGTGTTAATAACCATAACACCATGAGCACCTTGGTAAAGGTAACCAGTCTAGGAGAATGAAAATTCAGAATTCAAACCCTCTACTGGCAGGGTAAGATAACTTATTACAGTGGAATAACAAAACCAATATCTGGAGTCCCTAAGGCAGTCTGATGTTATTGTCAAAATCATTCTGCAAGTCCTACAAGGACACTAATGCCAAGTTGTATGTATTTACCCAACCCCTCTGTCATGGGGTGGATATGACACAAGGTTAAATTTTCAGCAGAGTAGAGTTGGTTTGAATTAAGAGTTTTTATAGCTTGCTTGCTGTGCCATGGTTAGAGAACCCAATCTGTCCTACTATTTACTCATAGCTTGGAAGTGAAGAGATGTATTCATGGCTTTCTGAAAGGTATCAGCATGAAATGAAACAGAAAAAGCTTCCTCCAGAATTTGAATTCGGCTTGTCATGTCCATTTTCTTAGTTGATAACCACTCGCCCATGCACATCCAAACTGTACAGCACCTTGCCTTTCCCTATTGTTAAGAAAAGACATCTGCAGCACAGGGCAAGTTTCTGTTTGCCATATGACCAAATACTGATACGTAGTCTTGTTGTCTGGATTCATGTTTAAAGGGAAACTTTTTCTACTTCTCCATTTCCACATTTCTTTAATTTTGGGGGTTTAGCTTAATATTTTTATCTTGAGCTTTACTTTCTTTAAGAAATGAAAAAAACATCTGCTGAGATTTAGAATCATCATCTGAAATTAATGATGTCCCTCATTAATAAGCAAAAACATAATTAGATAATTTCTGCTTTGCATTTCTCTAAAATGGATGAGTCAGGTGTGAAATGTCAGATGAACAAAATTAATCTTTTCTGATTAATTCAAAATTTAACGAGAGGAAACAAAATTAAAAAATTTAAATAAAAAGAAGGAAAATATTCTCTTCTTTTACACATATTGTTATGAACCATCTCTTGCCACTAAACCACTTTTAAAAGCCACTCTGCTTATGAGGGTTGTTCAAAAAGTTCTCAGTCTCACCCAGGAGGAGTTAGAAGTTTTCTGGAAATGTTTACCCATTTCAGCTGGCATCAACATTCTTGGAACCCATCTTGTAGACAGTTTGCTTATTGCAAAAATCTCAGTTAAAAATGTTCAACATTAGCGCTTCTTTCTGTGTGAGGCTTAGAACTTTTTTAATAACCTTGGTTTGGTTTTTTTGGTTTCTTTGTTTAATGGCATATCAATCTTTGTAGGTTATTTAAATCCAATGCTATTCTCCTAGAACAGTATTGGTACTATTTAACCCATAGCTGGGAGGATAAGGGGTTTATACCTTTCCCAAGGGTATTTGCCCGAAAGTGAACGTAATAGCACGACTGGAGTACGAACTCGCTTACTACGATTCCGCAGTCCATGCTGATAGCATGCATTTTCTTAACTCTTTCTTGCTATCTATCCCTATCAACTATATCTCTGGGTAGGTCCTCTAGACTGCATCCCATGTCTGAAAAGAGCTAATGTATGTATATTTTTGCCTCTCAGTAAACACTGGTGTATCCATGTGTAGGAATCGACAAGAGAACATTGCTCAGGTGTTCAATCCTTACTTCTTCAGAAGTGAAAAATTATCATATTTACCCAACCCCTCTGCTCAAGCAGGATACGACACAAGGTCAATTTTTAAGTGGAGTTTAACAGGTTTGAATTCAGAGTTTTCCTTCTCCTAGACTAGTTGCCTCACCAAGGCTGAATAACCTAGTCTGCCCTACTATTTACCCATAGCTGGAGGGAGAATAATTGGATTCATACCTTTCCCAAGGGTATTAGTGTTATGTGAAATGCAATCAGTCTCGTCCAGGATTTGAACTCGTGTCGCTGTGTCCATTTCCTACGACGATAACCATTACACCACGGGCACCTCCAGAAGTGAAAAATTATGTCAGTAATGCTCATCTTACTTCTCGATCATTGACATATTTTATATTGGCATTTATTTACCGTTTTTAATTAGGCTTATGTGAATATAACTGATCTATTAAAGCCTTTTTGAAGTCTAATTAGTGAATTTCTTACTAATATTAGATGTTGGTACTAAGATATATTGGTAGGGGGTTGAATTCAGAATTTTCCTTCTACTAGATCTGTTGTTTAAATCAGTTAGGAAGATCTTTCTTTGAAGTAGGTTTTAAATCAAGGAAATCTTACTTCATGGTTTAAATCAGGGATATCTTTCTCTTGAGTTTAAATCAGTTAAGTAGATCTTTCTTTAAAGTTGGGTTTAAATCAGGGATATCTTTCTTTAGGGTTTAACTCAGTTAAGATCTTTCTTTAAAGTAGGGTTTAAATCAGGGATATCTTTCTTTAGGGTTTAAATCAGTTAAGAAGATCTTTCCAATTTGAAAAATTGATGCAACACAATCTTCTGTCTCCTATTTCTCTTCATCTGCTCTTACAAGGGTCTAAGCTGTACTTACATATCTATATATCAATTTTGTGAAATTTCCTTGTTTTTAGTCAAAAGGAAATAGTCAAAATTACTTCACTAAATGAAAATTATAACCAGCTTTACAAATGAAGAAAATAAATTTTAAGAGATGATCATTCCAATTGTATAAGTTAGTGGTTAAGAATGAGATACAAAACTAAATTGTTTCAGAGAATGTATTTTTTTAAAAATGCTTTTCTACTGTGTATGTTTATACTGAATATCAAACTCTGTACCTAATGGACAAATCATCAGTCTAACCCAGGCCGAAAAGCTACAATTTGGATAAAGAAAAAAAATCACAAGTTAATTAGTGGTCTTTCCAAATGTCAGAGTAGACCCTCTTGTCATCTGTTGTTTTTTCAATATTTGTTCTAAAGTTAAAGGCAATGGTTAGCTTCCGACCACAAATTGGCCAAAAGCTTTAAGAGAAAAAAAATGTTAAAAGGAAACAATAGGATGCTGGAAAGACGAACCAGACAAAATAAATAAACTCAATAAATTAACGGAAATGATATTGAAAAAGAAGAGAAAAGGGAAATCAAACGGTAAAGTGAGTGATAGAAAGAAGAATAGAATCATGAAAGGAAGAATTAAGAAGGACAGGAAACTAGTGAAACAATTCAAAGGATAGAAATAACAGATTTGATGAGATTGGAACCGAATCAAGAAGTAAAAGAGTTTTGATAATCACATTAAGAACTTAATTTCATTTCAATGGTTTCTTCTGGTTACAAAAAAGCACCATCTTAAAAGTGACAAATTATATAAATATTTACTAAGCTGTGTGTGGCATAAGGTTAAAAATAAAAGGAATAAAAAGAGAGTGTTGCTCCAATTCACCAAATCTATGAACATTTACTAAGCTGAAGTATGTCTGGCTGAAGACATCTTTTGCAAGACTCCTTTAGCAGTAGCTATTTATTCTGCTCCCCTTGGGGCAAAACTGTAACACAGTTTAATGTGATGGTGTCCCATAGGAAGTAGGATAGTGCAAAAAATTGCTTTGTTTCCACTGGCATTCCCCTTTAGGAGTGCCTTAGGCACCAGGCAATAAACATAGCCCCTACCCATTCTAGTCAAGGGGGCAATCGCTGAAAAGTTCTTTGCCTGACTAAGAAGGAAAAAAACCTACAGCCATGTTATATATTCAACTTCACATATTTATCGCTTGTCATATCATTTCTTAAGCTCCTTTAACACCTCAAAAAAATTCTATTAAAAAAGGTAATTTCCTATCTTGGTTAGGCTTAGAACATTTCAGTACCTCCTCATAATAACATCCTTCAAGGAAATACATGTTGGCTCATAAATATAAGTACATATGTATTTTCAAAGTCCTGATTCAGTAATTAAGGAAAAGACATTGAAGAAGACTTGCAAGGCATGCTTAACACTATAATAATTGTTATAGGAAAAGGAAATGGATGAAGCTGTTTGCATTTCATTTTGTGCTAATGCCTTTCAGAAAGGTATGAATCCATTTCTTCTTCCCTTAATATGGGTAAATAGCAGGACAGGCTGATTCATCTAGAATTGGTAAGACAACCAGTTTAGGAGAAAGAAAATTTCTCAATTCAAATTGACAGTTTTCTATTTAGAAATTTACCTGGTGTTGAATCCTCCCAATGGCAAAGGGGTTGGGTAAATGCATACTTAGAAAGTGACTAAGGTGCTACTACTCTCGGTCGACTTATATTTTCCTTCTTTTTTTTTTTGTTAAAATAAAATAGCTGGATACTTTCCTGAAAGACTTTTAATTTTCAGGTCTTTGAGAAGAGCAGTTCTAGTTGGAACCAAGATTATTAATAAATGGCTGCTGTTGTCATACTAAAGGATCCTTGAAATGTCACTTGATACTCAACAGAGACTACTACTTCAGGACTTTTAGGAAAATTCTTGGTCCTCTTTAATGAGCAACCTGACTAAAATGAGAAAAAGAAGAAAAAAATGCACCAAAGAATGTTCTTGAAAATGTTCCTGACTTGAAAGAATTTATCTTATATGACACAGATCTGATTGGTTAGAGCGAGAAAGAAATTTCCTCTTTGATCGCATGCATAGATCCATCTCTCTTCAACCACAATTACCATACCAATATGTATTGTTATCCCTAAGACCTATCTACGTTCACTTGTTTATCCTTAATTTGTGTATCTATTATAAGTACTCTACAGTTGACACTGCTTTCTGCTTTATTAATAACAAACTCACCAGTAAGCTAACCAAGCTCCCATTGAAACAGGCACCTGAACAAGGCGAAGGATTCTAATTAGCATTTCACTGTTATCTGTATGAGACCTTAGTCCTCTTCAAAGTATTCCCTTTAGATCCTGTACCAGCACAAAGAAAATAAATTAGCAGTTTTTTTAACAATTCATTTAAAGGCCAATGCATTTTTCTAATAAAAAAATGATTTCTTTTCAGTGTATTTTTCCAGTAAAAATAATTTCCACCACATTTTTTGAATAAAAATCATTGGCCAGTGCATTTCTTAATGAATCAGGGCCAATTCCCATTACTTTTTGAACAGCAGTTTTAATACATTTTTATTTGCAGTTCTTGACAAACCACATGATTTTGCATATGCAGCACCCTTCATACAAATCAATCATGGCTTCAGCTGACTTTTTCTTGTTTTCTAAACTGAAGATTCATCACAGGGTTAACATTTGAAGATATCAAAGGGCATCAAAAGAAGTACATGGTGAAGCTTCACACCATATAAAATGATGAGTTTCAAAGGTGCTTTGACCAATAGGAAACTCAGTGGAATAAGTGTGCTGAATGCCAAGAGGATTATTTTGAAGATTTATAATTTGTTTAATTCATTGTTGATTTCTGTCTAGCTAATACAGCTTTAGTCTTGATACTTTCTGAAAACACATTGTGAATAAAGCACTGACATTATTTTCACTAAAAATTTATCCTCAGGGAAAACCATGCAAACTTTACCATAACCTCTGGCTAAATTGGAAACTGCTTCTAACTTTAAGGCTGATTTTGAAAAAAAATAAACATTTAACTTATACAAGAAGATGGAAGAAAGAGAATTTGCTAAAAACATCAATAACATTCATGCTATCAATATGAACTGAAAGAGTAAAATTTTCTTCTTAAAATAGACAAAAATATGAACAAGAAAACCAAATAATTTCAGACAATATATCTGGGATTAACTATGTTTTTATATTTGAGTAAGCTTACAGTACAAAATACAAAGAGTAAATAGAATAATAAATAAATAAAAAAAGAGGATATTGAAGAAAAAAAAAGAAAGAAATTATCTTACAAAAATTCATCAGGCAGTTAAATTAGATTCAGAAGCAGTGTTGCATCATGGGAAAGTTGAAGCAAAAAATGTCTGCTCTATCTGCCATGAATACAAAGCAACAACCTATGTCTATTATTATCAAATTGAAAAGTCATCGAGACCAATTAGGACTTTGCCTGCTCAATTACTTTGATGACACATAAGTGTCTTGAAAATATGGCTTCACACAAAACAACATATATTGCTGCCAAGCAAGATAACAAAAGAAACTAACAGGCAGTTTACAGATAAAAATCAGTAAAAAAATTAATCGAAATAATCTTCAAATGTTAATAAACAAATTCCCCCAACTCTTATCTTTTAAAACTTTTTATCTAAAATCTCTTTATCTAAATCATTTATTCTCTTCTTTTTTTTAATGTATTACTCTTTTTCATCCAGAATTGATTGACATAGTTATAAAATCAAATTTTTCCTTGCAATCATTTAACCTTGACAGAAGAAGAACACTTTTGGACAAGTCACCCAATAATTGCCACTGATTGAACCAATGATTTAAGGAATTCTCCTCACTGGTAAAAGGAACTCTTCAAAAAGAAGTCAGCTAGTTTCCCTTCTTTCTTTATAGGCATGAGTTTACTTGCTCAAAATAAAAGGCCACAGAAGGAGCAAACCTTGTTTTTACAAGTAAAGGAGAAGAGTCGACTGACTCATAAATTTAGATGCAATCTTTTTTTTCCATGTGTGTGTGTGTGTGTGTGTGATTGTTCTTTATATGGAACCCTGACCAGTCCCTGACTTTCCATTGCATAATGGAATTTAAGTTGAAAGAAATAGTTGCTTCTTCAAGACAAGACACCCTTTGAAAATAAGATGGCTGTTATTCTGTTTAAATTTCTATTAAACACTCCTTTTTCTTTGAAATGATTATTCTTCCTTTGGCTTGGAGAAACAGGGAACCAGACCAGAGTCCAAGAATTCCCGGAATATTTGAAATATAAAATGAGGGATCAGTTTAATATTTATAATATAAAATGATATTAAAAAAACTATCATTTTGAGAAGGATCACAAAAAAATCAAAGAATTTTTCAGACAATTAAAACCCTTTTTGTTTTTGTTGCTTAAATAATATTTCAACCTGTATTTTCATTCAGTCTCCTTCAGATATAGTGTACTTGATGAAGATAGAGTCAAAGGAAGAGACTAGTACAAGAGCCTCTTTCATTACAAAGGTGCATATTACACCTAACGAAGGTCAGAGAATGTACCAGTCAAAATGTCATGTAGACAACAAAAGGAAGAAATTTAGATATCTGAAGAATTTTTGCACCTGAAGAGGGCCAGTGAGTTTACTGGTTAAAAATATCAAATACAAATAAGAAATTCAATAATCCATAATATTATTGCATTTAAAAAGTAGCAGTTAATATACGAGTTAAAACATCATGTTAGCAACAAAATGAAGTTTAATTACCTGAAAAATTCTTTAAATGATTCACTACTATATGAAAAGTTTAATCAGCTTTAAGTGCAATACTAATTAATAGAGTAAATAGTATCAAATTGAACCATTAAATCAATTAAGTGGATATTTCAATAAAAAAAATCTACTATAAAATTTATCTATTCTAATGACAAGTATATGTATGTCTTTCTGTTTTAGACTTAAAATGTCCATATCATAAATGTCCATATAAGAAAATCATATACAAATTATCTCAAGTACAATTTTTTTTCTTTTTTTCACAAACTTTAATATTTTTTTACCAGACATCTTTCTTTGATCTATCAAACAGAAAAACAGTTTTCTGCATGCAAATTTACATTATATATATATATATATATATATATATATATATATATATATATATATATATATATATATATAAATTTCATTAAACATAATAGACATTTTATGCCTACATATTTTCTTCTGGATCCATTCGAATTCCCGTATTACTTTTATCGTATTCGGGGGGAATTGATTTAGGTATTGCCCATAGTTATATGTATCCCTAGTACTTTCTGCCCGACTTTGGGCCATCATCAGGGGAGAATCTATTACAAAAGTGATGTAACTTTTGTTTTAGCAAATTACTACTGTGTAAGGACGTCTTTGCCGTTGAAGATTATGGTGTTTGCTTTTAAATGTAATTCTTTAAATACCTAAATCAATTCCCCCCAAATGCAATAAAAGTAATACGGGAATTCGAACGGATCCAAAAGAAGATATGTAGGCATAAAATGTCTATTATGTTTAATGAAATTTGCATTAACGAAGAAATGCTGCCTAAATATACATATATATATATATATATATATATATATATATATATGCATTTGTGATGTAATGGTTATTGTCTGAGAAAATAGACATGGTGACTGGAGTTCAAATCTGAGACAAAGATGTTTGCATTTCACATAGTATTAATATCATTGGGAAAGGAATTCGGAATTAAACCAGTTAAACTCCACTTAAAATTGACCTTGTGTCACATCTCACTAGTGCAGAGAGATCGGTTGTGTATATATATATATATATATAGACCTAATCCCTCTGTACATATATCTATATATATAAGTAAAATTGGCGATCTTAGTCAAGGGTACCCAAAGGCTCCCTTTTCAATAGCTACCATACTGAGGTGTAGGGGAAGGCACTACTCCATTCCCTGGATTGCTCCACTTTACCCTTGATATTTACCTTATAGTGCTGAGTGCTAAGCAAAGTGGCATCAAGTACCATTTTTTGAGTCTTTGGTATGACTCAACCTGGGATTGAACACTGGTTTTCCAGACAATTGGCGAACACTCTACTTGTCAGGCCAATGGCCCAGTTTATATATATATATATATATATATATATATATATATATATATATATATATATATATATATATATATATATATATATATATATATATATATATATATATATATATATATATATTTAGAGAGAGAGAGAGAGAGAGAGAGAGAGAGAAACTGATAGTTACCAAGCATCGTTGATTTTATGTCTACGTTATTCTAACTAAATATGGTATAAACAAAAGTGATAAGATAAACAATTTTAATTTTTGTTGACTAATTTAAAAGTTAGGTGGTTATACAGAGAAAAACTTTTATGAAAAAAGTTTTTTTGAAGACCTTTTAAAGAGTTTTAAGAGTTGTTATGCCAAAAGAGAAGCAATAAAAAATGAACCAATAATGAAACATATCCATTCGTTAAATGAGGATTATATTCAATAATTTTCAATTCAAGTGTTTTTAGCTGACAATTTTATGATCTCTGCATCCCAAGACCACTTGTGGCTCTGGGCCTCGTTTCAAATTAGTGATATATACATACAGATGAATTTACATATTTTATATATATGACTGTGTGTGATTGCATATACACATTACATGTGTGTGCATTTTAATTCATGTTTTTCTAAGTCTGTTTAATAGTATTGAACTGAGGTGATTGGTGTTACAGAATCTTCCTAATCTCACTGACAGCAGTTAGAACATTTATGTACTTGTAAAATCTTTAATGTTCAAGTTTCGGAATATAAAATCTTTGTCTCTGAATCTCATATATTCATGCTCAAGTTAAAATCACTTTGCACATCTTTTCTGAAGTCTCTTGAGAGCGGAGCTTTTTAAAGAGATCCATATAGAACACTGAATGTGAATAATATTTTGCCAGGGTGAATAAAATCACAAGGGTCCACAAGGAGTAAATTTAATAGTTGTTGGTGACTGTAGTTGAAGGCTCCTTTTCAATTGCTACTACACAAAGGTGTAGGGGAGGGTGCTATTCCTTTCCCTGGATTGCTCCACTTTATCCTTGATACTTACCTTATAATGCCAGGTAGTATTTTTTGAGTCTTTGATATGGTCTCCCAGGCCAGTGGTGCACACTCTAACCATTATACCAATGTCTGGTAAATTTGATAGTTTGCATTTATAAATCACTTTATGAATACAGAACAAAAATTGCTGGATCATATAGACTAGTTATCAAATATCTTGCACTTAGTAGAATGCCTGATTGAGTTTGATGACCATTTGTAATGTGTCATTTACAAATGATCCATTTAACTGAGTGCAAACAAATGATTAATGCAAAAATAGAATAATTAGTACTACACAACAATGCTTCAAACCATTTAACTGTGTGCAAACAAATAAGCTCTGACTCATTTAAAAATGTTATCTACAAACTATTCACTCACGCATAATATATATATATATATATATATATATATATATATATATATATATATATATATATATTTTGTTTATATATATATATGTGTGTGTGTGTGTGTGTGTTATGGCATATCAACACTTGTGGGTTATTTAATGCCAGAATCTAGCATTAAATAACCCACAAGAGTTGATATGCCATAAAACACAAACAAACCAAATGATTTTAAGTAAAGGTGGATGGAAAATAAATTTGGTTACAAGGGATACATCAAGTAAAATGTTTGAGAAACACTATTTTAAACTCTTCCAAAAAAATTGCTTATTAAAAATAAGCCATTCCTTTTTTGGTTGATCCAAGAACTTTTCAGCACCTCTTCATATATATGATTATATAGCTGTTATCAATTAATTATATAGCTGTTATTAAATACATAATCATATTTATATGAATGTTTATGAATATTCTATATCCATAAAAGCATGAATTATATGATTTTATTATTCAGTTTTATAAATAGTTCTATATTTATTCGGGCAAATCAAATGTTTTGCCCTATTTTGGTACCTGCAAGTTAGCAGTTTGTATATCATGTGATTAATGCAGTTCAAGTCATGGTGGTTACCCACTGTGGTTGGCAGTATTGTGGTAGTTGGTATGCTGACAGATTGTGCATTGCTTCCTTCTGTGTGTGATTTGAAAGCTACATAAATGAATGTACAATGTTGTCTAGTTTGGAAACTTATGCTTTACAAGTTTAAACAGGGCTATAATTTTCCTTCTCTTAAATTGGTTACCATACCAAGCAAATAAAAACATTTGTTGTGTGAAATGTGAAGGTGCAGTTCATGGCAGTATAGTAAGCAGATTGTTCAAGAAAATTCACTTGAGTTGCAAGAACTCGCAATCAAAGCTCTTGAAGGTTTTATATTCCATCTTGAAAATAACTGTCCTCTAAATAGTGTTTTTTCCCCTTCAATTGCAGTGCTTAAACTAACACTTTGCAGTAACAGCTTCCCCAAGCTTTCATTTCCTTATACAGTACATCTTTCATATCCCACCAAATACAGAGCAATACATTTTTTTCTGAAAGTGTTATATTTATTGAGCACCCACTGAGGAACAATTTCACTAACATCAGCTTGCAAAACTAGCTTGTTAACAATAATGCCACAGGAGGAATACTTAGTAGCCTTTAATTTGCACTCAGTAGCACTTTTAGTGGAACACCAACAAAAGAACAAACTTACTAACAATGGCTTGTGATATCAGCTTATCAGCTATTACTTCGTACTTGGCAACCCTTTTAGTGAAATAACCATTAAGAAATAGATACACTAACAATGGCCCATAAGGTCAGCTTGTCAGCCATTACTTTGTACTTGGCAACTCTTTCAGGAAACAACTATTGAGAAACAGACTTGCCAACAATGGCTTGTGAGGTTACTAAGCTAACCTTCACTATGTAGCAGGTGCTGTAAGGTGTAGATTTATAGCTATAAAATATATAAGCAATGGAGGAGAAAGTCTTTGAACAAACCCATAGATGTCAACACAATAAAGAAAAGTGAAGAAAAATTTTCTGATAGTTTATTTTAATACTGATTCTGATTTCAGATACAATAATATATATGAACATTAATAAAGTCAAATTGAGTTGGTAGTAAATATTAACAGTGAGCAAATACAAAGAGGACATGACTTGTAGTGATAGCATTTAATCACACTTCAATCTCTGAAGTCAGAGTTCAACTTCTGGGTGAAGAAGAAAATTTAATGGTTGGCTGGCTGGTTTTATAGTATGTTCCCTCTTGTTGGGTTATTTAAAACTGAAATCAGTTTTTTTCTTTTAAGCAATTATGCATTTACCCAACCCCTCCACATGAACAGGATGTGACACAAAATCAAATTTTAAGCAGAATTTTCCTTCTCTTAGATTGGTTACCATGCCAAGGTTAAATAGTTCAGTCTGCTCTACTATTTACCTATAGCTGAAGCGAAAATAGCTGCATTCATACCTTTGTGAAGGGTATTAGCACAATGTGAAATGCAAAGAGCCTCATCCAGGATTTGAATTCAGGTCACTGAGTTTATTTCCTACATTGATAACCATTACACTACATGCACCTCCCAAGCAAATTGGTTTCAAGTAACTGATAAGAATAATTTGTGAATAATATCTTCAAATAACAATTCTTAGTGCAAATAATTCATACACAGCAATATGGCTTCAAGCAACTATTCTTATTTAATAATAATCATTTGTTTGCACACAGTTATATGGTTTCAAGTATTCCTATCTAATACAGATAATTTGCATTCAGTTATGGTTTCAAATATTCCAACCTAATACTATCAATTTTTAAACAGATCTATTTGACCCAAAGATAAGACCCTAACAAGTGCTACCACTTCAGGTCAGAGTGGACCTGAGAATAATGGCAATAAAGGAGTGACTCCACACTCTTCAGAATTCTAGAACTGAAGCCTCACCACTTTAAATCATATAATTGTGAATTAATTATTAGTATTGACAAGGAATACTTGATAGCAAGTAACAGTGAAAAAAAAAAATGATTATTAGAGTGAAATAAAATAAGTGCTATTGAAAAAAATTATTGCAAAAGAATGTTGAAAACATTGTCATTTTTGCAATCGACTATTTAGAAAAGAATCAAATTTCAGCATTGAATAATCCCCAGGAGATTGATATGCCATTTAATGAACTAAGCTAACAACAAGAATTCTGAATAGTAAAAAAAAAGACCAGCAAAAGAATAAGAGAGAAAGAGGTAAGAATAAAAGAAGGACAAGAAAATGAAGAAAAAATAAAAGAAAGACAGGGTCAACATACAAACGGAGTGGGAAGAAAGAAAATGCTCAAAACTAAAATGTAAAGAGAAATAAAACTTAAGAGAAAGGTCAGGGGTCTGGTTGATAAAATAGATAAGGAACCTTAATTCAGATGTGCCCTTTAAGGGCATAGCATTTTATTGCCTTTTATTTAGGCAAGGAACTGATTGCAGTGAACTGAGCTAATATCACAGATGTCATTTCTGAAGGTTGGACCTATTTTTCTTTTTTACAGAACTGATTACAGCAAGACATGTTCACGGAAATATTAAATCTTATCCTAATTTCCTTCAAGGCCTGAGACCGAGACAAATAAAAATGTAATCATTCAAAACAAGTTATTGTATTGCAATTAGTTTATATGAAATCTGAGGAAATTCCACAATGCACCTTTGCAAATTAGAGAGGAGTACACAAAGAAATATTAAAAAAAAAAAAAGAAGAAATATTACCTCTGGTAAAAATTATGAAATTAGCACACTTTGAAGATTTTCACTTAATTTTTTTTTTATTTAGCAGTAAATAAACTAATTACAAATAAGACACAAAACATTTTTATTTAATAGCTGATCATTTTTGTATAGAACAGTTAGTGCTCAGGACTTTACATAAATCTCATTTCTTTAAGACTGAAGACAGTCTCTTTCAAAACAAATAACTATGATTGTGTTCCTGTTACAGAGCTGATGTTATAAGCAAAGCAGAACCTTTCCAACCTTGCTCTCTAAACTGCACTGGGCTTGTAAACATTCCACCCACACTATGCAAGGATATATGCATGTCTTGCTTTCACACAGCATGTGTCAACCTTAAAGACAACCAAGTCCCAAAAGATTAAACTTGTAAGGTGAGATGGTTCAATTATACTTTTTCCAGCCTTGTTGAATACACTGTGACCCCTACAAAGGAATAAAACTACTCCCCCTCAAAAAAAGGGATGATGTTAGTATGACACTAAACTGCATCAGTTGGTGAGGCTCCAGTTCTGGAGAGTGTGGAATAACCCTGACATTGCTGTTACTTCCAGGTTTACCCTGACTGGGAGTAGTAGTACTAGTGAAGGTCCCATAAATGGGTCAAATAGAAAATTATTTTAAATTGTTTGAAAATTATTTATATTAGATAAGAATACTTGAAACCATATAACTATGTGCAAATAAATTATTATCAAACCATATAATTGTGTATAAATTGTTATTATTAGTTATTATCAGATGGAATTCTTGAAACCATACAACTATGTGTGTAACAATTCTTGCAGTAGAAAATCAAATCACTGACCCAAGTTCAAATTCGATTAAGCCAAGCAGATCTCCATTATTTTCACTCACATGATTTAAGGAATATCAGCAATCAAATTATATTTTTAACATTTGTGGAATATCAACAGCCTTCAGATTATATTTCAACTTGCTCTTATATCAAAGCAAAGGATGGCCTATATTGTTATACATCATTATACAAGTAACGATAGATTGAAAACTTAGTTATCCTGGTGTCACTCATTCTCACAAAATGACCAGACTACCTGTATCAAGAAAGATTCAATTCTTCCAATATCACATTTCTTGGAGAGATCATTGTTGGAGATTTTGTTTCACCATTTCTACCTGTATATAAGATGAAGGCAATGTTTATCGAAGGTGTCAAGTTGATTAATATGATATCTGTAAGAGGCCCATGAGTCTGAACTAGAGAAGAAAGTAGAGAAAACAACTTGATATAAAACTACTTAGTCTTAATTGAAATACCCCTTTCATTCCACAGGTGATAGCAAAGTCTTCTAAAGGCAATAGTTGCTTTTGAGATTCTGTCAACACAGACATGCACGTTGAGGCACACTTAGATAAATAGTAATTTTCATCGGAAATGGAATTGGCAACCTGAGTATCAATCTTAGAAGAGGCTAAATCCACCTGTTCTTCCCTGAGCTACAGGGAAATACTAAGGTAGACAAGGTTCTTTGCTGTCGTTTAAGCAATCAGTCTCAGAGAAGAACATTTCTGCATTCAAACCAGCTTAAAATTTGATCCTATGTTACATCCAGCTCATGTCATATGGGGTTACGTTACACATACATATACACATGAAATCATTGATACAAATATATGTATCGGCACACACATACATATACCTGGGTAGATCATAAACAATGAGGTAAATGTTGTGTAAGAGTTATTGTCACAGGAAACCAAGTTCAAACCTAGACAAAGCTGTTTACTTGTCATAACCACTTCGGAAAAACATTGATTTGGTTTGGTTTTATGGCATATCAACCATTGTAGGTTATTTAATGACAAATCCTCTTTATACATATATAGTAAATATATAGGATTTGGTTTAGTTTGGTTTCATGGCATATCAACCATTGTAGGTTATTTAATGCCAAATCCTCTTTACACTTAGGATCCAGTTGTATGACTTGATCCTAAGTGTAAAGAGGAGTGTAAAAAGCACTAGTTTCTGCCAGCCCACTGAAGTTAAGTAGCAATGAACTGGTTTTGTACTTATATGAATATTCTCTTAGGAAAAACATGTACTGTTCGTAAACTGATAAATACTTGATAAATTTTTAAGTCATATCACTCTTGTTAAGCACCGATGAGCCTGTACATTTCATTCTCCCCATAGTTAAGGGGTTGAATAAATACTTACAAGGGTGAATTAATAATTCTGTAGCCTCATATGTTGTTATTAATTGATCTGAAATTTTTACTGTATAATGTTTGATTTATGTGATTAATATTTACCACTGAACTAAGTGGATGGAGCAGAGACTACGTTCAAAATAAATATTGGTTGTATGAAAGAATTTTTTTTTCTTTGATTTCTACATCTGTCTTCATTTTTACCTATTTGTCTATTTCAGTAGATGTGATTAAAATCAGTCAGCATGTAAAAAAAACAATGCAGTGAAAAAAGTAGCATGCACATCTACCCTACCACCATATAGTCATTTTTCAAGATAAATACAACTTATATTTATAAATGAGCTCGAATATATAACTCAAATTCTAGTTTCAAATTTATTATGTACAAAGGATCAAGGGTAAAGTGGAGCAATCCATGAAATAGAGTAGCACCCTCGCCTACACCTTGGTGTAGTAGCTATTGAAAAGAGAGCCTTCGGGTTACCCTTGACTAAGGTTGCCAACTTTACTTTACTTACATTCGTAAACAATTGGATAATTAACAATAGTATTGCTTTGATAGTACGCTTATGGCAACAGTAAAAAGATATTTTTATATTCTTATTCTAAAATATATCTTTTTATATTTCAGTCTTAAAATTCATCAATTATGTGTATTAAAAATTCATGATTTTTTATGTGACTTAGAAATTTATGTTTTCTATGTGTTAAATTTAATGTTCACAATGTTTTCAAAAAAGCTGGCTGCAGATCCCTTGCTGGAATAATGCACCTACATTCCGAGAGATAATCTAATGGAAATATTGACATTCTATGTGGAAACAACCAACTTCAGAATTGAATCTGATATATACCAACAAGAGGAAGGACTGGCTATGGGTTCACCACTGTCACCAGTATTAGCCAACATATATATGGAAAACTTTGAAGAAATGGCATTAGGATCTACATCACTAAAACAATTCATGTGATTTAGATATGTAAATGACATATTCTTTCTCTGGCCTCATCAGGAAGATGTTCAAACATTACTTGATCACATGAACTCAGTGCAACCATCTATACAGTTCACCATGGAGAAAGATCAAGATAATAAATTACCCTTCCTCAATGTATTAGTTACATGTTCAGATCATCCGTGTATTGTAAGTCTACCTTCACTGCACAGTATCTCAATTTCAACTCCCATCATCAATATAATGTGAAGAAAGGAATTTTCCATTGCCTACTAAAGCCATTAGTTGTGACAGTGAGGCATATCAAGAAGAAATGATTAGTTTAAAATACAACCTCCATTGCAACAACTACCCAGAGAGCATAACAAGAAATCTTGATAGGACAATAGAGAATGATACCTGAAAACTCATCACAATATGTCTGCCCAATGTCAAAGGCCGATCCATATGACATGACAATATTCAAAGTAGGTAGACCTTCTGGAGATATCTCGTCTATGTCAAGCCCCTAACAGAATTTTGCCCAGTCAGCTGGGGCTGTAGAATACACTGACTGCACCTCTGCAGAGGGGTAAGACCCCCCCCCCATAACGAGTGTCCTGGATATGACACTAAACAATCTGATGGTGAAGTTCCAGCAGTGCTGGAGCTTTGGGGAATGCGGAGTACCCCTTCATTGCCATCACTCCCAGGTCCACTCTGGCCCGGAGTGGTAGCACCTGATAGGGCCCTATCTATGGGTTAAATAGAACTAACAGCATACTTATGCTAAAATGAATTGAGTAAACTGAAAAGCTTGAAATAGAAACGTTTTTAACAATTAAACCGTACTTACACTTAAACATCGTGCTTATGCTTAACTGAATTATTTCAAATAGAACTATTTTTCGACATTAAAACTGTATTTACACTTAACTGAATTATTACATATAACTGCTTGAATAGTTTGAAATGGAAATGTTTTTGACAATTAAACTGTGTACTTATGCTAAACTGAACTGTTTTCAATAGAACAGATTATTTACATAAAAATGGATTTGGCATTAAATAACCTACAAAGGTTGATATGTCATAAAACCAACAAACCAAACCAAACCAAACTTAACAGAATTCAACATGACGAAGAACAGTGTGTACTCCATCCCTTATAGTTGTGGTAAAGTACACAAAGATGAAACATGCTGCCCACTAAAAGTAAGGCTAGAAGAACATTAAAAAGCAGTAGTACAGGGTGAAATTGATGAGTTGGGTATGGCAGACCATATAGGAAAGAAAAAAGGAAACCATCTGCCCCTATGGGATGAAGTTAAAATAATTGATTGAGAAGAACATTAGAGAATTAGACGCCTTAATCTGCACCTATGTTGGGCTACAGTGATCTGTTGGGTTGATCAAGTATAGAGATGAATACATTATGGAAACCAATAATCATAATGGTTTGATAAAGAAATCATAAAATAAGCTCAGGTAAAAAAATCATACATAATGGTATTAATTCATAGTGATGTAAGAACATTAAGTTTATAAGTTCCAAAAATTCACTCTGAACTGTCCAGCAGGACACATAGCATAATGGTTATAGGTGTTGGTTCCTTAAACTTCTAAGTGACAATCATCTGGAGGTTGCAGGTTCAATCCTGATCCAATACAGGGATATTTAACACTTGTACCCAGTTAGGGTTTACAAAATCAGAGCAAGCAATCCTCATGGTTTAAATAAAGAATGTGGTTCCAAGTTCCATGTAAGCTCCCAAGTTCGACAAGGAACACCTGAAGAAGGTCAGGGGACACATCAACTGAAACATTGTGAATACAGCAATAAAGATGAAGACAATAGTCTCTGAATGATAAAAATCATCAAGCTTCATCCCAGAAATTCACACAACTAATATGTTTTAAAAATTCATATTTTTATATGTTGGTGTGTGAAGTTCATGTTTTTTCTATATGTATCAAAATTAATGTTTTTCATGTGTTAAAAAATCCAGTTTTTTCTGATAGAAATTCATGTTTGTTTCCTATATGTTAAAAGCTCATATTCTATTTTGTATGTGTTAAAAAATCCTGTTTTTATCTTAAAAATTCATGTCTATTACATGTTAAAATTCATGTTTTTTTATGTAAAAAAATAAAGTATTTTATGTGTTTATTCATTTTTTTATATGTGTTAACATTAATGTTTTTTTTTCATTTATTCTGAAAATTCATGTTTTTATCTATGCTATTAACTCATCAGATTACTATAAATTCATACAACCCTTTCACAGCATTACAGAAAAATGCTGCAAAAATTACTTTAAAAATTATTTTTATAATGTGATACATGGAAAAAAATTCACTTTTATATTTGTGTGTGCATGTGATTTATTTAACCATTGCAGAATTTAATAAACAATGAATGATTTAATGGAAAGGTTATTCTTTATTTAATCCCTTCTTTCCGTGTAACTCAGTTTTCAGCACCCCAGCCCTGGCTCTTATCAATAAAGAACCTACTGCACTTACCGCTCATTCTTTGGTTTGCCAAACAATAGAGACTTCACGGAACTTAATATTGATTGTTCTCCTCTGATGCTTTGCCAATACACTTGCATCCAAAAGTAACTATTTGTAAACCTACATTGTCTGTAGGCTATCTGCCTATTCAAAGTACTTGCTTAAATAACTGTTTTCTACCTGGTCTGTAAAAGCACTTGTCCCTTCAATCAGAATTTTTGAGACCAATTTGGAATTATTTATCCAATTTGAAATTCTAGTAATTTACCAACAAAGTAACCAAATCTCTAATGTGATATCTTAATTCAAAATGTGACTATTCATTTGATGAAAAAACCTTTACCCCATTCTGTGTTGGGGTAAGTACCATAGCTCATGTGTTAAAGACCTTTTTCCTTTAACCAATTAGTTTGGGTTCAAACTTCAATGAGAACTTTTAAAAGTTAAGCATATTTTTCAAATTTTAAATTGATTGGTTTTACCTAAGTATATGTAAAATTTGCAAAACTGATATTTTAAATGATTAAAATAATTAAATAATTAAAATCAATCTGCTTTTGATATAAACCATTCTGAATTTTTAAAATACTTGAGAATGAGATTTTATTTATTTTGTAAACTTCCATCTCTCATTTTAAAGAATCGAGAAATAGTATACTCCTCCGCTGTGTTTATCATTTCCGAATAACCTAAAAGAACACCACCTTGTAGAATACACAAATGGTCTTCCCTGGAGAGGAGTAAGAACCTTCCAATAAAGAGGTGTACAGTGTATTTGGTGGTGAGGTAACAGTTCTGGAGTTCTGAGGAGTGTGGATTATCCCTTCATTGCCATTACTCCCAGGTCCACTCTGAACCAGAGTGTTACCACCAGTTAGGGTCTTATCTATGGGTTAAATGGATCTGTTTAAAAAAATGAAACTATAACTGTATTCAAAGAAATCATTTTAAACAAATTAAAAAACATGCATTTTTTAAAAAAATGCAATGATTGGTTTTGTTTGGTTTTATGGAATATCACCCATTGTGGGTTATATAATGCCAAATCCTTTTCATACATATATTAGATATATGATTTCTTGATTTGTAGATAATATCTTTAAATAAGCCTGAGCTCATTTTTTTTGCACACAGTTAAATAGTTTCACTTACTTTCAAATAATTCAGTTTAGCATGAGTACACAGTTTTTGTTAACACAGTTAAATGTAAAAACAGTTCTATTTCAAACAATTCAGTTTAGCATAAGTACAGTTTAAATGTAAACAGTTCTATTTGACCCTTAGATAAGACTCTATCAGCTGCTACCACTCTTGCCCAGAATGGACCTGGGAGCAATGGCAATGAAGGAGCACTCTGCATTCCTCAAATCTCCAGCATTACCATCAGAATGTTTAGTGTCATATCCAGGATACTCCTTAGGAGTGGAGGTCTTATCCTTCGACAGAGATGCAGTTGGTGTATTCTACAGCCCCCAAAATGCAACGAAACATTGAAAATATAGTTATGATTGTAATTTAGAAATTAATCATTTTTTGGCCTTAAATAACCCCTAAGAAGTTGATAAGCTGTTAAACAAATAGATGAAACCATAAAAGAACAATCTTGTTCGCCATATATTTTATGGGGTAAAAAGGAAAAGAAGAAAAAAAAGACTTGCAAAAAGAAAGCTTTCTATAATTGCAAGAATTGTTTAGAATATTTACAGTTATGAAAAAATGCAAAAAAAACCCAATTAGTTTGGGTTCAAACTTCAATAAAGTAAGTAAAGTTGACGACCATAGTCGAGGGCAAATGAAAGGCTCCCTTTTCAATAGCTACTACACCAGGGCAGGGCACTACTTTATTCCCTTGATTGCTCCACTTTACCCTTGGTACATACCTTATAATGCTGAGTGTTAAGCAAGGAAGTATCAAGTACCATTTTAAAAGTCTTTGGTATGACTCAACCTGGGGTTGAACCATGGTCTCCCGGGCCATTGGCGAACACTCTACCCACTAGACAATGAGCTGGTTTTCAATAAGAACTTTTAAAGTTAAGCATATTTTTCACATTCTAAATTGATTGGTTTTACCTAAGTATACGTAAAATCTGCAAAACTGATATTCTAAATGATTAAAATAATTAAATAATTAAAGAAGGAACAGTTAAATGAAATTAACAAGACATTAAAATATTTACAAAAGACTAAATTTTCAAATATTTTGTGTACGAGTATGCTTTTGTACGTCATATCTATCTGATAAAATAAAGTGGAAATTATTAGATTTTGAAGAAATATCTAGAGAAAAAGCTAGATGTAAACTATACAAGGATGCTGCATGCTGTTTTGAACATATCCTAGAAGCAACACCCTACAAAATAACAGATTTACAGTCACTTACCTGTCATTGCAAACCATCCATAAGACATACTGGAGAAGTGTGGATGAACTCATAAGTGACATTCTCTAATGGACTCCTACTCACAGACACTCTAGTATTAACTGACCAGCAAAAACTTACGTTCATCAACTATGTGTAAATACTGGATGATGTGTATAGGAATTACCAAGAGTGATGGTCAACAGGGACAAATAGCAGGAGAGAGTCGAGAGAATCCATACTGTCAGCGTACCTTGATAATGATGCTGATGATCCTCATCATGAATTTAAAGGTATTGTGTAATGGTTACTGGTATGGAAAATGGAATTGGTGAGCTGAGATCTCGGTTCAAATCCATAGTCTCAAGAGATTGATGGATAACACCACCGAATGACCCCCATAAAAAAGTAAAAGTAAAGTTAGCAACCTTAGTTGAGGGTGACCTGAAGGCTCCCTTTTCAATAGCTACCACACTGAGATGTAGGGGAGGGTGCTATCTCTTTCCCTGGATTGCTCCAGTTTACCCTTGATCCTTACCTTATAATGCTGAGTGTTAAGCAAGGCAGCATCAAGTACCATTTTTTGAGTCTTTGGTATGACTCGACCTGGGATTGAACTACGGTCTCCCGGACCAATGGTGAACACACTGATGGCTCTGTAAATGAACCTCATAAGTATGCATAACTGATTTGCATATGAAAAGTATCAGGCATAAATTATCAATTCAGATTCAAAATTAAACTAACATCTGTGAAATATAAAAATCTAAATTTGATGCTTAGGTTTGAGTTTCAGTTTGTAAGATAACTTTTTTTTTTCCTAAACTTAAAATGCATATAAAATGTTTAAATCAAAGCTTTTATGAGGACTGATTTTTGGTCAAAGTTGTTATCTCAAATTCTTCATTGATGATTGATGTCAGAAGAAGATCAAAGACCTGTTTATACGTTGTTAGAAAAAGGAAAATGACATGAGCAGTCAAATTTCTAAGAAAAAACAAAACAAAAAGGAACATTTTCGAAGATAAAATCATTTAACCATATCAATATTCTTTTAAAATAAAAAACTGAAAAATCAAGATAAAAGAAATTTTAATAAAAAGAATTATTTATAATTGAAAATGTTTCATCACATAAAACTTAAGAAAATATTACTATTGATTACAAATGACCAAAGACTGATTAACTGAGGAGTTGCACTGAAAGGCATCTAAAATTAAGGTGAAAAAAATACTGTATATACTTGTGCATGAGCAGGCCATTGGCCTTATAAATAGAATGTTTGCCAATGGTCTGGGAGACCGCAGTTCAATCCCAGGTCAAGTCATACCAAAGATTCAAAAATGGTTCTTGATGCCGTCTTGTTTAACACTCGGCATTATAAGGTAAGGATCAAGGGTAAAGTGGAGCAATCGAGGGAATGGAGTAGCACCCTCCTCTACACCTTGGTGTAGTAGCTATTGAAAAGGGAGTCTTTGGGTCACCCCCAACTAAGGTCACCAACTTTACTTACATACTTGCATATTAAGTAACTTTCTGGGACATAGATTGAGACCTTTTGCAGCTGAAAATTGTAGACCTACCAGTTGGCTGAGATTTTGCTTAAGCCAACTATTTACACACAAATTTTGCATCGTATATAGTGTAACAACTTGATATAAGGCCAAAATTAAGGTCTCAGAAAGTTACATGATAAGCAAGTATATACAGTACAAGTCTGAAATTGATAATGGTTGACAATGTTGCTTTTAACAAAGATTAGAGAGGAGGTCCTGTGGTGCACTGGCTAATGTGATGGACTGCAATGTCACAGTAAGCTAATTTGAACTCCAGTCATGCAATTATATTCCTTTTTGGACTAATACCCTTGGGGAAAATATAAACCCCCTTATTCCTTATAACCTTGACATCAAATAACTCACGAAGGTTGATATGCAATTAAGCAAAGAAACCAAAGCATCTAATAAAGATTAAAGACAATATCATTACTACTGATACTACAACTGTATCAAACGGCATCATCTAAATCAGAGATATTAACTTTTACTAATCAAACATAACTCTGAGCCAGTCCAATTGGCTTGGCTATAGAATACACCAACCGCATCTCCGCAGAAGGGTAAGACCACCCCCCTCGCAAAACGAGTGTTCAGGATATGACATTAAAAAATCTGAACAATCTGATGGTGAAACTCCATTAATGCTGGAACTTTGGAGAATTCAGAGTACTCCATCATTGCCACTGCTCCCAGGTCCACTCTGACCCAGAGTGGTGGCACCTGATAGGGTCAATGTGTCAAATAGAACTATTTAACATTTAAACTGTGTGCAAAAAAATGACGTATGTTAAATCAAATTGTTCAAAATAAAACTGTTGGACCATTTGACTGTGTGTAAAAAAATGACTGATTTTTAGTTGAATTGTTAGAGATACATAGCAATACTTGGAACAATTTAACATTGTGCTTATGAGGAATAATGTTGAATAGAATTATTAGTATTGATTAACAATACTTGAAACTCTTTAACTGTGGACTTAAATTGAATTTTTAATATTACATAGTGATACTTGAAACCATTTAACTGCATGCAAATAAAACTATTGATGTTTGATTGTAATATTTGGAACCATTAAAGTGAGTGCAAACAAATAGTTAATACTAAATAGAACTATTAGTGTTAGAATATTTGGAACCATTTGACTGTGTGCAAACAATAGTAATACTTTTATGCAAACAAATTAGCTCTGTTTCATTTAAGAATAAGATTACCGACAAACTGTTGACTTATAGATCATATGTATAACCATTTAACTGTTTGCAAACAAATGAGCTCTGACTTGTTTAAAAATGTTAATCACAAATTATATGTCTACAAATCATATATAACATTTATAAAGAGGATTTGGCATGAAATAACCTAGAAGGTTTGATATGCCATAAAACTCAACCAACCAACCTAACTCAGAATTGTTCAAAGTTTTTTGCATTGGTGATACATGTTTTAATAATGTTTTTGTAACCCATTACTTTACAACAACCGGCTCATTGGCCTAGTGGATAGAGTGTTTGCCAATGGTCCAGGAGACCTGTGTTCAATCCCAGGTCGCGTCATACCAAAGACTTTTAAAATGGTACTTGATACCTCCTTGCTTAACACTCAGCAATATAAGGTACGTAACAAGGGTAAAGTGGCGCAATTCAGGGAAAGGAGTGGTGCCCTCCCCTACACCTTGGTGAAGTTGCTATTGAAAAGGGAGCCTTCTGGTTGTCCTCAACTACGGTCGCCAACTTTACTTACTTTACAACAACCTGTTTTAGCTTTAGAGTAGATTAATATAGGGATGTAGCTGAATCTGCTGTGGGTGTAGAATATGCAACTCTGCAGAGGAGTAAATCTCTTGCCAATGGGTATCCTGGATATGACACTAAACTGTATCTGATGGTGAGGTTCCAGTCCTGCAGCTTTGGAGAATGTGAAGTACCCTTCAATTGTATTACTTTCAGGTCTATTCTGACCAGAAGTGTTTGTACCTGGTCCAATCTATGGGTCAAATAGAACTGTTCAATCTTTCACTAGGGATTATTATCATTATTATTATTAAATAGAATGACTTGAAAGCATTTAACTGTGTGCAAAAAAATGAACTCTAACTCATTTAAAAACAAAGTTACCAACAAACTATTCACTTAAAAACCATATACAATGTATATATATAAAACAGGATTTGACATTGAATAACCATTAAGGGTTGATATGCCATTAAACCAAATAACATAAGGATGAAAATGTCAACATTCTAGTGAACTAAATAAAGAGTCCTATTTGACATTGGTGTTAATGAGTTTTTTCCTTCCTGAGTACTTTAAGCACATTTTGAGAGCTTGATTACTGCCAAAGATAGTTATGTATTTTCTAATGAAAAGGTGGTTGTAAGTTGATACCAGAAACAAAAACTAGAATCTTACATGTTGATTATCAAACCAAACAAGTTATCTCAATTTAAAAGAGTGGTAGAAAACAATCTTATTACTATTACAATACAGAATATGCTGGTGATCAAGCACTTCTTGTAAATACACCTGCTTAAGCCAAATCTCTTCTGCATAGCCAGGAAGAAACAGCAAAAGATACTGGTCTCTTCATAAACTCAGTTAAAACAGAGCTCATGCATTTTAATCTAGATGGTACATTCTCCTGATTAAATGGCAAGCCTCTGAAATTAGTAGACCTGTTTATATACCTTGGTAGCAATATCTCATCTACTGAAAGCAGTGTCAACATAACATAGGTAAAGTATGGATTGCTATTGACTGATTACAGACTATATGGAAATCTGCTCTCTCTGATAAAATAAAGTAGTATCTTTGTCAGTACTACTGAATGGTTGCACCTTGAACTTAAAGGAAACACTTAGAGAAAAAACAAGATGAGAACTACACAAGGATGCAGTATGCTGTTTCATGTATATCCTGGAAGCAACACCCTACAAAACAGCAGTTGTATGGCCACTTACCTCCCTTTTTGCAAACTATGAAATTATGTGCTGAGCACTGCTGAAAAAATAAGGAAGGGATTTTTTCTTATGTACTCCTACACATGAACATACCAGTGATTGGTCTATAAGTAAAAACTTATATTCATCGATTCTATGTGAACACTGGGCAGGGTATAAAAGACTTGTCAATAGGGATGGATGGTGAGAGAGCCAAGGGAATTTGTGATGTTGGCTTGTGATGATGATCATTACTATTTCTCTATGCTTGACCTTGGGATGGACTAGGGTCAGTGATTTCTTTATAGTTGTTATTAGCAGATGCTGCAAAATAAAAAGTTTAACCATTTCTCTCCATTTGGTATTAGGATAGACTTAGGTCAGCTATTCTTTATATTGTGACACATGGAGTTAAGTTTAGTAAGGATGTATATTTAGAGAAATGAAGCAGTAGCTAAAAATCTATTTTTATGCATCAAAGTTAGGCACTGTGCTGGAAGTTAAAGACCAAAAACTTAGTTATGATTTTCCGGAACAATAAATATGAAGACAATCTATTCTTATCTGAAATAGATTAATAAACAGGTGAATGGAGAATAAGAAGATTGTGTTGCACCATTTTTGTACTATACTGTAACTCTCTAGTTGCCTTGAAAACCAGCAGTTAGAGTTGATATTAAGATTGAACAAGGATTTAAACAGGAAGTATTCACCAATCTCACTCACAAAAGAATCTAATTGTTTGGCTATTTTGTTGGAGATTATTATCCTTTAAACAGCTGTGATTTAAAACCTATGTACAATTTTTGTTTCAGGATCCAGTTTTTATGTTGCTATACAGGATCCAAAACTCAGCACAGAAAAAAACCTGATTGGTTAGAAAAAAATGGTTTTTTTTTTTTACAAAGATCTGATGAACATAAGTACGGGTTCATTTAAATCTTTTTTTTATTAGATAAGAATAAGTTCTTTTCATTAAAAAAAGATAGAATGTATAATTTATAGTTTGTACTTACTGTTATATATGATTATGGCCAATAAACATGAACACTTACCTGGAAAAAAAACAAGAAATTATATTAATACTTCAATATTAAACAGCTATTCAATGGTCATTTATTTCTAGTGATCAACTTTTTTATCAAGTTTTTAGGTGACATACCAATATTCAATCATTAAAAAAAATGTTCTGATCCATTAAGAATGTATTGTGCCCTGTTGGCAGGGCTTAGAATATGCTGAGAGTATCCCTTGCAGAGAGGTACACCCCACTCCACCCCTGCAAAGAGTTTGACTCTAAACTACTTCTGATAGTAAAAGAGTGTGATTCACTGCCCAGATCAACTCTGACCTTGAGTGGTGATATCATTTTAGGGTCCCATCTACGAGTCAAATAAATATGTTTGCAAATTATAACATTAGATCAGAATATTTGACATTATATAACATGTGCAAAAACATGTTAAGGAACAACACAAAAAAGGTAAATATAAATATACAATGTAGATAATTCCTTAACCTCTATGTATAAAATAACCCCAGACAGGTTGATATGCCATCAAAATCAATCAACAAAAATGCATATATAGTGATAAAACGAGAAATGATGAGGATGTTAGTTTAGAATATTTGTGGAATAATGGTGACATATTTCAATCTGGGGGTGTCCTCATGGTGCAATGGTTAAAGTGATGGACTGCGGAATCGTAGTAAGCGAGTTCGTAGTTCAGTTGCTCTATTACATTCACTTTCAGGCAAATACCTTTGGGAAAGGTATGAACCCCCTTATCCTCCAAACTATGGGTTAAATAGTATCACTACTGTTCTTCAAGGAGAATGGCTTTGGCATTAATTAACCTACAAAGGTTGATATGCCATTAAACAAAAGAAACCAAACGAAACTAATCATTTCAATCTTTCCAGCAATATTTTACCTTATGTTTATTTTTTTCCAGACAATATTTCTGTCAGTTCAATTTATGGTTTTTGTCTGATACAGTACAGAATTATATTCATCTTACCTTTGCTTAAAAATTAATTTAGTTTAGTGGGTCATGTCTTTTTGTTATTGTATATTTTGTAAACTCATTTATTAATCTTCAATGTCTTTCTTCATATGACATGCTTACCCTCGTTAGTCAGATTTGCTCGTAACAGCAACAAAACTCAACTTCCTCCAACTTACACTATCTAAAAAATATGTTGGTTCATGCCTGTAGCTACAGCTGATGGTAGGATTGAAAATTTAATTTAGATCTGGATAGAGGTTTTTCATCCAGAATCCCATAGCCTTTCAACAAGGAATACTTTTTTTACAGTTGTTTTTTGTCTAGTAATGATGGTGATTAACAGCTTGATGAAGAAATTTAACTGTTGTCATATTCAAAGAAATTTTCATTGTCTCTTAGAAATACATTACTAAATGAGCCATTATATATATATATATATATATATATATGGAGAAATGGTAAAAATAAATGGAAAAATGGATAAACCAACATTGACAAAAACTTTTTCATTCTGAAGAAGTTCTTTACCCTCAGCATTATAAGGTACGTATCATGGGTAAAGTGGAGCAATCCAAGGAAAGGAGTAGCATCCTCCACGACACTACTATAGATTTATATATATAATATGAAAAACAAAATATTTAGAGGATGTATTCTGTATATAAAATTTGCTAACATTTCAGTCTTAATAATTATCATCAGAACTCATTTCATTTTTTCATTTGAAAATCATCTTTTCAGATTGCCCTGAAGATGGTTGTAAAGACTGAAACATTGGCATATTTCCTATTAAAAATACATTCTCTAAATATTTTGTTTCTTCATATTTTACATTTACTCACCACTGGATTTCTTTCCATTTTTCTCTAACACACACACACACACACACACACACACACACACACATCAGTACTTGATGACCAATGAACTATTCTTAAAAATCAAATTGACATGTCTCGATAGAGGTCCAATATTATTAGAATGGAAATAAATTTATAAACAAAAACAAATCTAAACATTGCAAAGAAAATTTCCAAATTTTTCCTCAAACATTTAAGTTGAATTAATTTTTGAATTTAAATTAACTAATTTTTAAAACAAAATTTAATTAATTTTCAGAACTTTTTTCTCAAACTTTCGGCCAGACTTCACTCACACACACATCAGTGGGTCGCTCAAAAAGTTCTAAGCCTTACCCACAAAGAAGAACCAGAACTGAACATTTTTGATATGGCAACACACTATCGCTTTTCATAAAACAAATTCAGATATCTGTCTTAATTTCTGTGCAGGTGAAGCCTATACAAAGATGAGAGGTGTGTGACAAATCTAAAAACTGGGTGAGGTTAAAAACATTTTGAATGACACTCATATATATATATATATATATACCACAATATTTTCAATTTTAAAATAAAGTAAAATAGTGTAAAAAGCCATGACTGAGTTTCATGAGGCCAATCTTCAGGTGAGCTTGTTGTAATGTAATTATGGATTTTAGTTAGTTATTTTATTTTAGAGATAAATTATTTGAGGTTTGAAGTTGCAAGTTTTTGAGTTGGAAAGGTCAAAATGGGTAGACCTTACTTTGCATAAACGTGTGTCCATTGATGTTAAAATAAAGAAATTGACAGGCTTGTTTTAAGATCAGCTGTAAGCGAAATATTAAAGATAAAGCTTTGGATGGATGTCAACTGATGTTTAGCCATTAAAGGGTGGCACTACTCTAAATTCATATTTGGTGTTGCTCTATAGCATAACATTGTGAGAGATTTGCATAATTAAAAATTTCTTTTACTGCCAGACAATTCTAGTCTCGAAAGTCATTACTACTAAGTAATGAGCTTGATCCTCACTGGGTACTATTGATAAAAGACTCAATAAACTTAGTCATGTGCCATTATCTTTACTTATGGAGAGGTTGATGAATACCTATCATGTAACCGTGTTCCCAGTTATGAATATCTTAACTTCTGAGAGAGTCGCAACAAATGCCCCTGGTGATCAAATAAAGTTGTTCACATTAACTGAATGAATGGTTGGTTGTTTGGGTTTTATGGCATATCAAATTTTATAGGTTATTCAATGCTAAATATATTTTTATACAAATAATCAGTTCAGTTTAGTATGTGTACACAGTTTAATTGTCAAAAAAATTTCTATTTCAAGCTATTCAGTTTAGTCAAACAGTTTTAATTCAAACAATTCAGTTTAGTATAAATATAGTTTTTGTCCACACATAGTTAAACATAAAAACAGTTCTATTTCAAACAATTCAGTTTTGCATAAATACACAGTTTAGATATCAAAACAGTTCTATTTCAAGAAATTCAATATAGCATAAGTACACAGTTTAGTTCTACTTGACCCATAGATAGAACCCTATCAGATACTACCACTCCAGGCCAGAGTGGACCTGGGAGTGTGGGCAATGAAGAGGTACTTGGCATTCCCCAAAGCTCCAGCATTACTAGAACCTCACCATCAGATTGTTTAGTGTCATATCCAGGACACTCATTGGTGGTGCGTCTTACCCATCTCTAGTGGTGCAGTTGGTGTATTCTACAGCCACCCCTACCAAACTGACCAGGCAGATGAATGAATGAATTCAAATGGGTGTATGTCTATGCATAAAGTAAGAATAATTTTTACAGAGTTGTGAAAATTGAAAGTTTAACCTCATAGGATGCATCAGAACTGGCAGAAGACCAAGTTAATTCATATTGGTATCTATAGATCTTTTGGCAGATATTGTCATCTGGTGAGAACTTTTGCAGATGTTGTCATCTGGTGAGAACTAATCTCTTGTCAGAAAATTTATAAAATGGAAGGGAATCTACCATCATACCTATAAATAAGTACACCCCTTCCAATATTTTATAAAATGATAATTTTTTCTAAACTGAAACAGGAATTTATTATTTCTAGTGAAACATTATACAGTCAAAACAGATATTATTAGATATTTCTTATTACCCAACTCTATGCCATTGAAACTCTTTAACTAAAAATATGAATATGTAACAATGCAAAATATTTATACTAATGCAATTTTATTATTGTTTATAGATTCTGTAAAGGTTGGTAATAAATAATACCTAATAATATCCATTTTGTGTTGGAAATGGATTCGACAAGCCAAGTTCAAAATCCTAGACAAGGCTGTTTATGTTTCACTTTGTACCAATGCCCTTGGAAAAGGCATGAATTCTTCTCTCCTATCCCAGCTATACTTTGGTTTGGTTTCTTTGTTTAATGGTGCATCAACCTTCATGGGTTATTTAATGCTAAATTCATCCTTGTAGAAGAACAGTAGTGGTACTATTTAACTCATAAATGAGAGAATAAAGAGGTTCATATCTTTTCCAAGAGGCATTAGTTCAAAAGTGAATGCAATAGAGTAACTGGGGTTCTTACTCACTTACAATGATGTTGCATTCTAGAATGGAGACTGCCAACCCCACTCCACCCCAGCTATTGGTAAATAATAGGACAGACTGGGCTTTTAGGCAACACGTTTAAGAGAAGGAAAAATTCTAAATTCAAAACTAAGTTGTGTCGGGTAGGAATCCCACCCTATAAAAACCTACTTGTTACTGGCCATTGTTTGGACCATCATAGATATGACGTGATTGTGACCTTGTAGTCCTCAAGAAGACTGCAATTAAGCAGTGTAATTAGTTTTAATTCAGAAGAAAATGAACTTTGTATATAGAATTTTTTGTGGTGTACTTCTTTATGAGCAATAATACATATTTCCTTTTCGTTTCACTGTGTAAAATTAAACCTGAAGATGAAAAAAAAAAGCTAGTGAAAAGCTTTGGTCATTACAAAAACTCTATCAAAATAAGAAACTTATATTTTAAAGAGGTGTAAAAAAAGAGTTCAGCAGAATGATTTGGATCTTAAATTGCTCGTAGTGGTGAGCGGGCAGGAAGTATGTGTTTTGACAGTAGTAGTTATACAATTTCAGTTGCTATCATGGCATAGAATGGTGAACATCATGTGTTTGTGATTGAAACTTATTTTTAAAAATGGTGCTAGCCCATTGCTGGCTTGCATACCCCTTATGATTACTTCCTTTGGGGACACCTGAAGACTCAAGTCTTTAAACATAGGCTGCAGATAACGGATGATCTATAAGATTTTATTCACCATGAGATTGTAAGAAAGACTAAACTAGCACGGCAGAACTTCAGGGTAAGTGTAGAGCTGGTGAGGGCAAGCATTTGGGTGATATAATATTTAAGTCAAAGTGATGACATCAAGAAAACAAAATGGCAAGTATTGTTCTTTCTTCTTGTAATATTAAATTTTGAATAACATTTGTATATTTATTAACCCCTGAACATGAACTAGATGCAACATAAGGTGAATTTTTTTGGCAAAGTTTAACAGGTTTGAATTCAGAGTTTTTCTTCTGATAGACTGGCAAAAGAGCCTATACTCTTTTACCCATAGCTAGAGGGAGGAAAATTGGATTTATACTTTCCCTAAGGGTATTAATGCTATGTGAAATGAAAACAACCTTGTCCAGGATTTGAACCCAACTTGCAGGGTCCATTTTTAATGACAATATCTATTACTCCACAAGTGCCTCCTTTTGAATAGCATCTATGTTGCCCTTTTTTTAAATTTATGTTCTAAACCCAAGAGATCATTCTTCCAGGACATGGAGCTTTAACACCTAGAAGGAATAATTTGGATTACAAATGACGGGCCTCATTTTCCAATTTGTTTCATTTTGAAACTGCTACGTAATGACTATTATCTACATTGGTTATTTGAAATGATGCCAATGATTGTCAAGATGCCAGAAAAACTATTAATCTCAATGATGTTATGGCTCAAGATGGAAAATGTAGCTGATAAACGGGTATCTTTGATGGAGGTGAACTTGTACCCTGACAAAATACTAATTTTTGGCATTCTTTGCTTAAATTATGTGGAACTCTTTAACCATAGACAAAAATTTCTAGCATTTACATCAGTATTATTAGAATTTCCAGAGAAAAAAGAATAAAATAATTTCAAATACTTTTTGGTATATGTATTTACCCAACCCCTCTGCACAAGCAGGATGTGACACGAGGTCGATAATTTAAGTGAATTCCAACTTTTCCTTCTTCTAGACTTGTTGCCATTCCAAGGTTAAAGATTTCAGTTTGTCTAACTATTTACCCATAGCAGGAAGGAAAGTAGTTATTTTCATAACTTTGCCAGATGTATTAGTGCTATGTGAAATGTGAACAGCCTTGTCCAGGATTTGAACTGTTTCCATTTCCTACAAAAATAAACAGTATACTATGAATGATTTTTGGTATAAGTGATAGTAAAAAGCACCGTATATATATATTTCATAGTTTGTTTCTCCTCAGTCTAAATTTCTGAGATGAGTTGGTGTTAAGATTTATACGATGTACATGTCTAGCACTATTGTCGTCATTTTGGTTGTTATATTCACAATGTTTTGGCTGCTGTACTCTCCAGGGTTCTTCCATTGTCATTTATCATAATTAGTAACCTTCTGGGGATTTTGAACCAAACCCTTTATTCAATTTAAGGAGATTGACTGTTCTTCTGACATCAATTAACAAGCCACACTATAATGGCAAAACAATTAAGAAGTCAAATTACCTGATATGAGATATTCTAAAACATGGACAGTTGAAAAAGAACAGTCTAACCTGTGGATTGAAGAAAGGGTTCAATTTAAAATTCTCTGAATGTTACCTACAATGACAAAAAAAAAATCTGAAGAAGGTCAAAAAGTACAGCAGCCAAAACTTTGTGAATATAACAATCAAGATGAAGACAACAGTCTGAATTATGCAAATAATTTTAAAAATCCATAGAACAAATTCCCTACTCCTGGGTTAGGACTGATCTCATCCTGATGTGCATAAGTAGCCACATTACAATGGGAAAATAACTAAGAAGGTAAGTTAACTGATATAAGATATTCCAAACCATGGACAGTTAAATGAGAATAGTCTAAGCTGTGGATTAAACAGGGTTCAGATCAAAATGAAAGTTACCAGCAATGACAAAAAAACATCTGAAGAAGGCAGAAAGCTACAACAGCCAAAACATTGTGAATCTAGCAACCAAAATGAAGACAATAGTCTGAATTATGCAAATAATTTTTAAAATGCATAGAACAAATTCAGTAACTCAGTTGTTTTGGGCTGACTTAAATGAATGATGCAGTGTTTATATAGATATTAAATTTTAAAAATATACATTCAAAAGAGGAAGAAGTTGAGAGTAAACTATAAAAAATAATGAAAAAGAAAGTAGGAGGAAGGAAATGGAGAGAGATAATAACAGAAAGAGAGAAAGAGTGAGATAAAGAAAATAGAGAGATGATAAGAAAAAGAGAGGGAAGGGGTAAGGAAGAAACAGAGATAACAGATAGTAAAAGAGAGACCATTTTAAAGAGTCTCATGTTGTTTGTTTCTGCCTCTTCGGCCAGAGGATGTGTAGGGAACAAATAAATAAATATGAAAATTAAATTTAAAAAATAAATAAATAGATTAAAAGAAAACTATTAAATTTGAAGAAACTCCCAGTGGTCTCTAACGGAAAAGGAGATGACACATGTGTAAAAAGAAAAAAGGATTTTCCCCTTGAAAAAGGAAACGATATCATCTTGCTCTTTCAGGCAGTGTCCGTTGAACTAATAACACCATTTTGCTGTCTGGTGTTTTGGGCACCACGCTACGTCTTGGGACGTAGCGTCGGTTAGTTCCTTCACCAAGTAAATAAAGGAAAGTATGGAAGAAATGTTTTCGTCTCTTATCTGTTTCTATCTTTTCTTTTTGTATATTTCTTTTGGGACTTTCTTTGGGCAAGGCATTGCGCCGGCCAGTCAACGTGGGGGGAAACAGTGTAACCAAAATATGGAGTCAGATATCTTACGGCAACACAGCCTTGCCCTTAGCCCCTGACCTTCAAAAAGCCTTCAAATTCCACAGATTCAAGGATTTTTGCTTTTTCTTATTTTGTCTCCAGTTTGAATTTTAGAATAAATCCAAGAAAAAAGAAGTTCATTTTAATTATTGCTCAAAAAATTGTTAAAAGGGTAAATTGCTTGCAAGATAAAAACATTCTAGCAATATCTATACCTTTACTTGAGACCACCATCTATTTATTTATTTATCTATCTGTTTATTCATCTAATTATTTATTTTGGTTTGTTATGCCTCATTGGGCATCACTGCTTTTTTACTATATTCTCACATCAACGTTAAAGGAAAAAGGAAAAAAAAATCTTTGCACAGAACATATATAATATTAATATGATATGTATATACAGACCAAATTCTAAGTGAGACATATGATAGTTCCTAAAATATCCTCTTAAATTCTTTTTCTTATCACTTTTTCTAAGATTATTCAATTTACCCTTAACATTATTTTTATGCAATTGCAATTTTTTATCTGATTATTCAATTTTTTCAAAAAATATATTACTCTATCAGCAAAATATTCCAACTGGTTAGAAGACTTAGATTTTGAAATCTGTTTTGATAGTACATTTTCACTTTGAAGAGAATGGTAGGTGAAAAAGTGTAATTGATGTATTATTTTTAGTTGATTTGCCTTTTTAAAAATCTTTATACCTTTGCAATATTCTTTTAATACTTTGCTTATTGTTATCTTTTATTATTTTTTCTGCAGTTCAGTTTACATTGTTTTTATATGTGTTTTCTTTACAGTTTTATGCATTTTTCCTCTCCTGTAATGAATCTGTTGACAATATGGCTGCCTTCAGCTTGTTGAGTGGAGGTAAAGCTTTTATTCTTTCAGATATTCTAGATAAATTGATATCAATATGAACCTATTTGATTGAGTAGCATCAATTAACTCAATATCAATTAAAAGAAAAGGAAATATTTCCTGTTTTAAACCTAAAAAGAGATTAACAGATACAAAAAAAAAGATTCTTTATTTGATTACATAAATAAAATTATATCAAAAAATCTATTCAGTAGTGTGAAAATATTGGCCCATAAAGCCGATTTTTTGGTTTGTTTGATGAGCAGGTAGGGGTTGTTTGGTTAGTTGGTTGGGGGGCAGGGATTTATAGTGTTGACCACAAAATACAGAGGAGCAAGAGATTAGGGGGAATAATCAATCAAAACACTTAATTACTCATGAAATCAATAAAATGTAAAAAAAAAAAAAAAAAAAATGATAACGGGAACTGATAATAACATATGCGGTTCTTTTGTTTCAGCATTTCCATTTTGATGTGGATAAGACAGAATTTAAACTGCTGAGAGCCATTTTGGTAGGAGATGCTGTTGGGTCAGTTGTAACAGAGGCAGACTTTGACGGCATTTGTTATTAAAAAGAAAGGGTTTTTTTTTACTGATGCAAAGAGGACAGTACATTCTCAGTATGAATATATATATATATATATATATATATATATATATATATATATATATATATATATAAACCTATATATAAAAAGATATACATATATATAACTTATGTATAATATATATATATATATATATATATATCTTTAAAAGTATATATATATATATATATATATATATATATATCGATATCCATTCATATTTATATAGAATATAAATATATATTCATATATATATACATATATATATATATATATATATATATATATATATATATATATATAAATGAAAGATAATCAATATATATATATATATATATATATAAAAGATAAACATTATATGATTTATATATAATATATAATTATATATAAAGATGTACACATATATTAGTGAGTCATACCAAAGCATGATTCAAACTAGTCCTAGCATTGGTCAATTATTCATACAGGGTGGAACGATAAAATTATTGCCCTTTTGAAAAGACAACACGATTCCATTTCCGGTTAATGAAAACCGTTTTTTTTTTTGTTGCAGGCTATCTACTAGTTGGCCAGTTGTGTACAAATCCCAAGAGTGATAGGAGCCTTCTATCATGTCTGAAAGTGACACAATGTTCAACGATCGAGATCGGAGGTGCGCCGCTATACAACTCATGCTTTCTACCGATCCAAGTTATGACAACAGGACCATTGCCAGCATCCTCAAAATGCAAATCCGGACAGTTCAATGCTTGAGGGCACAGCTCAACGCATTGGACAACCCTTTGGAGGTGGCGGAGTGGAAGCTCAAGGCTGAGGACACCGCCAGGAAGACCCGGACCAAGGAGTTCATCTAAAAGGTCCAGGCAATCATTGATGAAACTCCCCTGTGGTGTGGTGATCCCCTAGTGCAATCAAGTGGTTGGTGGCAGACCCTGGGTGTGGCAGCAGGACTTGGCGCTGACCCACAAGTCCAAAGAGACCCAGGCTTGGCTTCAGAAGGAGTGCTTTGACTTTGTACCCTTCTCTCACTGGCCCCCCTCCTCCTCCGACCTGAACCCGCTGGACTACTTCATTTGGTCATTCGTTGAGAACATCACCAACATGACCTCCCACGACACCAAAGACAGCCTGATCACCGCCATCCGCCGAGTATCCATCAAGCTCCCACCGGCACTTGTAAAAAAGGCATGCTCCCAGTTCCTGATCCGTATTGAGGTGGTGATTGAGGCTGAAGGCAGCTACATGGAATAAATGTCAGCTCTACTACATAATCTAGTTAGCTGAATTGATTTTTACAATAAAAGTTTTAAAATAAAGCGGTAGTGTTGTTTTCTTTAGGACGAGAATTTTATCATTCCACCCAATAGATGTCAGCTCTACTACATAATCACGTTACCTGAATTGATTTTTTCTATAAAAGTTTTAAAATAAAGCTGTAGTGTTGTTTTCTTTAGGATGACAATTTTATCGTTCCACCCGGTAGATGTCAGCTCTACTACATAATCACGTTACCTGAATTGATTTTTTCAATAAAAGTTTTAAAATAAAGCTGTAGTGTTTTCTTTTATCGTTCCACCCTGTACACAAAATCTGTTGCTCACATATGGTGTGACCCGCTGATATGAGGCAAAAATTTAAGTGTCAGAAATTCACATGATACATTTGTATATACACTAACCTTTTATGCAAAAATTGTCAGGGTTTGTACTTATGTTGTATACTCACAACCATATACATATACATATATATGCGGAACATAATCAAACGTAATGACGAACTTCAATGAACAAACGAACATGCTTCTTTATAAAAATATACCTCTTACTTTTTATTCTCAAAAGGGTTAATGTTGGTAGTGTGTGAGAGGTGAGTTGGAGATGGGGCCAGACTGCTACATATTGACACAAAGTTCTTCCGACCATAGCAGCACTTCTTTTGCATCCTGGCTGGGCTGCTCAACCGTGGGTCACTGAGGGCCCAAGTCCTCTGTCTGCCACTGGCTCTCACTCCACTGGCATCCTATCTCCAACTCGAACTGCAACTCGAACTGACTCAAGCCATCTGTGGCACCTGGTTATATAATTGTTTGATGCCCACCTGCTTCCTGTGGGCATACACATCTGCCACCATCACCAAATTCAACCACAGCCACAGGTCAAGGTGATATTCCAATATCTTCAACTGGATGCATCTGTTTCGCTGTTCTTCCGCTTATTTACATAGGTGTATTTCTTGATTAACGGCTTGGTTGAGGGTCAATATGTAACACTTATTTATGGGTGATACTCTAAATACAATTTATATATATTAAATAACATTAATTAAAATGAAAAGGCCTCAAATTCCAACCCAAAATAAAGAAATACCAAGTGAAATAGAATCTTCAGTTTGTGATTTTATACGTATTAAACAACTGGTGGAAACATTCAGCTCTATGAAGAATTTTGCTACTATTTTTTGTTTGTTTGTTTGTTGTTTGGGTTTAATGGCATATCAACCTTTGTAGGTCATTTAATGCCAAATCCGTTTTAATTCAAATGAACAGTTATATTTCAAACAATTCAGTTTAGCATAAGTACACAGTTTAATTGCCAAAACATTTCTATTTCAAGCAATTCAGTTTAGTCAAACAGTTCTAATTCAAATAATTCAGTTTAGTATAAGTATAGTTTTTGTTCACAAACAGTTAAATATCAAAACAGTTCAATATTAAACAATTCAGTTTAGCCTAAGTACAGTTTCAATATCAAAAAATGTTCTATATCAAACAATTTAGTTTAGCAGAAGTGAGTGCACAGGCTCAATGTCAAAAACAGTCCTTTTTCAAACAATTCAGTTTAGCATAAGTACAGTTTAGTTCTATTTGACCCATAGATAGAACCCTATCAGGTGCTATCACTCAGGGCAACAGTGGACCTAGGAGTAATGGCAGTGAAAGGGTTCACTGCATTCCCCAAAGCTCCAGCATTACAGGAGCCTGACCATAAGATTGTTTAGTGTCATATCCAGGACACTTGCTGGGTGGGGGTTTAACCCCTCTGCAGAGGTGCAGTCATATTCTACAGCCCTAGTTGACTTGGCAATTTTGCTTCTAAGTCACTTTGTTCATAACATCATTCGAATGCACAAATGTTACAATGCTAAGTTTTAAAGTATTTCAAAATTTAAAAAATAATGATAATTTTTTTCTGAATTTGATATTGAATAGAATTATGATGAAAGATCCTAAACTTTTGTAAAGAATTGAATGATAGTCATACATTGCACAGCATGACAAATTCAACTACATGTACAATTTAGATGTGTGTATTTGATGTTGTCAAAAGCCACCTAAAAGCACTCAGACATTGAAGACTGCAAGCAGATGACTGTAAATCAATCGACATGGAAGAAAGTGATCTACAGAAACCTTAAAGCATTTGAAGTACATAGAATCAAACACTCCAGTATGAAAAAAAGGATTTTGGAAGCAAGACTTAACCTCTGTCTCTGACACTTTACAAGCAGAACATGTTTTTTTAATATCTGTAGTACGGTCTGTTGGTCTAAAGCCACTCTTGCTAGTCATATGAGCTCTTACGACTTCAAACTCACAAAGATTCGCTTTACAAAAGGCTTTCAGCAGCAACTTACAGGGAACTCATGTCAATTCTGTGAGAAGGTGGGTGGGTGTGCAGCAGGTTTAAGAAGTCATATGAGGGTACATGTTGCATATGCAACAGGGCATGCAAGGATACAGTTGGCCTGAGCAGTCTGTTATAACTGCTGTTATAATGAAATAATCAGGTTGAAGATGTAATTATGATTGTAAATTTTATTCAGTAAGGACCGACTTGGGACCAGCGGATGAAAACGGATTCAAAAGAGCTGCGATGTGCCTGTGTCTTATCTCCCGGCTATTCTGCATTCTAACCCCTCTTCCAGTTAAGGGTGATAACTCCTTACAGATTATCTCCCTTGGTTGACTTTGCCATCGCAGTCACGTGTGCTCCCAAGGGTACTCTTATTGAGTTGAGATAGCCTTCTTCTGCAAGGAAACGGCTGTTACGATGTTGCACAGTGAGCTTACAGATATGTATATTTCTCTGTAAAAACCACTGTATGCGAACCTTATTTCAGTGTATAAAGGTGTTGGCTTGGAGATAATAGTATTATCTGCTTATTTAATAGACTATCAGAGCACAGTGAGAGGAATACAACAAGAGTCACAAACGGTAATTAAAGGGTTAAATAATTATATCAACCTTCAATGCCCTATAAAATACCAAACAATTTGCACTTTATTGGTGTCAACATCCTTCTCCTCCTTTTCATATGTTCACTAACTCACCTAGACATTAGCAGTATCATTATTTTCAGCTCAACTAAATTAATTGACTGTTCTCTGTTCATCTTAAACGTAGAAATTAGAAGCAATAAATGAAATTGTGTCGAGGAGTGTCCACAAAATAACTATAATGGCTTCTTGGGCATGATTCTGTGGTTTGTCTGTAGTTTCAAAGTAAATATACTCTGCTGACCTGACTGGCTAGAGGGTATTGTGTGTCCACATTGTGTGTCCACGTTTCACTGTGTAGCAATTTACAAAGCTTTTTACTTGCAAGTAGCACAAGGCCGTATGAATGGGGCACCCAATGAGAATCAAACTGACTTGTGAAGGTCTGCTAGTCTAGTTTGCTAACCATTACACCACCACTGTGTATGTATACAGTTGTGTCTGTTTGGTTATTGGTATATATGTAACATATTGACCCTCAACCGAGCCGTCAATCAAGAGATGCACCTGTGTAAATATGCAGAACAACAGTGAAACAGGTGCATCTGGTCGAAGATATCGGAATATCACCTTGACCTGTGGATGTGGTTAAATTGGGTGCAGATGTGTATGCCCACAGGAAGCAGGTGGGCGTCAAACAATTATATAACCAGGTGGAGAATCAGTTCAAGTTCGAGTCCCAGTTGGAGTCAGTTGGGGGACAAGATGCCTGTGTGAGAATCAGCTTGCAGACTGAGGGCTTGGGCCCTCAGTGACCCATGGTTGAGCAGCCCAGTCAAAATGAGGAAGAAGTGCTGCTATGGTCATGAGAGGAACTTTGGGTCAATATGTAACAGTCTGTCCTCGTCTCCAACTCACCTCTCACACATAACCAATATCAACCCTTTCGCAACCCTTTTGAGGATAAAGTGTGAGAGGTATATTTTTATAAAGAAGTGTGTTCGTTTGTTCATTGAAGTTGTCATTATTGTTTGATTATGTCTCTGCTTACATCTGGATATATATGAGTATACAACATATATCTTTATGTATTTGTATGTATGTGTTCCTGCTTTTATTTAAGTGTACATACCCATCAATTCTATCAATGTATAAGTTTGCTAATGTAGATTTAAGTTGATTTTTGTGCCTGTATGTGTGCATGTTTATGCATACATCAATAATGAACTCTCCTGTAGATCTTGATATATGAGGATCCAACAGATTGGTTAAAGATATGAACTGCTGGATTACCTACACAGGTAATTTGTTTATTGTGACGAAGGTCGTGCACATTTTGGATGAGCTGATAATAGAAGAATGGCACACCAGGGTGCTATACATTCTCCTGTACAATATTTCTCAGGTTTTGAATTCAGTTTTTTTCTTTCTCCTCGACCAGTTGCCTAACCAGGGCTAGAGAGGCCAGTCAACCCTACTATTTTACCCATGGGTAGAGGGAAGAGGAGCGAAGGATTTTAGTACATCCCTTGAGTTTGAATTAAGTGCATTCACAATGATTTTCAGACCTGAAACTTTTGTAGTGCACAAATACACACACACACACGTGCATGAGTGTGAAAATGAGTATGTGAATATATGAGTGAGAATCTCATTTCAGTCAATTTGTGTTTTGGCTAATATTACTGGTGATACTTGTCAGTAAATATCTACTTCTCCCTGTATATAATATATATATATATATATATATACATATTTGTGTGAATATCTTCATGCCTGAATGTATGTGCAAATGCATATGAGTACCTGTATGTGTGCATATAAATGTATATTAATATATTTTGTAAATATGTACATCCCTACATGTGCCATGATGTGTGAAAAGATTTCATTTCAATAGATGCATGTGTTTTTTAGAAATGATGTTGCCAAGTGTGTATACAACTGTTTATATTTTTCAGTACAACCTCTGTGTGTGTATGTGTGTGTGTATGTGTGTGTGTGTGTGTGTGGTCCTTCATTCAGTGGATGAAGGTGTTGGCTGGGAGGTATCAGTATCATCTGTTTAGTTTATTGGCTCTATCTGCTTCTTTATTAATTAGTTGATTAGTTTACTTATAGATGGTGGGGTGGGAAGGTAGGGTAATAGAAAGGGTGTGCCATTAATGGTTTGAGGTCATGGGTTAGATGTGCTTTTCATGATGATACAGAAAAGAAAAAAAAGAAAGAAATCTTGAGAATAGTTATAAAAATAGTTTTCATAAAGGTGAAAGTGTGAAGAAAAAAATGTCATCAAAGGCACTAATTAAAAACAAAAATTGCATGATTATAGATAAAAAAAAAATTGCAGGCTATTTTCTGCCCACCTACCAGTCCAAACGGATTCAAATTCTGGCTACATATTGCAATGCACATTTAATTCTCATGCCTTTGAGTATCCTCTGCTTCAAGTGTTAGTCATGTCTTTTTCATGGTTTCCTCATGATGAACTACCAGAACACAACTCATTCCACCCTCACTTAAGCAATCAATCTAGCTCAGTTTTCCTTGGAAATACCAGATACTTTGTCACATCAATGACTTATATATATATATATATATATATATATATATGTATATATATGTATGTATATGCTCCCCTACCCCCATAGGGTTGAGCTCTCTAGTGAATGAAGTAATTGCGTTGCCATTAGCGTTTATGCAAGGCTCTTCATATATGAATTGAGCTCTTGGTAGCCGTTAAGCGAATGTATGTAAACAATAGTAATTGTGATTCATAACCGTTTAAAATTTACTTCACTGCTGCTGGTTTCCTCATGGCTGAGGGGTAGAGTCTTGGATTGGCATTTGAGTCAACTGGGTTTCGATCCCAGCTACCGGAAGCTAGTATGACTAGCAACACTGATGAGTTCAGATAGAATGAAACAGATCTGTCTGTGGATGACTATGTATATATATATATATATATACACACACACACTGTATTTCCCAGCATATAAAATGCACATTTAGCATTAAAACAATTCTATGCCAATATCACGCAGTGTCCTTTTCACTGGTATTATGATGAAAGGGTTTGAAATCTGTATTTATGGAGCTTGGAAGGATTACCGTGAGCAGTACTTGCCTAAATATCTTTGTAAACCATGTGTCTTATATATGATGCACACACATATACATATATAATAACTTTAAAAAGATCATTTATTGAGCATGATGAAAAAGAAAAGGGCAAGCATTCCCGCTAAAATTTTTAGATGGAAAAGAGAATGTGACTTGCTTAAAATGGAGGACAAGTCAACACTAAATTTGTAAACAGAGAGAATGTTTACTTCGACTTAGTTTCTATTTAATCTCTTTTTTCCCCACTTCTCTTTTCCCATTCTCAACTCCAAACATATATATTTTGTACTTGTATAATTACCTTGTTTATAGCTTTGATAAGTGAGATATGAAACCGGTCAACTAGCCTTTTTCTTTTTCATCTTTTAGTTTTAACTTTCATCATTATCAATAAATATGATCTTTTTAAAGCTATCACAAAATTTAGTCCCACAAAATCTAAAAAAAATATGTATATATGATAATCAGAAAATGCTAAATGAAAGCATCAATATATATATTGGAACAGCAAGTCAATTTTTAAGTTGAGTTTAACACATTTGAATTCAAAGTTTTTATTCTTTTAGACTAGTTGCCATACCAAGGTTAAAGAGCCCAGTCTTCCCCACTATTTACTTACAGTTGGAGGCAGAATAGTTGCATTGATACCTTTCCCAAGGGTATAAGCTCTATTTGAAATGCAAACAGCTTAGTCAAGAATTAGAACTCATTTTATTGTGTCCATTTCCTATATATAAACATTTTAAATTTTATCCAACAGTAAGTTTAGCAATTTTAATCATATATACATATTTGTAGGGGGTGCTGAAAAGTTCTCATCTTAACCAAGAAGAGTTCAAGCTTTAAATATTATATTATATATATTACATGGTACTGTCTGTGACCCGGCATTTCATGCAATCAGCAATCGTTGGACTGATCGATATTGAGCACTATTTTACAATACTGCAACATTTGGTCCTCCATTAACTGTCCAGGTGATCTAGTAAGAAACATAAACCTCTTATATATATATATATATATATATATATATATATATATATATATATATATTAAAGGGTGAAAGAAATTTGAGAAGTGAGGTGTCAAGTTTGTTAAACTACTGATGAAAATTAATAATAACATGTACATTTCATGGTACAAGGTCATTCCTTTATTTATCAAACCAAGAACTTTTCAACACCCTTCATACACATAATTATATACTCTTATAAGTTATAATTATAAAAATGCATTATTTGTTTGGTGATTCTATCATCTGCAATTTTTTTTTTGTGTGTGTGTGTGTGTGTGTGCGTTCTGATTTGTTTTGGTTAATAACCATAATTTCTTGCAGAGGCCCAAATCCAGAAAACAATCCCTGGTTTTCTTGTCATGAACCCAATTAACCTTAATCCACTCCAACAAAAAAGACCAAACTCTTCTAATCAAGGAAATTGTATGTCCAAAAGATCTACTAAAAAATGAAAAAAAGCATCTAACAAACATATATGTTGGTAATGAATATTTGAAAAAAAACAAAGAGACCCTGATTAATTAATTCACATTTGCCACAGGAGATTACTTCCAATACATTTCTATAGTCAAATCATTAGCAATGCATTACTTAACTGATTTTAATGGCATGTCAACTTGTCTAGGGTTATTTTATGTCTACAGCTTAGGGAATCCCATTTATTCTATCTTCATATCTGCATTTTTTTGTGTAGTTGTTGCTTTAGAGATATTGTGTGCACATAGTCCTATTGAACATGTATAATTTTTCAAACAGGTCGTTTTGACCCATAAATGGAGGTCAAATAAGTACTAACACTACAGGTCAGAGTGGACCTGAGAGCAAGGATAATGAAAGAGTACTGCTCTCTCCCCAAATCTCTGGAATTGAAGCCTCAGTTTAGTGTCATATCCAGACCACCTCATTTTTTTCAGTGAGGGGTCTTACTCCTCTGCAGAGGATTTAGTCAGGGTATTCTGAGTTCCACTGACAGAACTGACAATGCATTTACTTGATAGATAAAGTAGCTCTATTTTTCCATTAATGCGTGCATTAAATCTCGACAGCAGATGACCACTTTTTTCTTGATTGTCTTATGCATTTGTTTGTATCATAAAATCATTAGATTGACATTTAACATCATACTAGTTGTTGTTGGTTGGTGTTTAATAGCATATCAACCCATGTGGGCTACTTAATGTCTAATCCTGTTTATATAAGTATGATTTGTAAGCAAATAGTTTGTAGATAACTATTTTTAAGCAAATAGCAAGAGCTCATTTGTTTGTGCACAGTTAAATGGTTTCCAGTATTCCTATTCAACAATAATAATTTTATTTAATATTAATCATTTATTTGAACACAGTTTAATGGTTGCAAGTATTCCTATCTAATACTAATGTTGCATATTGACCCTTGACCAAGCCATCAATCAGAGATTCTCTAAACAGGACACACCTGTGAAAATAAGCAGAAGCAGTCACATAGTTGATTGGAAATGTATGGGTGTTACAAAATGATATATGCAGATCTCCACATGAGATAGAGGCAGTCTGTCAGTGCCAGCTTGTAGTGGTTAGTTGAGTCAGTAGATGGAGAACCGTGGCAAGATATAACATAGTTAAGAGGTGCATTGGAGACCTGGAGCGAGAGAAACCTGAGAATGATTTTAATAGAAGGAAAATAATCAGCGAGGATTTTAGAAGAATAAAATCATTTCATTGATTTTTAGCAATATGATTCAATACATTGTCAAAATGGAAAAGCCAGAAATATTGTTTAACTTTTGGCTGGGTAGAAAAATGAATAATATGGAATTATCTTTTTTAACCAAAAAGAGAAAGGAGAGAGAGAGAAAATATCTATTTTGATTGGACTAAAAGTATCATAGGAAATAGTGTAGTCAAAACAATGACAAAGCTGGTGATGGGGTCAAAGACATGTCAATCGTAGCCTAGGTGCAGATCTGATTGTATGGGAAATACCAGATCCTGAGAAATGGACATTTTTTTTATTTATTTTTTTCCTTCAGAAGACTGAGTAATTTGCCTGACGTGACATGTTGGTCATGTGAGTTAGAGGGTTGACCATTACTGGGAGAGAGGCACAGTATCCGATAAGTGGAAGTGGGAGGAAACCCCTCCCCTTTGAGTAACGGTCACAGAGAGTCTCCGTTGAAGTGGAAGATGAGCTGCCATGAATGGAATTAATTACTGAAATCTAATTAAGAAGAAAACTGTTGATGAGATACACCCACTTGGAAATAAGAAAAATAATTATATAAACCAGGATTTTTGCTGCAGATAGAAAAAAGAGCCAGAGAGAAGAGACTGGCAACACTTAAGCCTTTCACCAGACCTTCTGAGTTGAAGAAGTGAGAGCCACAAATTAGTAATGGAAGAATACCATGAGAGAATTAATAGCTGTATATTAAACTTCAACTTTAGAATATGCTGACTGTATCCCCCTCAGAGGAGTATGACTGCCTCAAAAGGGATGTCTTGGATATGACATTAAACTGTATGTGATGGTGAGGCTGCTCTTCTGGAGATCTGAAGACTGTAGAGTACTCCTTCATTCCTATTACTCCCAATTCCATTCTGACCTGGAGTGGTAGTACTGGTTAGGGTCCCATTTATAGGTCAAATAGATCTGTTTAAAAAACATTTGCATTCAATCGGACTGTGTGCAAAAAAAGACAATTTCAAGAAACAATTACACAGCAAATATGACCATCCAGTGAATGTGATTCCCTAAGCAATCGGCATAAAATAACCCGAGATGGATTGACCTGCTGTTAAAATCAATCTATTAGTAAACTGCTCCTACAGTGAGATTCCAGTTCTTAAGGTTAAAGGAGTGTGGAGTCACTTTACCACTGTCATTACTCCCAGATCCACTGAAATCAGGTATGCTAGTACTCCTACATATAGTTAAATAGATTTGTTTGAGATATTGGTTTATGTGTTTAGAATGAGAGTGAAGATACATTTTTCTATTGTATGTGGTGACCATAATTGTGAAACTGACTTCAGTATAAAAAAAGTGGTGTTCTTAGTGTAATGGTTATTGTTATTGGAAATGGAATTGGCAATGCAAGTTCAAATCCAGGACAAGGCTGTCTGTATTACCCTTCGTGCTAATGCTGTTGGGAAAGGAATAAATCCATCTGTTCTTCCCTATAGCTATGAATGAATAGTATCTCCGCATTGACACATAGGTAGATAAATATTGAAAGAATAGGAGTACAAGAAGAGATAGCTTGATGAATTGGATGTAAAAACAACAAAAATCAAGATAAAAAATCATCCTAATCAAGGCCAAATTGTTTTAATATTTTGAAAACTACGAGAAGATTGTTGTAGACAGCCAAGTCTTGTTAATTGATAAATGTTTCCTGTACGTGTGTGTGGTTTCAAATCAGAAGTTGTCCTTTCCCTTAAATTTTAATGGGGATATCCACAAATGTGATAAAGATTCAATTGAGAGAAATAGCGAGCTGTTTCTAAGTCCCTCTCTTTGAAAGCAATCAAATTGAGATATAAGATGAACATTTTTATTTGGATGAGACGTGTCCAAAACAAAGCTATTTTCAAATGTCAGCTTCTGTTCCTACTAAACTCGATCAATACGCCCCCAAACTTGCCTCAATATTGCTTCTTGTCATCTTCTATTAATGGTTGGTTTGTCAAGATGACAATTTCTTTTAGATAAAAATCACACTTAAGTACTGAACAAGAAGGCTTTTACTCAAACGACACGTTTCCTTATTAATGGGTCATTTCAAGGAAAGATTATTTATTCATTTTCAGTGTGGTAAGTAATTGTCCCAGGAGGTTTTAATAATGAGAGAGAAATTTTGGAACAACTACTCATACACTACAACAACTGATAGTTCAATGTAACTCTTTTGGCATCATCTTTCTTATTACGAAACAGTTTGTCTATTAGCAAGGATATCTTGAAATTCTATATTATCAGATGGTACAGTGTTGATCATTTTTTGGAAATAAACAGTAAGCTTCAGAAAAAATGCAAACTCATATTCTTTTGACCTTTTACCTGAATGAGACTATGTCTGTATTTCACCTTGGGCTAATGCTCTTAGAAAAGGCATGAATCTATTATCTCCCAGCTATGGGTAAAATAATCAGGAATGGACTCTTGAGTCTTGGTACAGTAACGAATCTTGGAGAAATTTAATTTTTAATTCAAACAATTACTAAATAACCATATAAACATTCTCTATTTCCTCTAAATACTTGACAATGTCCAACAGGATGTTTGCTTTTTATATATCCAGATAATAAAAGTATTAATGATGCCTTAAATCTTTATTATTATTATTATTAAATATCATTAAATAAAGCATTGTCAAACATTATCATTTTTAATTAGTTATTCTTTCATCTAAATTTCAGTTGATTTTCATTGATAAAACTCAAACTGTCATTCTATGATCATCATTAAACAGTCTGGATCAGAAATGGTTAGCTCTTGTAGCTTGAATGATAGAGCAGCTGTTATATACAGACTGGCTTCACAATTCTGTAGAAGAGTAAAGTTAACAAGAACTTACAAGTGGTCAGATGCCTATATACAATGCTTTTCTTTTAAAACATAATACTATACAGCATACTAATAATCTATACACAAATATATGGTTTCCAGTATTTCAAGCACTTATATGGTTTCAAATATTTCAAGCACTTACGAGGTGCATACGATAAGTTTCCAGACTTTTTTCGTATGGGCATTTAAAATGGTCATAGACTCTTGAAAATTCACTATGTTATTGCTATATATCTTATGAGATGACTGACTAATTTTTATGATTTCAGGTTCAAATGAATAGCTACAGAAGGAATTAGAATACACCCTACTAAAGCCTGATTGTCACAGCTGGTGAATTTCAAAATGCAATCTGATACTTTAGAAGAACAATATGCAATAAAATTCTGTTTTAAACTTGGAAAAAATACTGCTACAGAAACGTATGGAATGCTTCAGACTGCTTTTCGACCATCTTGCATGAATCGAGCATCAGTTTTTGAGTGGCATAAGAGATTCAAGGAAGGCAGGGAGTCTGTAAGGGATGATGAGAGATCTGAGGGGAGTAAGGAAGTCAATACACCAGAGTTCATTGGCCAAAGGGTTAGGGTTAGGGTTATTATGTTGAGGTCTTAAGGGAGTTCAGCAAGAGATTCCGTTGGAAGAGGCCAGTACTCTTCAAATCGGGTCAGTGGCATTTCCACCAGGACAATACACCAGTCCACAACTCCACCCTTGTCACTGACTATTTGACCAAGATGGGCATCAAGACAGTTCCTCGCCCTCCCTATAGTCGAGATCTTGCTCCCTGTGACTTTTGGTTATTCCCAAATCTCAGAGGCTGTTGTTATGAGACAATTGAGGAGATGAAAGAGGCTGTGACAAAGGTCATTGACATGCTCACACAAGAGGACTTCCATGGGACCTTCCAGAAGTTGTTGGAATGGTACAACAAGTCTATTGCAGCCAGAGGAGATTACTTGAAGGGGACTGTGTGTACTATCAATAAAAGTGCCCATACAAAAAAAGTCTGGAAACTTATTTTAATGCACCTCGTATATGGTTTCCAGTATTTCAAGCAATTATATGATTTCTTGTATTTCAAGCACTTATATAGCTTCAAGTATTTCAAACAATTACATGGTTTCAAGTAACCAATGATAATAATATTTTGCAAGTAACTATCCATAATACATGCTGTGTGCTGTTTTGAATAAATTCTGGAGGCAGCACCCCCAAAAAGAGCAGCTGTACAGCGACTTATGGCTTATAGGGACAGATGGCAAGAGAGAGGGTGAGTTAAGGGATTGCTATTTTGTTTTTTGATGTCATATCAAACTTTATGGGTTATCTAATGCCAAAGCCATCCTTGTAGAAGAATTAAAGTGGTATTATTTAACCCATCGTTGGGTGTATAAGAGGGTTCATACCATTTCCAAGGCTATTAGTTTGAAAGAGAACATAATAGCTAGACTGGAATTTGAACTCTTGTACTATGATATCAGAGTCCTGAAAGTTAAATGCTCCTTCATAGTAGACTCCCCCTAGTGTGAAAAGAATCTGTGATGTCAGTACGACTTTATAAAGATGATCATTACTATTAGATAGGACAAGTTGATATATAATTAAGTAAAGTTGGTGACTGTAATCGAAGGCGACCCCAAGGCTCCTTTTTCAATTGCTACTGCACCAAGGTGTAGGAGAAGGCACTACTCCTTTCCCTAGATTGTTCCACTTTACCCTTGATAACTACCTTATAATGCTGAGTGTTAAGCAAGGAGGTATCAAGTACCATTTTTAAGTCTTTGGTATAACTCGACCTGGGATTGAACCCCGGTCTCCCGGACAATTAGCGAACACTCTACCCCCACTAGGCCAATGACTGATATCATATAACTGTGTGCAAATAAATGATTATAGACAAATAAAAGATGATGCAATTTAAAAAAATGTTCAATGGAATATTCAAAATAGAGTTATGGTAACAATCAAAACATTTATTAATGAATAAAATTTAGGCATTGAATAACCAATAAGGAGTTGATATGCCATTAAACATATAAAGCACATTTTTTAAAAATCCTTTCAATTTATTATCTCTTTGCTTAATTTTTTCTTCTTACTTGAGTTTCTTATCAACAGAATTTCTCATTTCTCAGTAGTGAGATCAATGGTTGGTTAGTTTGGTTTTATAGCATATCAACCCTTGTGGGTTATTCAATGCCACATCCGGTTTATATATATATATATATATATATATATATATATATATATATTAAATGCATAGTTTGTAGATGGTTTTTTTAAATGAGCCAGCTGGCATATTTGATGGCATATAAGGTGCACTTCATTTTTACCAAAAATATCTATTAAAATTCCCCTGCATCTTATATGCCATATGAAGATTTAAAATTTGTGATAGTTGGCTAAAATTAGCTACCTAGTAACTCTTATTAGCTTAGATTTTAGAGTAACTTTCATATACCAATTGTTATCATTTAATGCAGATTAGAAGTGTTATCATTGATAATATTCAATATATTAATTTCATCATGTTTAATATTTGTACTTCGTTTGATTAAAAAATTTTCTTGATTTGCCCTGTTGAAATTGGGGTGCATCTTATAGACCTATGTGTTTTATATGCTGTCAAATACGGTAGTTCATCAGCACACAGTTGGCACAAGAATTTCTATCACACACTAATTATTCAATTTAATATTAATAATTTTTTGCACACAGTTAAATGGTTTTAAGTATTCCTATCTAACACCAATAATTCTATTAAGAATCAATCATTTGTTTGCATATCCTTAAATGGCTTCAAGTATAGCTAACATTGATAGTTTTATTTGCACACGGTTAAATGATTTCAAGGATTGCTATGTAACACAAACAATTCAATCTAACATCAATCATTAATTTGAACACAGTTAAATGCCCAAGCAGTTCTATTTGATCCAGAGATGGGACTTTAGTAATTGTTACAACTCTGGGTCAGAGTAGACCTGGGAGTTATTGCAATGAAGGGGTTCTCCACATTCCCCAAATCTCCAAGACAAGAACCTTACCATCCGATGCAGTTTTGTGTTTCACCCAGGACACTAATTCTATTTGATTCATAAATGAGACCCTAACAAGCCCAACCACTCTGGGTCAGAGTGGACCTGGGAGTAATCACAATGAAGAGGTATCTCCATATTTCCCAAAGCTCCAGAACTGGAGCCTCACCATCAAATGGTTTAGTGACATATCCAGGACACTTGTTTGGTGGGGGTCTTACAGTCAGATACAGTCAGTGTATTTATTCTACTGCCACACCCAACTGGGCTATAAAGACATGGATGGAAAATCAAATTACAATACCCTTAATAAAAGTTTCAGTTTATTCAAGATTTAAATGTACAGATAATATAGCAAATAATCACATACACAGAATAATATGTGCACAGGTTCTAAAATAAGGGGTGTATCAACTGTAACAAGATCCTATATCAATACAGTGTTACTGGTTCATTGGCCTAGTGGTTGAGTCATACCAAAGACTCAAAAATGGTACAGGATGCCTCCTTGCTTAACACTCAGTATTATAAGGTATGGTTCAAGGGTAAAGTGGAGCAATCCAGGGAAAGGAATAGCGCCCTTCCCTACACCTTGATGTAGTAGCTATTGAAAAGGGAGCCTTCAGGGCACCCTTGACTATGGTCGCCAACTTTACTTACTTATATCTCCCTTTGGTATTAAAACAGCTATGTACTTTTGAATACATTCAATGCAGGACACTGGAATGATCGTTACAAAGTCACCAGACATTTGCAGAAACTGAAATTTTTATCAAAATATCAGCTACCTCTGACCATGCAGATAGTGTTCTCAAGTTAAGATTGTCATTGTCCTTCAGATCGATTGATTTTAATGGCATGTCAATCCATCTAGGGTTATTCTATGATTAGAAGATAGGGAACTGAATTCATTGTTGTACCTATTTACATTTTTTGTGTAGTTGTTTCTTAAGGGTTTTTTTTTTGTTCACAGTCCTATGGAATATGAATACTTTTTAAACAGATTTATTTGACCCATGGATAGGATGTTAATGTCTACTACTACTACTACTGGTTAGAGTGGACTTGGGAGTAATGGCAATGAAGGGGTAATCCACACTCTCTAAATCTTCAGAACTCAAGCCTCACCATCAGATATGGTTGCATATCATATCTAGGGCACATTATCCTTCAGAGTATTGCAATTTTATTTTCTGTCAATATATAGGAGGATTGTTCACAAAGTTTTAAGCCTGACCCAGAAAGAAGAGCATAGCTAAACATTTTTGTTGTGGCAATACACTAGCACTTCTTATAAAATCAGAAAAAATTAAGTTAGTTTTTCTTGTATTATAAGAAATGGTAGTGTGTTGCCACAGCAAAAATATTTAGCTATGGATCTTTTTTCTAGGTGAGGCTTAGAATTTTTTGAATGACCCTTGTATCAGGTTACATTATCTTTTATATATAAGTAGATATGAGTCTTGGTAAAAACTCATGTAAGAAATTATTTTTGAGCCAGACAGTCAGCTGACCTTTAAAACCAATCAGAATTTTTGACAGATTAAAATGAAAGATAAAGGTCAAGAATGAAAAACAAAAATCAAGACACATCTTCTCCACGCACCAAGTAAATTCCTCTTAAAGGATCCCCTCCTCTCTCCTCTTGAAATATGTTCTTAGCAATTAAGAATATTCATGTTAATTAGGGATATTCAAACCCTTTAAGAAATTTTTCAAATATTCTGATGACTTTTATAAGTCATTATCATAAATATTCTTTTTGTTTTGACAAGATTTTGAGTTGCTTTTTATTTTGTCTCTTTACTTAATAATTTCTTCTTTCTGTTACTCAGTGAACCTAATAAATGGCTAAAAGATGAAGATTAAACTGTTTAATGGCATCATTTGTTGGTCTTGTGTATAGTGACACTTGCAGATATTCTTTGATTTTACTAAATTTGGAACAGATGTTAACCTATTGAATTCATTAGTTTAACAATTCTGGCCAAGCTCTATTTTATTCTCCACTCTACCTCCAACTGTTCTATTTTACTCAAAACTTTAAATCCAACATTATGATCTGATAGCCATTCTATTCTGCATTATAACTCCAACATTATCAGTTGCATGCTATTTTACTCAAAACTTTAAATCCAACATTATCAGCTGAGTGCTAATCTACCACATACTCTAAGCCTAATATTGCAAGCTGAACATTAGTTTTGTATACTGCATAAGCCCACTATTTTGGACTCAAGGACATCATCTCATATTCTAATAATAGAAGGATTAAAAAAGCAACTACTGATCACTTTTCTTTTGATGGAATAATGGGATAGTTTTAAACAAAGATATCTGTTTGGATATGTTTTATACTTGATTTTTTTGTCATAGTTATGAGCTCAGGTACAAGGTATCTGAGGGTCACAGTGTTAGGATTAAAAGGGTTAAATTATTTTACAAAAATTCTTTCGGTTATAACTCTTTTCATTATCTGATGTACAGTATTTTAATTTCTCAACTGTAATGGGTTAAATTAGTAACTGAATAAAACTTGAAAAGATTTAACCATAAATTTCTTTTTTACAATTAATATTTTAAATGCCTAAACTACACTGACAATGGATCAACGTCACTTTACATCATAAACACTTTCTGATATACTCGTGTATACCATATTTGGTAGCTTATAAGATGCATCATCATTAACATATCGCGCTGGTAGCACGGATATCCCTGACCCTTTCTCGCCACTCCTCCCTATCCTTCATCGCCCTAGGTAGGTCTTCAGGACAACATCCCGTATCCTCACATAGCTGCTGGATGTACGTTCGTGCTGGTCGTCCTGCTTTTGCGCAGCCATGTGTGGGGATCCATAAGAGTACATCTCTTATGAGTTCATCTCTGCTTCTCCAGCAGTGTCCTGCATGTCTGGTTCGTCTAACTTGAATAGTTTTCGTGATAGGTGACAGGTGGCCGTACAGTTGGTGTCTTGTGGGGTGTTGCTGCCAGGACTTGTTCAGGATTGCACGCAGCATTCTTGTGTAATTGCCATCTAGCTTCTTCTCCAGCCGTTTTGTTAGCGTCCATGTAGTGCAGCCATATAGCAGTATCGATGTGACCGCTGCCTGGAAGAAACTGCGTTTCATTTTATCGGTTACGTCTGATTTCCATATAATCGATAGCCTATTGATAGCTGTCCATGCTTTCGTTAACCTCGTTTTGATGTCCTTTTCGGTTGATTCGACGCTGTTTCCTAGGTATGTGAATTTGTCTACTAGTTTAAGAGGGGTACCTTCTAGAGTGGAGATGTCCCCCGTTTGGTTATAGCACATATATTCCGTTTTGTGTGCATTAACATAGAGGCCTATGCTTGCTGCTGCTCGTTCCAAACTATGCAGAAGTGTTTCGGCTTGGTCAGGTGTATTTGCCAGTATCGCTATGTCATCGGCGTCGGTAATTGTTGTTGCGGGGTACCTTCTGCTTCTTTTCTTCGTCAGTTCGAAGCCATTCTCTTTGATTTTGTCAATCGATATTCTAAGTACGTAGTCTAGACAAATGATAAAGAGGTACGTGGGCCAGCGTGTCCCCTTGTAGTACTCCTGCTACTATGTCAAAGTATTCTGTGTCTCCATCCGGTGATCGTACTTTTACTTTAGTGTTTCTATAGAGAATCGTTATTGCCGCTACGGTTTCTTTAGGTATGCCGTACGCTAGTAGGATTTGTTCCATCTTTCCTCTGTGAATGGAATCGAAAGCCTTGGTAAAGTCGACAAAAATTAATGTCGCTTGTAGGTTTTTTGCCCGTACACCTTCAAGGATTCTACGGATGGTTAATATTTGTGAGGTCGTGGATCTATTTCTTCGGAAGCCATTTTGGTTTTTCCTAAGTATGTTGTTGATTTTGGGTTCTATTCGGTTTCGTAGTAGGGCATTGTAGATTTTGGCTGCTATGGATGTAAGTGTTATGCCTCGGTAGTTTTTGGCTAATCCGAGGTCCCCCTTTTTAGGGAAGGGGAGTATGCATCCCTTCGTCCATCTATCTATCGGATTTTGATTGTATACTGCGTTGCAGTGTCGGAGCAGTATGTCGTCGAATCGTCTGGTCTTCCATACTTCTGGGGGAATTTCGTCCAGCCCTGCAGCTTTCCTATTTTTAATTTTTCTGAGAACCGAGTCGAGTTCTTCTTGTGTGAACGGTCCTAGTTTAATGTCTAATTGTTTGCTAATTATACTGGTGATTGGTTCATGTGTTATTTTTGGTGGGTTTCCAAGTAAGTTTTCGAAGTGCTGTTTCCACAGTTTTATTCTTTCTTGTTGGTTTGCTGCTTTCAGTTTTGCTTTGGCTGTGTTCTTTCTTCTGCTCACTTCGTTTATTGTTTGCCAGGCTATTCTAGATTGTCTATCTTCCACCGAGTCTCTAATCTTATCTATCTGATTTTGAATGTATTCTGTCTGTTCCTTTATATATATGCCTTCTAATTGATATTGTGCCGTTTTTAGTTTTAAGGCATTTGTGTTTGTTGGGTTTTTTTGATAGTTTTTGGAGGGCGTTTTCACTAGTGCACGTTTTTCTCTCACCGCTAAAGTTTCCCATGGGACTCTATATTTAGTTTTAAGTTTTGTTGGAATGTATTTTGCTGCTGCATCGAGGTGTGCATTGACGAAATTTTCATATTCGTCGTTTGGTGTACTTTTTTCCGTCTTTTCTTATAGTGTTTCGAAACAGATAAGATGCATATTTTCCCCCAAAATGTCCCAGAAAATCACCCTGCACCTTATAAGGTCACAGTTCAGTTTTGGGTTATTGGTTAGTGAAGTTTTAGTGTTGCAATGATCTTTAAATCAAACTGCAAATATCTCTGCAAATCTAAACAAGTTGATGATCATTTCTACAACAACAGCAACTCTTTTCTAAGCTAACAATGCATAACAGTAGAATTTACTGGTATTTCATATAAAATAACACTAGTCAGGAAGAAAATTAAGTGACAACACTTAACAATGAAAACTATTAAGGTTTTTTAAAGTAAAATATTGGGATTTAATAAGAATCTGGATATGTAGGAAACTTTTAAAATGACCTGATAGTGGAGAGGACTATAAATACCAGGTGAAAACCCTTCATCTGAGATTCATAGTTTAAACGTGTTTTTTTCTTAAATATCTGTTAAAATTGAGATGTCTTATAAGGCATCAAATAAGGTATTTAAAATGGCACTAAAAAGATTTTTTCTAATATTTCAATTATTCCTGTTGTGCCTTTTCTTTTTGGTGACAATTAAAATTCTCAGAAAAATCATGAGAATCATAAAACACAATATACTAATAACTGGTTATTGGTGTTGAGAAGAAATGAAAAACAAGAACCATAATTTAATTCTTAAAATCAATAGTTTTCTTTCAAAAGAAAGAAAGAAAGAAAGAAAGAAAGAAAGAAAGAAATATTCATATATACTTAAAAAAAGCAACTTTAAAGATTAGCATTTTGTAAAACACATTCTCTTTTATATTCTTTTGGATTGTGTTAATCTTAAAAAGAACAATTCAAAAATAAACCAAGAAGCAAAAATCCAAATACTGAAATTTTCAAATCAACAATGTTTGAATGTTGTTATAGAGTCAAAAGAATTTTATTTTTAATGATTCTTGAGATTTTTTGACAAAGGAAATCATTACAAAACAGAAACTGTTTTAAATGTCAAATGTTTTAAAACTTTTATACACAATTAGTCATGTTATAGACATTACTGAGCCAGAGAAAATTTACTTTCTTTGTCGCATAATAGATGTTAAATTTATTGTATTACACTTATCAGCAAATGTAACGACTATCATCGGATATGGTTCATAATTTTAGAAAATAAATAAGGTAGATAATAAAGTAGCCATCTTTCATCTCCTTTTTTTGAAAAAACAAGATAATTCTTTTTTTTTAGTGTCTATCAAAGAAAGAGGAAGAAATATGCAAATGTCAGGTTTGAAAATCCACAACTTTTTATAAAGATTAACCGATAAACTGATAGTCTTGAATTGTTTGAGATTCTGTATGTGGCAATAATAAATAAATAAATAAATATCAAAGAAATTCTTGACAAACAGTAATGATAATTGACAATGCATCAGCTGAGAAATTCCAAGACTATTACATCTGATACGACTAGTTCAAATTCTGGATGTGGCTGTTTGCGTATCACTTCATGCTAATGCCCTTGGGGAAATCACTGCAGGTAAATAGGACAGACTAGGTTCTTTAGTTTTGATTAGGCAACCAATCTAAAGAAGGTAAACTCTGAATTCAAACCAGCTTTAATCTGGTGTCTCATCCTGCTTGTGGTGGAGGGGTTGGGTAAATACATACATCTGAGGAGCAAGAGAAATAAGATGTAAGAAATACTATTCCAAAATTGATAACTGAAAATGTGTCATCTAAGAAATTCAAACACTATTATATCTAATACTACTAGTGTAATAAACAGCAAGAAAATAAGATGAAAGAAATGCGCATCAAAAATTGATAATAATTGACAATGCTTCATTTAAGAAATTCCAATATTTCATCTAATAATTTGAGTATAATAATAAAAAGCAAGAGATTGAATGTGAAGGAAATATTAGGCAAAAATAATGACAATGCCTCATATGAGAAATTTAAATAATATTCTAAGATTAAATTTATACCCGATAAAAGAAAACAACACACATTTGTCTGAGTTTTACATTTATAATTCAGCTGTTTTACTCATTAAATTAGAATGAAACAAACAGATTTTACTGATCATCAAAGTTTCCTTTCAGCAATGATAAAATATGGCATAATTTGAACATTGGCCTTTTGACAAAAAAAAAAAAAGGAAAAAAAAAAAATCAAAGATACAAGTTAGTAGTGGTAGAAATGATGATATTGTTAATTTAATGCAAAGAGTAAGGGAACTGGGTTCGTGAAAAAATTAAGAGAATCATTCAGTAATGAAATAATCAGTAGATTGGATAGTGCAGACAATGCTGCCTTCTGTAATGAAATAATCAGTTTATTAGTTCGAAGCAGAAAGAAGAAAAAAAATGGGCTTAATGAATTAATATCTGAAATGAATGTTTTCTCTGTCAGTGTCAGTTGCAAGTGCAAAGCTTTTTCAAAGTGTTAAGATGAATCCTCAATATACAAAGTGTGATTTAAAAAAAAGATGTTTACTCAGCTAAGTTTGGCTCAAGGTCAAGTGGCAGTAAGGATTTTGTGTAAAAATTAATCCTTGATATTCAAAGTGTGATTTAAAAAAGAAATTTACTCTGATTTCAGAGTATATATCATAAATTAAAAAATTTATACCAATAGAAATATTTAATCATTAACATAACTTCTGTGGTTTCCTTGACCTTCATTCCATCTATCAATAAGCTTATAGATGTCATACTTGTAAAATTCTTTAAGTTTTAATACATAATATGAAACCAACTTGTTTTAATCTCTTCTTTTGAACCTAAAACCATTCAAATGATTCTGCAATTTTTCCCAACTGAACTCCTCCTAGAGATATTTAGTCATTTGATTGTGTGAGGACATGCACTATCATAATGGGGGATGAATTGAATATTTTTTGTTCAAAACTATTTTCAAAAGATGAAGTTGATTGCTGCAGAGTTTAGAGGTGATTGTTTGATTATTGTCAAACAGTTGGTAATGAACAATTCCTTGAATATCCCACTTCTTTGGATGAAGTTGCTGAGCAGGTCTGTTTCCTTGACAGATTCACTGATAAAGGTGTTTAATGTTATCATAAGGGATCCACTGTTCATCACCAGTAACAAACCTGTCTAATAAAGGTACTTGAGGTGTCATGTAAGCAATGTCTTAAATTAATACACTGTTGTAGATTCTCTTTGAATAAAACATGTCTAATGTGTACTTATGTTGTGTCCCCTCTACAACCCAAATAGAACTGTTTAAGCATCACTATACTTGAAACCATTTAACTGTGTGCAAACAAATGATTGATATTAAGTTTGGCAATAGTCCAGAAGACCGGGGTTCAGTCATCAGTCGAATCATACCAAAGACTCAAAAAATGGGGGGGTGTCTTCGTGGTGTAATGGTTAAAGCGATGGACTGCGAAATCGTAGTACGCGAGTTCAAACTCCAGTTGCGCTATTATGTTCACTTTCGAGCAAATACCCTTGGGAAAGGTATGAATCCCTTTATCCTCCCAGCTCTGGGTTAAATAGTACCACTACTGTTCTTCTAGGAGAATGGCTTTGGCATTAAATAACCTACAAAGGTTGATATGCCATTAAACAAAGAAACCAAACCAAATTGAAAACAAACAAAAAATGGTACTTGATGCTACCTTGCACTCAGCATTATAAGGTAAGGATCAAGGGTAAAGTGAAGCAATCCAGGAAAGGAGTAGCACTCTCCCCTACACCTCAGTGTAGTAGCTACTGAAAAGGGGGCTTTCAGGTCACCCTTGACTAAGGTTGCCAACTTTACTTTCCTTACTTTATTAGTATTAGATAGCAATACTTGAAACCATTTAACTGTGTGCAAACAAATGAGCTTGGTTATCGACAAACTATTCACTCAAAAATCATATGTATAAACAGGACTTGGCATTAAATAACCATTAAGGGTTAATATGGCATTAAACCAAATAACCTAACCATCTTTAGTTGGGATGAGCACAGGAGTGAAAATGGAAGAAGATTATAAAGAATATTCTAATAAACTTAAAGAAAAAGATAAAAATTACTCGTTGTATCATTCTGTAATGAAAACAAGGGGCAATACTTTAATACATTTATTCCAACTGAATACAAACTATGATTTTAAAAAAGTATCAACTTTGCTAAGGTTGGCACAAGGTCAACTAACATTATGGATTTTGTGCTTAGAAGTATCCTCAATATATGGATTTTGTGTTAAAATGAGTACTCAATATGCAAACTGTTTATTTAAAAAAAATATTTACTCAGATAATTTTGGCATAAGGTTAAATAGTATTTGTTATTTGGTTTTAAGATATACAAACTGTGATTTAAAAAAATATTTACTCCCCTAAGACTAGCACAAGGTCAAGAGGTATTATATTAATCTCCTAATCAAAAGGAGAGTCTTCCTTTCTACAAGGGATGCATTCAGCTACGCCCCATCAACAGGACATTTAGGATAAAAGGGATTGTCAATGTTGAAATTGATTTCTACAAGAATGGTGTTTTAAATAATATAAAAGATGTCTACAATAAGCAATTTTTTATCATTCAGGATTTTCAGACTATTATCTTCATTTTTATTGTTATATTCACTATGTTTTGGCCAATGTGTCCTCCAGCCTTCTTCAGGTATTTCTTGTTGAACTTTGGAGCCTATACATCCTTTATTTAATCCATGGGGGTCGCTTGCTCAGATTTTGTTAACCATAACCAGCTACTATTGATAAGCATTCCTGTATTGTTACTCACCTGCAGTCAGGACTGAACCTGCAACCTCCAGGTGGTTGTCACTTAGAAGCTTAGGGAACCAATGCCTATAACCATTATGCTACATAAGCTTCATCTCCGAAATTCAGACAACTAAGCAATTTTTTGTTGAGCACAATATCTATTTCTTTGGAAACATAGCCTGTTCAACTCTGCTTGTCTTGAGTGATACTGAGTCTCACTAACCAGGCATTCAGGACAGAACTTTAGACCTTTTGCCCTGATTAAAATTAACAGAAAGGTTACAAATGAAAAAAAAAAAAAAAAGCTCTAAGCATGTCTGCATAACAGAAAAATCAGGAATCTTCAAGAATTGATGAGAGGCAGACAAGGATTATTTTCATCTTTTTGACTGCATCACTGGGTACAGCTGACACTAATCTGTATTTAGATGTCAGCATTTTCTGGCAAGGTTGTGGTAGGGAGATGAGATAAGCACCAGGGCCAATGATCAAATCAATAGAGAGAGACATGCAATAAGGCATGAGACACTTGATCAACCATTGTTAACTTTTGATTAGTATTTCTTTCATTTTAATTTTAGTTGCTTTTTCATTGCAACAATTCAGACTGTTAGTCTAAAGCTATTAGTGAGCAGTACAGCTCAGAAATATAGAACAAGCACTCAGTTAGATCTAAACTTTGATCTCTTTTGCTTTGGAAAGACTGTTTTTTTTCCTATAATGGTTGCTCTGCTGCTTAAGTTAGAAAAGCTTTACAGTTGGCAGCAGATCAATTATAACTACTTAAATTTACTTTTCATCATTCCCTTATTGATTTGTGCCATTGATGTTATGGGTTTTATGTACAAGTAGTATAATTAGCGGAAATATCTACAATAATTAATAATTACATTTATTATATATTATTTTACTCCTTGTGAGTTTTTCACACCAGCAATAGCTGATGGTTTTTTCACAGGAGTCTGAATGATAGCATGTCTCCACAGGTCTCCAGGACTCTTCTCAGTATTCTGGTTAATCTCAACAATGCAGTAGTTTGGATAGTCTTGACTCATCTTCCAATTTCCAATCCTTCAAGCTCCCTTTTCAAGCCTTTGGAGACTGTTTCAAGCCCACAAATTACAATTGGTATCACCGTCACCCTCATGTTCCATATTATAATATCTACATTCATTAATGATATTATATCAATATTATTTAGTAACGTATTATATCAAAATATCTATATTATTCATAATATGTTTTTATATCTATATCATTTACAATATATCACTGTATAACAATATTATCTCATATATTAATTATATGATAATATTCATCTGTATCTTTTTATCAATACAATATTCATATTTATATCATTATGGAATTCATATTACTTATTAATAATATAATGATAATGTTTATTTAAATTATCTATAAGCATATTATTATATTCATAATTATATTAGTATAACATTGATATTACTTAATAATAATAATAATAATAATAATAATAATAATAATAAAGTAATAATAATAATAATAATAACATTTAATATATAATATATTAACATTCTTTATAATGTATCATTATACTATTTTTAATAATTTGTGGAATTACCATTTTTAATTATATCTTTTTAGTTACATCAAGTGTTTTCAATAACTATTAATCTTTTTACTTGTATTTCTTTTTGTCTCAATTTTAATGGGTTTTCATCACAATATGATAAATCTAAGACAAATTTTGGTGTTATTCATCACTTTATTTTCATGATTAAAAAGTTGGATTGTATGAAACCTTACAAGACTCTAGGAAACTACTTACTTCCCATATGCAGTGGGGAGCAGTTCACACAACCTCTTTTGGTCAACTGGCAAAACACATAATTTTCTCTTTTTCTCTCTCTCTTTTTTTAAGTATAGATATGTCCATACAAGTACTCTTTAAGACATTTCAAAGTTTCACCGACTCTGTGGATTAAATAAAGGGTTCAGTTTGAGGTTCTGTGTAGGCTCCCAACTTAGACATGAAACACCTGAAGATAGCCAAAGGACATATTGGCTGAAATATTGTGAGTATAACAATAAAGCTGTGGTCAATAGTCCGAATATTCTAAGAGATAAAAAATATAAGAGTACTTTATTAATTAATTTGCAATTAATTATAATATAAATTATGTAGATAGAATGTGACTTTTGATTGTACTTAATGGCAGCTGATGGTAGCTTTTAAGTGTGACTCTAATACTAGATATAAATTTGGGGGTGGGGTTTTTATCCAGTGTGTTCGCTGAAGTATTTTGCTTAAGGCTCAAATTCAATCTCATGTATGTAACATTGATTTCTGAGATAAACATTTTAACAAACTTTGAAGGAACTAATTCTTGTGAAGTAATCAAGAGGCTGTCATCATGACAAAGAAAACTAAATTTTGTACATGAAAAGATGTTTTGAATATACTTTTATAAAAGTGATTGATTTGAATTTATAAATAATAATAATAAATAAATAATAAAAATATAATAATTTATAAATAATAAATAATATGATCAGAGAAAATGTTTTTCAATAATTTCTGATTTTTTCTTTGTACAAAGTTGAGGCAACTTAAAAAAATAAAAGAAATGTTTATTTTCTTTCTCCAATTTCAATTCTCAAATACAATGTTTATAAAACAACTTATTGACTGATTCTTGGCCAACAGCAGAATTTGCAATCTTTTACCCTTGAGGCTGTATTTTGCCAAGAACTTGTCATCATTTTACATGCATTGTAACATCTTCAATATGACATCAAATATAAAGTGAATGATTCAATATGGCAACTGCTGCTGAGACTTCTTTTTACTTTTCTTTCATTTCCTCTCCTCATTTTTTACTTTCCTCTTTTTCTTCCCTTTTGCTCATCTTTCCTTTTTTTTTCTTTTTCTCCTTATCTATCTTCTTTCTATTTTGCTTCGCCTCTTTCTCATTCACTTATTTTACAGCTCTTTCTCTTTTCTGCTTCTTCCTTTCATTTTTTTTCATCCCTTCATTCATATATTACCTATTTTGTTTACTGTTTAATTTATCCCTTCTTAACTTTCTTTTTGTCTATTTTTATCCTATTTCTCTTCATTTTATCCTTACTTTCTCTCTTCTGATTTCTTCCACTGATACCCATTTTCTTTCAAATACATCCATTTTTATCCAGCCATTTTCTTCTTTTCTCTTCCGATAAATTCTTCTATTGTTCTTTCTTAAATTTTTTACCCTCTTCACTATCTTCATTTAAACTAACTGCAGGAAATCTTCTCCTACCTTAAAAAATATATAAGCACGGCGTAATGGTTATTATTGTAGGAAATGGACTTGGTGAGCCAAGTTTAAATCTTGGGCAAGGCTTTTTGAATCCATCTCTTCTTCCCCAGCTGTGGGTAAAGATAGGCTGGGCCTTTTAACTTGAAAATTTTCCTTAGGTCATATCTTGCCTATGGCAGTGGAGTTGAACCTGGGAGTAATAGGAATGAAAGGGTACTCCACAATTCTCAAAGCTTCAGAACTGGAGCCTTATTACTGGATACAGTTTAGTGTCATACTCAGGACCCTCTTTTGTGGTAGGGGAAGTCATACCCCTTGGCTGGGAATACAGTTGGTGCATTTTACGCCCTGCCAACAGGGCGTTTTCTTATTTTGGTTTGTTCTCATTGTTAATCCTAACTAAGCAATAATGTAATCATTTTACATCTTCCACTTGAAGAACTTCCCATAAATCTAATTATCAATGTTTGATTAAATTATTTTAATAAAACCAATAATTCATTTTTTTGCTTTTAGAATTTAAATTCTGTATTAGATTCATCTTGCAGCAACAGGGTTGTTAGAGACCACCTCTCAATGAGAACACTCCTGTTCTTATGAGGTCAAGTAAGTATTTATACCAAATCTGGTAGTTCAACATGGAAAGGTTTTATCAATTTTCCAGTAATAATCTGATTTGTTTGTTTGTTTGTTTGGCTTTTATGGCATATCAACCTTTGTAGGTTATTTAATGTCAAATCCATTTTTATAGAAATAAACAGTTCTATTTTAAACAATCCAGGTTTAGTTTGGTTTGGTTTGTTGGGTTTTATGGCAAGTCAACCTTTGTAGGATATTTAACACCAAATCCATTTTTATGTAAATCACTTCTATTTAAAGCAATTCAGTTTACCATGAGTACATAGTTTAATTGTCAAAAATATTTCTATTTCAAAACTATTTCAAACTATTCAAGCAGTTATATATAACAATTCAGTTTAGTGTAAGTACAGTTTCAATGTTAAAAACAGTTCAATTTAAAAACAATTCAGTTTAGCATAAGCACACAGTTTAAATGTAAGTACAGTTTAATGCTGAAAAACATTTCTATTTCGAGCTATTCAGTTTAGTTAAGCAATTCTAATTCAGCTACTTCAGTTTAGTATAAGTACAGATTTTGTTTACACACAGTTACATGTCAGAACAGTTCTATGTTAAACAATTCAGTTTAGTGTAAATACAGTTTCAATGTAAAAAAAAAAAAAAAAAAAACAATTCAGTTTTGCATAAGTACCCAGTTTATTGAAAACATTCTCAGTCAAGCTATTCAGTTTAGTCAAACAGTTCCATTTCAAACAATTCAGTTTAGCATAAGTACAGTTTCAATCTCAAAAACAGTACTATTTTAAACAATTCAGTTTAGCATAAGTATGTAGTTGAAATGTCAAAACAGTTCTATTTCAAGCAATACAGTTTAGCATAAGAACACAGTTTAGTTCTATTTGACCCATAGATAGGACTCTATCAGGTACCACCACTCTGAGCCAGAGTTGACATGGGATTCCCCAAAGCACCTGTATTACTGGAACCTCACCATCAGATCATTTAGTGTTCATATTCAGGACACTCACTGAGGGGGTCTTACCCCACTGCAAAGAAGCAGCTGGTGTATTCTACAGCCCTAGCCAACTGGGCAAGGTAATAATCTGAGTTGTTGCTTATAGATTGTATGATTTCGTCATCATCATCATGGAATGTTGATAGCATGGATTCCCTAGACTCTCTCTTATTGTCTATTTTAATTGGCCATCAGTGTTGGTAGGTCTTCTAGACGGCATCAAGTTCCTGTACTGAGCTGAGGAATGTATATTTTTGTTGGTCGATCAGCAATGGTGTGTCCATGTGTAAAAGACCCCAGGAGAACTTTGCTTATGAGTTTATCCTGACTTCTCTTGCAATTCCCAGCATATCTAGCTTGTCTTACTTGGATGGTTTGTGAGATGAGAGGTAAGTGGCCATACAGCTGCTGTTTTTATTCATTTCTTTTTCATTATTTAAAAAAAATTGCTTTCTTTATTATTCCTTCTTCTGCCAATTCAATTCTTTAACTTCTTTTTTTCTCTTCTTCCATTTTGGTTGAGGTATTTGTTTTAATACTTTCTCCATCCTATCCATCTTTAATTTTTTTCTTTTTTCTCTTTTTTCATGCCCCAACTTTATCTTCTTGGTCAATCCTTTCTTTACCTTTTCTCACTTTTCTTTCCTTTGCTTGTCCATTTATTCCAGACAGCCATTTGCATGCCAGTCAATAAAAAAAGAAGAGGAGACACCACAGTTTCAATATATGAGGTAACAACTCCATTTTGAATTTTTCTGACTGGCTTAAGCACAGAAAGAAGATCTCAGTCTGACATCCATTTGAAAGAAAAGCATTTGCATTTGCAGAACACAACACAACCAGAAAGTAGTCCATTGTGTGGGTGACATCACCTCTGACTGACCAATCAACTAGCTTCTTGACCAGCAGACCAGCACTTTATATCTAGTCAAAGAAAAAGAATTCCTAATGCTGCTTCTTTCAATGTAATGGGGCTGAAGGTTTCTTGATGACAACAGGAAAAGATCAAGGAAGTATAAAGAAAATAAATAATAAGAAGAAATGGAATGTACGTGCGTGTGTGTGTGTGTGTGTGTGTGTGTGTGTGTTTCCGTCTTAGTTTGCTTACTTCAACCAATCACTCTATCTCTCCAATATCATTCTATCTCAATTTGTTTCTATGTATTTTTTCTGTCTATATTAATTTATAACTATACCTATTGATCTCTTAATATAAATCTATTCATATGTATCTATGCATAATACAAATCTATTCATAGGCATGTATCTATTCTTCTTCTATATATCATTCTAACATAAATCTTTTTTTTTTTAAATATCATTTATATATCAATCAATCTCTCTATTGTTCATACATCAATCAAACAACCAATATTATTCATACATCGATCATTCTACTATGCATACATCAAACAATCTATCTTTCATATACCAATCAATCTATCAATATCCTTCATATACCAATCAATCTGTCAATATCATTCATATACCAATCAATCTGTCAATATCATTCATATACCAATCAATCTGTCAATATCATTCATATAGAGACATTTATCCATTATTCATGCTTCAATCAATCTATTCATCTATCTATCAATGTCATTTGGAAATCAGACTTGACCGATAAAATAAAACGCAGTTTCTTCCAGGCAGTGGTCGTATTGATACTGCTATATGGATGCACTACTTGGACGCTAACTAAATGGCTGAAGAAGAAACTAGACGGCAATTACACAAGAATGTTGAGAGCAATATTGAACAAGTCCTGGTGGCAACACTCCACAAGACACCAACTATACGGCTACTTGCCTCCCATCACGAAAACTATACAAGTTAGACGAACCAGACATGCAGGACACTGCTGGAGAAGTAAGGACGAACTCATCAGTGATGTACTCCTATGGACCCCTGCATATAGCCAAGCAAAAGCAGGACGACCAGCTTGAACATACATACAGCAGCTATGTGAGGATATGGGATGTAGCCCTGAAGACCTGCCAAAAGCGATGAATGATAGGGAGAAGTGGCGAGAGAGGGTCAGGGATATCCGTGCTAGCGGCACGACATGATGATGATGATGATGATCAATGTCATCAACCCATCCATCTTTCTATCATCATTCAATCTATATTATTCGTACATCAGTCTATATTTATTTGTATTCATATATCTTTTTGTCTATCAGTAGTGGGTGATGAAAAGTTCTCATCCTGATCCAGAAGGGAATGACCTAGAGCCATGCTGTTTCACATATTAAGCTCACAGTTCAACATGTATCATTTCTCAAGCTTTTATTACTCATAAAAAGAAAGGAATAGAAAAGATCAATGAACATTTAAAAAAAATCCTCTTCTTGGTTGAGCTAAGAACTTTTCAGCATCTCTTGTATAAAATATAGACATCTATTCATAACCATCTATTAATCAAAGTCTATCTATTTCCTCTTTATATCAAGCTATATATATATATATTTAGGTATTATTTGGTCCAGTTAAACCGGAATTGGGAGTAATTCCATCAGGACAAGAAAACTATTCAAGAGTGAACGTTTAAATTTTCCAGGTAAAGAGCTCAATGTAACAGACATTACAGAGCAATAATTTCATTAAGAAAAAACAACAAACCGGTCACATTAGGATTATAAATTTATTTCCATCCTTTATTTCCGTCATGTTATAATATATATATATATATATATATATATATATATATTATTACAGTGTTGGTTGTCACTAAATCACTTTGTGGTATGTGTCAAACCAAATGCAATATAATATGGAGAGTGCTCAATATCTAGGATAGAGCTATTATATAATAATAATGAATAAATATATATTAGATATATATATCTAATTCATGGAATTTAGGCTGCGACCTTGGTTTTCATGGATTTTTTTGCAAAACAACAATCATCAGGCAGTTAAAAAAATTTCCTTAACTGCCTGATGATTGTTGTTTTGCAAAAAACTCCATGAAACCCAGGGTTGTAGCCTAAATTCCACGAATTGAATATATGTATATATATATATATATATATATATATATATAGAGAGAGAGAGAGCTTGATATCCCTAACAGTATGAGCCAAACCCATCTATGATATATATAAAAAAATCAGAAAAAAAAAACAAAAAAAAAATCAACAATCCAAATGAATATGATAAAACTCACAGCAACAGATGAAGATGACCAGCAAAATGGTTGTAAGCACTTGGGCTAATATTCTTTCTTAACCAAATTGAGCCACACATAAGAAGACTAGTTAGAAGACTCAAATGTCTTCACTTGAAGATTTTAAAAAAAGAAATAATCTGCAGTATTCAACCAAACATGTTTATATATATATATATATATATATATATATATATATATATATATATATGCTTTAATTCCAATCTATCTATGGCACACTATATTTACACATATACAACATATGAAATGTATAGTAAAACACAACAACACAATATATATCTATAGAGAACATGATTGTCGATTGCAAAGGATGGAACAGATGTATTTTAATATGTAATTTAATTGATTTCCAAAAATATAATTAAGGTCTTGTTTGATAAATTCATTACAAATTATAGTTAAACATCATTTCCAAATGTGCTGATGAACATTTAAAAAACAGCACTGTTCTTTTGTTGTCTTTTACATATCAGTATATATTGATTAAGCAGCAATTAAGGATGTTATCTTTTTCGATGAGTTTTTCTTGACAGTATTTATAATATTTTCATTTCAAGAGAACAAGATTGTCATTTTAGCACCAATTTTTAACTTGCTTCTTTTCAGGCAATGAAATTTTAAATGACATGGGAATTTGGACCCCAGAGGCAGGGTTGGATTAAATATCTACAAGACACTGTGTGGCAGGAAAGGAAATGAGTTGAGATGTTTCACTTGAGCACACCCCCAACTTCAGCCTTCTAACCCCATCTAGTTTTTGTCAAATGCCATTAGTACACAATGGATCAAGTTCTCCCCCTTTGTCAGATGCATTTTATTCTTCATCCACTTGCTAATGTCCACTAGATTTGCTAAGCAGAGGATGGGATGCTGGGTGGAGTGTGGAGTGTGGAGGTGGTTGGATGTCAAGATTACTTCCCCTAAAACCCTGGGTACAATGATTCATATGGCTAAAACCAAAATTCCCAGACAAGGAGCTAGACCTCTACTGTACCCTTAACCCAAGTGACAAATATCCATTCAAGCCTACCCTGGTTAGCTTCTGCCTCTCCTTGGAGAGAGAAACTAATCCAATGAGAGTAAGGTGGCTGGATGCTGATGAAGCAAAAGAAAAATTTGAAATGAGGGGGAAGAAATATTAAGTCATGTAGAACATTTTTGGATGAATAGGTTTTATGGCTTGAAAGAGAAAAAAAAATAAAAATAAAAAAGGCTTACCCAGGTTGAAATCATAGTAACAAAAAAATGCAACAATCCACAGAAATAATTTGGCCGGAAGCAAGTATCAAAAAAAGGGTTTTATCTTTTATTTTTGCTTCTCTAGAATCAAAAAGGAAATGTTTGCCAAAAATAAACCATGGAAAGTATACTTGCCACAAGCTATCACAAAAATGTCCACAAACAAAATACAACAGAAAGAAAGGTATGAAAAAAAAAAGTTTATAATCCAAGATATTAGAATGTCTTTGGTGCTGTCACAAGTGTGTAGAAAATTTGTATAACATGTTTCTGCAATAAAATGTTGCTTAATATTGTAGTAAAAAAGTTTTCTGGATAACTGTGATAAAAGGTCAATGTAGAAATGAATTATAGATACAATATGCAAATAGTTAAACAAATAACAGGAGGTTGAGTGGAACAAATGTTGTCTTTTTATGTATTTATTTTTGGTAATAATCAATAATTTACAAATATATTTTCATGTGTCTATAAATATTGTATCCATAATAAATGTTTTGACAGATTGATTTTAAAGACATCTGAACCTTTCTAGGGATATTCAATGTTAGGGAATCGTGTTTATGGTATGTTCATATAAACATCTTTTGTGCAGTTGTTTCTTAAGAGATTTTTTTTGGCACATTCTGCATAAAATACAAATAATTTTCAAACCGATTAATTTGACCTAGAGATGAAACTTTAATAGGTACTACCACTCCAGATCAGAGTGGACCTGGGAGTAATAGCAATGAATAGGTATTCCACACTTTCCAGATCTTCAGAACGAGAGCACCACTATCAGATGCAGTTAAGTATCATAATCAGGACACTGTTTTTTGTGGTGGTCCTATCCTTGTGCAGGGGTAGGACCACCCCAATGTGTTCTAAACCCAACCAACAAACTATGACAGAGTTTGGAATCCAGTCAGTATTTCAAGTTCCTAACATGTTTAGCTTAAAAAGATATTAAAAGATATTCTTACAATAATGAAGCAGAGATTGTTCATTTTAAATCTTAGTTTTTTTACTTAAACTCTTAATTATTTTTGTAATAACCAGATGCCTTTTGAATTTATTTGGTTTGATTTGGTTTGGTTGGATTTTATGGCATATCAACCATTGTAGGTTATTTAATGTCAAAACCTCTTTATACATATATATCAAATATATAGGGTTTGGTTTAGCTGGGTTTTATGGCATATCAACCATTGTAGGTTATTTAATGTCAAATCTTCTTAATACATATATATCAAATATATAGGATTTGGTTTGATTGGGTTTTATTGCATATCAACCATTGTAGGTTATTTAATGCCAAAACCTCTTCATACATATATATTAAATATATGATTTCTAAACACATTTTGTTGATAACATTTTTGAATAAGGCTGATCTAATTTTTTTTGCACACAGTTAAATTGTTTCACATATTTCTATCTAATAAAAATAATTATATTTATTATTAATCATTTGTTTGTAAATAGGTTAATGGTTCCAAGTGTTGCTATGTATCACTAACAATTCAATTAAGCCTCAGTCATTTGTTTACACTTAAATGATCAAACAATTCTATTTCAAACAATTCACTTTAGCATAAGGACAGTTTAAATGTCAAACAATTCTATCAGGTGCTACCACTCTGGGCCAGAGTGGATCTGGGAGCAATGACAATGAAGAAGTACTCCGCATTCCCCAAAGCTCCAGCATTGCTGAAGCCTCACCATCAGATTGTTTAGTGTCATATCCAGGACACTCGTAGGGGAAGTCTTACCCCCCTGCAGAGAGGTAATTGGTATATTCTGCAGCCCCAGATGACTAGGCCATAAATCCATTTGGTTTCCACTGTAATAACAATCCATGATGCTATTGAATTCTCCATTTAGGAAGGAGAGAAGGATTAGCATTTCATAATTTTCTGTTATATCAAGAATTTGAATTAAAAAAATGTTCAGCATTCATTTTGATTTAAATTTGTTTGCTTAAACCCTCTGTCTTTAAGTAATAATAGTTTTAAAGCAGAAGACAAGCAATCTGCCACTTTCAATAAAATGATGAAAGAAAGAGAGTGACAGCAATGATACTGCTTAAGGTGGGAATTGAAGATAAAAAAATTTATGTTTTATAAGTGTCAGTATGAAAATACAAAGTTTGAAATAATAAATATTTGAATTTTTCTCTTTCATCCTAAGAAAAAATTGTCATCAGTTTCAAGATTAAGAATGAGTCAGAATGAATTTTTTATTTGATGAATTATATGTCAAGTATTTCAAAAAGGAAGCCCACAGATGATATATCTTTATTTTGAATGTTTTTTTTAAAGAGTTCTCCAGATATTAATTTGATAATTGCAGGGTCTTATAATGGTGGTAGAGAATTCAACAAGTATCTGTCAATGTCTTAACAATGAAAGAGATAAAATTAAATTTTTTTTTTTCCTAATTTAACAACCGATGCAAAATTGACTGAATCAAAATTAAGGAAGGATGACTAAATCACAAATCAAAGAAAAGGGAGAAAAGAAATCTAAACATTTGAGAAGAATTCCTTATATATCTTAGTTCTAAAGAAAATGACATGTTATCCCTGACAAAAAAAAAATGTAAGGAAAGAAAGAAAGAAAGAAAGAGGCAAATATTGTATTTTTAATTCTTTTTTTTTTTTTTTTAATGAATTCATTTACGCTGTCATTTTCCAAGGGAGATAATTCTGTACTTTTAAATTTCGACTTGTGTTTTTGTTTCTGACTCATAAACAATTGATCTGAATGGAAAAGAAAAATTTCAAACGTTTGATATGTTCATTATTTGATCTAATAAATTTTAATTTGAAGCAACATATTTTCTTTTTTTTTCTCTTGTGATAAAACAATATTTTTTATCCCTTTCTTTCAATAACATAAATTGTTACTCTATAGATCTTTGCTTCAAACCACTTGTTGTATAATCACCAACCTGTGAACAAGTTTTTTGCCGTGATTTGTCATCAAGTTTATGATGGAAGAAAAAAAGAAAATGAACCTTCTTAAAAAAAAAATTACATCAGAAAATGAATAAAGGCATAATAGAGAAGATGGAGAAAAACATTAAAAACTGTTTCTCAAGTTATGTTGATAAAATTCAGGAGTCTTATTTTCTTTTCTTCTCTTTTTTCTCAGCTCATTAAGTAAAAAGGAAAATTACTGAGTTTTCAGTCTAAGTCTTTGATTAAATCTTCCATTGTATTTGAAAGTGATGCAGGAGTAAAAACAGTGCAGTTGAAAAAAAAAAAATGCCAGGTTCAATCATCGGAAAGATTAGACCAGCGATAACAAGCATTTGACAGAGATAAATACACAATCATTATCCCATTAAAATGTAGGCTTTTCTTTGATGTTTAACAATAGGCTTCTTAAGATTACAAGAAGCTTTATATAAATTTCAGAGTATTGGGAATGGGAATGACATCATCAGGTACATGCCTACACCGAAATTGGAAAAGAACTACATAGTTTCATGCATATATATATATATATATATATATATATATATATATATATATATATATATATATATATATACATGGTATTTGTTGAACTAATCCACATTTGTAGGGTAAATACAGATTTATCCATCAACCAGGGTCAGATTTACCAAAAGGCATAGTAGACCATTGGCTAAGTGCTCATGGGTATCTGGTGATTGACGGAAACTAATTTGTTATGCAGCATGCCAGATTATAACTTTGTTTCAAGTGTACACTGGGTATTTCCTTAAATAATATATTCCAAACCATAACGGCTCCTGTACTATAAGTATAGGGCCTAGAGTATGAAACCCCTGAATAAGTATAGGACCTAGAGTATGGAACCTCTGTACAATAAGACGCTAACATTTCTATAAATCTGGTGGAGACAGATGTTTGACCTCACAAGTAGGTAAATCCTGCTCTGCTATCTACCTATCATTTTTTGTAGATATATCAAATGCATTTTTTTTTCATTTGTCTATAATCATTTGTTTAGATACAGTTATATGGTATCAAGTATTCCTATGTAACACAAGTAACTTTTAAAACAGACCTATTTGACACATGGATGGGACCCTAACCGGTATTACCACTCCAGGTCTAAGTAGACAAGGGAGTAATGGCAATGAAGAAGTAACTCACAACCCCCCATAGCTTCAGACTTGAAGCATCAGAACTAGATGCAGTTTAGTGTCATACCCAGGACACTCCTTTTTTGAGTGGGACATGTTCTTCAATCACTGCAGGGGATACAACCTATTCAAAACCCAATCAACAGAGGATATTTGAACTTGATAATAAATATTACGCAACTCAAGTTTCCTCACCTTAATTCAATAATGTATGCAAAAATATCAGATCAAGTTGTACACATGAATGTGTATGTTGGTCGGGTATATATATATATATATATATATATATATATATATATATATATATATATATATGAATAAAAATAAATCATATATACTGACACAAACACACATTGCATATATATATATATATATATATATATATATATATATATATAAAGAAGAAAAATAAATCATATATACAGACACAAATACACATTGGCTATGTATATATATATATATATATATATATATATATATATATATATATATTGTCATCCACAGTCAGACTGTTTTGTTGTATCACAAATCTTCAGTGTGGCTAGACATGTAAGACACTTCAAGCTGGAATTGAAACCCACCCAACACACATATAAAAAAATAAATCATATATACTAACACAAACACACATTGGGTGTGTATATATACATATATATATATATATATATATATGTGTGTGTGTGTGTGTGTGTGTGTGTGTGTGTGTGTGTGGGTCTGTATACTAAATGAGGATACAGCTTTAAATCTGCAGTGTTATATTGAGTTATTAACTAAATTTCTCCCCCCCCCTCTCTTTCTCTCTTACATATATATATAAAAATATATTATACATATATCCTACATATATAAATAAATATATTATACAAACAAATATACACATATGTAATACAAAATTACTGAGAATGAATTGAGCTAGGGGCTTCCAGAAAGTGAACAAATTAAAAAGTTTTAATACAGCAAAAAATACTGGTTTCCAGAAAGAAAAAGAAGATGAATAAAAATTGTAGCGTTCATCTTATTGAAGGGACCAAAGGCTCAAAACATTTAAGAAATATATGATAAAATGAGCTATGATTTGTTTTTGGTGTTTTTTTTTTCTTTTTACACAAATGTCTATTCTGTGGGTGTGTCTATTTCTGATAAACTAGCAAATATAGAAGAAAAAAAAAAAAAAGAGGAAAAAAATTGTTTAAACTGGAGGAAAAAAGAAAAAAGAAACAGATTTTCTGTTTCCAGGGATTCTAACCAGCTGACATAGGGTTATTTTGTGGTTATTTTGTTTATATGTTCTCTTATTTGTCTATAACATTTTTGTTTTGTTTATATTTGAAAAGTTTTGGTAAGTTGCATAACTTCATAGTGCATATATATTTAATTGTTTTAATCTTACAGAGATTTTATATATAGATATATATATAGATATATATTTTATATGCTAGACTGACAACTTTTACTAAATGACTGTCAGAAGTTTGTGGAAAACACATAAAACTTTAGTAACATACTTATTGTGTCCATAATTCTTCATATATATAGCACCATCCTTATATATATATATATATATATATATATATATATATATATATATATATATATATATATATATATATATATATATATAAGGAAGGTGCTAGTGGTGTAATAGGTTACCATGTATATATATATATATATATATATATATATATATATATATATAAGGAAGGTGCTCGTGGTGTAATAGGTTACCATCATTGGAAAGGGACATAGTGACTTGAGTTTAGATACTGGACAAGGCTCCTGATGTTTCACATCGGCCTAATACTCTTGGAAAAGGTATAAACCCAACTATTCTCTCTCCAGTTAGGCGTAAATAGTAGGTCAGATTAGGCTCTTTAAGCTTCATTTGGCAACTGGTCTAGGAGAAAGAAAAATCTGAATTCAAACCTCATAAACCTAACTTAAAATTGACCTTGTGTCGCACCCTGCAAGTATGTAGAGGTAAGGAAAATATCTTTGAATATAAAGAGATACGAAAATCATCTGCACTATCAGTGGGGCCTGGAATATATTAATTGCCTCCCCTGCAGAGGGGTAACATCCTGACCCCCCAAAAGGGTTAAAATGAAACAAAAAATGAAAAAAACACTTGCATTCTATTTCCATGAGTAGCATGCAGCTTCCAAACTATGTGATGATTATTTTAAAGCATAATATATATATTTTCCTCCTCTTCCCTTTGCCCAGTTGGCTGGGGCTGTAGAATATACTGACTGCATCTCTGCAAAGAGGTAAGACCCTCACCAACAACAAGTGTCTTGGATATGACATTAAACACTCTGGCCCAGAGTGGTAGCACCTGATAGGACCTTATCTATGGGTTAAATAGAACTAACTTGCATAGTTATGCTAAACTGAATTGTTTGAAATAGAACTGTTTTTGACATTGAAAATGTAGTTACACTAAATTGAACTGTTTGAATGAACTAAATAGCTTAGATGTAAGGCTATGGAACTGGAGTCATTAAGGTCCATTGTAAGTCATCTGTTCCATAGTCTTACATCTTAAGAACCATTCTATTCCTAAATCCAAGTTTCGAAATATTTTAGTTGAAAACACCACTATAATCGCACACAAAATTGATAAGCTACAACTACAAATCTTAGAAGCCCTACATATAAAAATAAAAAACCTAAAATCAATAGAATTAATTTTGAAAATAGCGACAATGTTTTGAAATGCTTTTAGTATTTTTTCCTCAGATTCCTTGATAGTATTCTATTTCCGTGTTCCCTTTTTTAAATACATCAGTTACTCTGTTTTTATCCAACTCTGCATTCGCACATTTTTGTCATGTTATAAAAAACTTTCAAAAACTTTTTAAAAAACAACACATCTTACACAAGCAAGCAACTCCTGATGATGGCCTATGAAGGGTTTGAAAGTGCTCAGGAGAATTTTGGGAAATTCATCTACCAATTCCAAACAGAAACTAAGATACTTATCAGGAAACTTGAAAGGATCTTAAATAAATTATACAGACAAAATTACTATTTATATTATTTAATGAAACAGGCTTAAATAAATGACTACTGTCTAACTACACACACACACACACACACACACACACACACACACACACACACACACACACACACACATATATGTATTAAAGCTCTATCATTGAGCATTATTTAATAATACCGCAAAATTTGGTCCACCATTAACTTACCAAGTGAGCTAGTGATAACCATAAACCATTGCTCTCTCTCTCTCTCTCTCTCTCTCTCTCTTTCTATATATATATATATATATATATATATATATATATATATATATATATATATAAAACACAAGATTATATCCAAAGAGAACAAAATAATTCAATTTATTCCCAAAAGACTAAAGACAAACCATGTAAATATTTAGGTCTGGTTTCAATTTCTTTTTTTAATCTTTTATTAGAGAGTCACTGAAGATTTCATTTGATTATTTTATTTGTATTAGACTGGTAGTCAGATACCAAAACTAAAATTCTTTTTGATTTCGACTGCACAGTAGACATAAACCTCCCCACCTCTGATTTTTTTCCCCATGAGTTGAAATCTGCACAAAATAAAAGCTACCTTTTGAATACAAATAGTTGAGATTTTTTTTCTTTTATTTCGCAGGAATTCTTTGAATGATTTATTTTCAATCATTATAACGAAACTGCATTTAATCAGACAATTACACTTACACTTTTAGTTGTGAGTTCAGAAATATTCTATGATTAAACTCTCAAATAATCTTTGCTAAAATGGCAGTGAATGTAAAATTTGTAAAATGAATAACAAGTGGGATGAGGTGATTATTTTGAACATTATGACCAATTATTACAACAAAAATCCTTTTATTATATTGAGTAATTTGAGGTCTTTTTCCACAGCCACAAAAGGGTTTTAAAAAGCAGGTCATGCAGAAAATAAATTGGAATTTGCCATAAATTAAGTTTGGAGAATTAATCAAATTTTCATGAAATATAAACAATTCTTCAAATAGACAGAAGTGATTCACAGAAAATAGTTTTTTTAAAAACTTTTTTAAAGAATGTGGCATAACAATTTGGGAAAGGTTGAATCATAGACCAGACTATCTACATTTCACTTCATCCTAATACAATTTGTAAAGACATGAACCCATTTCTTCTCTGCATAGCTATAAATATGTATTTACTCAACCCCTCTGCCACTGAAAGGATGTAACATAAAGTCTATTTGTTAACTGGAGTAAAGCAGGTTTGAATATATAGTTTTCCTTCTTCTAGACTGGTCGTCTAAACAAGGCTGAAGAAACCACTCTGTTCTGTGGAGGGAAGAACAGATGGATTCGTGCCTTTCCTAAGAGTAAGAACATAGAGTGAATTGCAAATAACTTGGTCCAGGATTCGAACTCGTGTAACCATTCACATTTTCTATTACAATTATCTTTCTACCAAAAGAAACTCCATAGCTATGAATATAGTAAAAAAAGTAAAGTTAGCGACCTTAGTTGCTACTACACTGAGGTGTAAGGGAGGGTACTTCTTTCCCTGGATTGCTCCATTTTACCCTTGATCCTTACCTTGTAATACAGAGTGTTACGCAAGGTGGCATCAAGTACCATTTTTAGAGTCTTTGGTATGACTCGACCTGGGATTAAACCTCGGTCTCCTGGACCTATTGGCAAACACTCTACTCATTAGGCCAATGGTATCAAAGGATAAATTGGGCTCTTTACCAACTGTTAATGCAACTAATCAAAGAAAAGAAAAACTCTGAATTCAAGGTGTCATATCAGAGTCCACAAAGAGTGAATTTACTAGTTTGCATTTATAAATCCTTTTTATAGCAGGAGAAAAAAATTGCTTGATCATGTAGACGAGATGCCAGACATTGTACACTTACCAGAATGCCTGAATAGGTGTGATGGCCACTAATCACATGCCATTCATTTTTGACCCATTCAAAATATTTGGGTCATTTGAATAAATGAATGAATGAATGAATGATCTGGCTCTGATCTAAAAGGTCCTCATCTTTTCTGCATCATTAACAATACATCATATTTTTATGAAAGCAAAGATTTAAAAACAATTTGAAATGAATTATTGAATAAAATTACTGAATTCTAAAAGATCCCTTCTTCTAATAACTTATGAGAAAAAAGAAGATTATCTAATCATAAGAATAAAATATAGATTTAAAAAATGTAGAAACATAATGAAAAACTAAAATTAAAATACAATACCTGAAATTGTAATTCTTTTCCATGGTAACAGATTTTTAATGAATAAAATTAAATTCTTATCAATGAAAAATTCCACCCTGACCAAAAAGATAAGATTTTCACATCTGAAATCAATTTCAGTATTGTCAGGTGTTTGTTCGTGTGATCAAATACTCCATTTATTATAACTTTCACCTATTTAGAAAACATTTTTAAAAATCAGCTCCTCTTATTATGGCATCCTGTGAGACTAAGAAAAATATTGGGAACATTCAATTTATTTGTAGGTGAATGAAAATTAAATTTTGTTACAAGGGCAAATGAAGTAAAAAGTTTCAGAAGTCCAGGTTAAGAGAGATGCTATGAAAGAGAAGTATTTGGCATGGTATCCCAAAAACATTTTTAAAAGTTTATGGGATATGAGGATAAGGTTAGGTTGTTTGGTTCAATACTTCATTTATTTAATGCCAAATTCTGTTCATATATATATATATATATATATATATATATAGGGTGGAACGATAAAGTTGTCGCCCAAGAAAAGACGACATGATTTCATTTCCGTTTAAAGAAAACCGGTTTTCTTTTTTTGTTGCAGACCATCTACTAGTTGGCCAATTGTGTACAAATCCCAAGATCGATAGGAGCCTTCTATCATGTCTGAAGGTGATACAATGTTCAACGAGCGAGATCGGAGATGTGCCGCTGTACAACTCATGCACTCTACCGATCCAAGTTATGACAACAGGACCATTGCCAGCACCTTTAAAATGCAAATCTGGATTGCTACGAATAACAGGAACGTGCCCAGGGTGATGAAAACAAAGTTTCCGGCTATGGTTATGGTCTTTGGTGTGGTTTCAAGTGAGGGCCACATCATGCCACCTGACATCTTCAAAGTCGGCTTGAAAGTCAACACCAAAGTGTACCTGGATGTGCTGAAGAGTGTGGTGAACCAGTTTTACAGTCTCATTTATTCCTAATACTAATAATCTATACTATTATATGGTTTGAAGTAACTATTTCTACTTAATAATAATAATAATAATCATTTTTTTGCACAATGTTATATCATCTCAAATAACTAATAATAATCCTTAGTAAACAATTATAGCTTCTAGTGACTATTCTTAATACAAATAATTTGCACAGTTATATGGAACCAGATGCAGTTTAGAGGGGGAGGGTTGGTTAGTTTTATTTTATGATACATCACAACCTTTGTAGATAGTTTAATGCCAAATCTTTTTTATATATATTTATAATATATATATGATTTGAAAAATGAATAATTTGGAAGTAACATTTTTAAAAAAAATGAGCCTGAGCTCATTTGTTTGTACACATTTAAATGGTTTTAAATTTAGCTATTTATTGTTTCTACACAGTTAAAGTGCTTTAAGTATTGCTATCTAACATTAATCATTCTATCTATCAAGTATACCTATCTAATTTAATATCAATCCTTTGTTTGCACACAGTTAAATGGTTTTAAGTATATCTATTTAATTCTAATAATTCTATTTAATATTAATAATAATCCTTTGCAAAAGACTGAACAGTTCTATTTGACCCTTAGATGGGAATGATATGAGGGCTAGGGTAGACCCGAGAGTAATAGTAATGAAGGAGTAAACTATATTCCCCAAACTCCAAGCCTGTCTCTCAGATTTTAGTTTAAATTCACACTCAGATAACTAAATAGTTTCAAGTATTGCTATCTAACACTAATAATTCTATTCAACATTATTAATTTGTTTGTACACAGTTAAATAGTTTCAAGTATAGTAAATGATTAAATAGTTTCATTTGACCCATAGATGGGACCCCAACATGTACTACCACTCCAAGTCAGAGTGGACCTGAGAGTAATGACAATGAAAGAGTGCTCCACATTCTCCAAAGATCCAGGACTGGAACCTCATGATCAAATGGTTTAGTATCCTATCCAGATCCCTTGTTGGAAAGGTCTTACCCTTCTGCAAAGATGCAATCAATGTATTCTACAGATTCAGTCAATTGGGTTAGTAGCTAGAGAGTTACTGCTCGCAAGATACAATTGGCGTATTCTGAGCCATGCCAACAGAGCTTATAAAACAGGACCAAATTTAAGAAATCTTGTAAGACAAAATCAAAACAAGAAAAATTATTCAAAAGAAACTTTTCTGTGGTTTTTAATGAAACATATTTTAGAGAAAATAATTTGGCCAACTGTCGTTGAGAGCAACCAGAAGGAACCCTTTTCAATAGATACTGCATTGAAGTGTAGGGGAGAGCGCTACTCTTTCCCTGGATTGCTCTATTTACCCTTGATCCATACGTTATAATGCTGAGTGTTAACCAAAGAGGCATCAAGTACCATTCTTTGAGCATTTGGTATGATTCGACTTGGGATTGAACCTCAGTCTCCCAGACCATTGGTGAACACTCTAACCATTAATGCTGCCTAAATATGACAATTTACTTATTCCTTATCTTTTATTTGGACTGCTGTAATTATTTTTCACTCTTTCTTTCTTTATTTATATATATATATATATATATATATATATATATATATATATATATAGTTGCTTGTGGTGTAAAGGTTATCATCATAGGAAGCGGACATGGTGAACAGAGTTCAAATCCTGGACAAGGCTGTTGGCATTTCACATAGTTCTCTTCGGAAAGGTATGCATCCAACTATTTCCCCTCCAGCAATAGGTAAATAGTTGTGCAGACTGGGCTCTTCAATTTTAGTAAGGCAACCAGTCTAGGAGAAGGAAAATGCTGAATTCAAACCAGTAAAACTCTGCTTAATAAATTGCCACACCCTAGACATTTGGAGGGATTGATAAAGAAAAAAAAAAAAAAATATATATATATATATATATATATATATATACACACACACACATATACACAAATGGATTTCTTACCTAATTTCATGGGGAAATTCCTTTAAATATTCAATTTGCAAATTCAAATTATTTTCTGGCATTTTTCAATGTCTCTGTTTCTTTTTTTCCTTGTTTTTAACAACACAGTTCACTCTTATTAACACCAGATTACAAAAATTGGATTTTTCCTCATTTTTCAATCCCAGTATATAAAATGGCTAAAAATTGAATAAATATCAAAAGAAAACAAATAAACCAACTCAGTAACACAAGCCTTTTTTACTTTCCTTTATTTGCAACTTTTTTCCAAGAATTCTACAAGAGAAAAAAAAAATGGAACCAAGGGAGTGAAATACAAAGGAATCATTTATCCATTCTTTATATAAACGCCATATTAAGGAGATTAGTCTGTGCAAGGATTATACAGATTTAGGATTAAGGAATTGGCAGATTATGTCTGGAATAGGGAAGAATAACTGAAGACAAAAATGTGATTGCCAATTCTTGTCTGAATGATAATTGGCAAAAAGCAGAGAACTTGCAGAGAAATAAATAAAAGGAAATAATTTATGGTTTTGTATCTAAAAGATTCTTCCAAAATAGCATTCCTCAAAAGATAAATACAGAGTGTTACAAGAAAGTGAATAAATGCTTTATCGGTTCAGGATTCTGCATTCTCTTCATTATTTTTTTTTAATAGATGAAATACTTTTGGGAAAACAAGAATTATGCTTCATTATATTTTTACATCTTTTTGGATTTACTTAAAAGCCACCAAAAGGAGCCATGAAGTTCACTGTCAAGACATTTCTCTTTATAGAAATGCTTTTGTAATTTTTCAAAAAATTACTGAATTGCAATAACTATGGAACACTGAAAGACATCAAAGATTTTTTTTCAAGTTAGTAAAAAAACAATTTAAAAGAAGAAAACTCTTTTAAAATCTATTCAGTCAAGAAGATTTGTTTATATTTTAGTATTTTATTGCTTTGCTTGTTCAGCTTTGAAATTTACTTTGAAAATATCATGTAATCAAAAATAGAAATATGTAGTTGTCTAAATATACATATACATTCTTTCATACTTCTAGCAATTCTTGCAAATACGTCTGCTCAAGCTAAATCTCTGCTGCATCGCCTTGAGCAGGCAGCAAGAGGCATTGAATTTATGTGTTTAAAAAAGATGGTACCATCTCATTAAATTACAGGGTGGAACGATAAAATTGTCACCCTAGAAAAGACGACATGATTTCATTTCCGTTTAATAAAAACCGGTTTTCTTTTTTGTTGCAGACCATCTACTAGTTGGCCAGTTGTATACAAATCCCAAGAGTGATAGGAGCCTTCTATCATGTCTGAAAGTGACACAATGTTCAACAAGCGAGATTGGAGATGCGCCGCTGTACAACTCATGCTCTCTACCGATCCACGTTATGACAACAGGACCATTGCCAGCACCCTCTCAATGCAAATCCAGATGGTTCAACGTGCCCAGGGTGATGAAAACAAAGTTTCCGGCTATGGTTATGGTCTTTGGTGTGATTTCATGTGAGGGCCACATCATGCCACCTCACATCTTCGGAATTGGCTTGAAAGTTAACTCTAAAGTGTACCTAGATGTGCTGAAGAGTGTGGTGATCCCCTGTGCATTCAGGCGGCCGATGGCAGACCCTCAGTATGGCAGCAGGACTCTGCGCTGGCCCACAAGTCCAAAGAGACCCAGGCTTGGATTCAGAAGGAGTGCTACGACTTTGTACCCTTCTCTCACTGGCTCCTCCTCCTCCCCTGGCCTGAACCCGCTGGACTATTTTGTTTGGTCATACATCAAGAGCATCACCAACATGACCTCCCACGACACCAAAGCCAGGCTGATCGCCGCCATCCGCCCAGTATTCACTGAGCTCCAGCCGGCGCTTGTGGAAAAGGCATGCTCCCAGTTCCGGATCCGTATCAAGGCGGTGTTTGAGGCTGAAGGCAGCTACATTGAATAGATGTCAGCTCTACTACATAATCAAGTTACCTGAATTGATTTTTTCAATAAAAGTTTTAAGATAAAGCTGTAGTGTTGTTTTCTTTAGAATGACAATTTTATCGTTCCACTCTGTACAAGCCCGAGAAATTAGGAAACGCAGCGGCAATATCTCATCTACAGAAATCAATATCTACTCATGCATAGGTAAAGTATGCATTACTATTGTCAGATTATTGACCACATGTAAATCTGATCTCTTATAAGATAAATATGAATTCTTCCAAGTTGTAACCATGTCAGTACTATTGCATGGTTGCACCATCTAGCTTTTTTTTGCAAACATTTCATTAATGTTTGGAAAAAAGCCACATGGGAACTACACAAGGATGCTGCAAGATTTTTGTACAAATCCTGAAAGCAGCACTTTAAAAAACAGCAGATGTATAGCCACTCACCTCCCATCTTGCAAACCATCCAAGCAAAATGAGCAAGACACACTGAGCACTGCTTTGAACACCTACACATGGACTTAAACCAGTGCTGGCCAACCAGCAAAAACTTACATTCATCAGATCTGTATGGGCACTGGATGCCATTTAGAAGACTGATGGCCAAGGGTGATGGCCAATAGAGATATATGAGAAGATAGAATTAAAAGAGTTTGTCCTGTTGACATGCCATGAGGATGATGAAATCAAATATACATATACATTCTTTCATATACATGTATATTTTTTCATTCATACTACATATATACGTAGTGTTTCAGAAAAATCTAATAATCTGGTAATCTAATAACTTGGCCAATTCTCATTCAAATGATCTAAGATTTTAACAGCATATCTAAAAACAACTCAATATTCTAGATATAATGTCTAAGGCTTAATTTCTTTTCCAGAATAGAAATGCCATTCACTTCAAAATAAAAGGTATTAAAACATTAAATATAGAATTTTGTGTTGTTTCTGCACATGCTGTTAAAATCTGAGATCATTTGAACAAGAATTAGGTAAGTTATTAGATTACAAATTTTTTTCTAAATCACCTTGTACACCTTTTCAAAGTAAATAACTTAACCAATCTGTTCGAGAACATCAAAATAGATGACATTCTGTCCTTCTTGAGAGAGACAGAGTTGTACCAAAAAATATGACAACTTAAAACTGGTTAATCTTGTGCAAACAAAGGAAATCCTGCTTATAGAAAATTCTACCTACCTTAATATTCGTTTTGAAATCTTTGGTTGAATATGTATGTATATATAGACAGAATTTGGCGTTGAATGACCTACAAAGGTTGATATGCCATAAAACCCAAACAACCAACCAACCAACCAACCAACCTTGAACGCAAAAAGGATATCTAATTTTTGGAAACACCATATATATATATATATATATATATATATTCCTAATGTTACTTTTGTGCAGAATCATCCTTCACTTAAACATGGAAATTTCTCAAAGGTGCATTAGTTTAAATTGAAATTTTGGTGCTAAATCACACTTTCAGATTCCTTTCAATTTAATAAGAAAGTATCTGAGAAAGAGATGTGATTTTAGTGACAGAATATTGCAATCTATTCTTCACTTTGATAGAAAAATGTAAATTTACTGAATGATTGTTGCTGCTACTGATTATTGCAAAGAAAAGAACAAAAAAAAAAAGCAAAAAGAAAAATGGTTGATGAAATGACAGGAAGGAACAAAAGATAAGTTCTGTAGCAGGAGAATCGTTTTTAGATTTACTTGGGGCTATGCCACTGAGATATGAGCTTTGCATTATGGGTATTTTGCTAAGAACAATAAGAATTTATTGAGATTGAAGAAAAGATTGTCTTAAAGGAAAAATAATTTTTTTGGGGGAAATAGACACTAAATCATTGGAACTATAGTGAGAAGAACTAGAATGAGTTCTATCAAAATTAAAATATGTGCATAAGCCTGATATAATTTTCATATATATATATATATATATATATATATATATATATATACTGAGTGTTCTTTATTTATGAATATAGCAAACAACATTATATATATATATATATATATATATAGATCTTACAGTGCGGTAATCAGTCAGCAAGATGGGTCTCAAGTCAAATTCTTCTTGTGTAAACTGTTCTAGTTTGATGTCTCATTGATAACTAACAATTTTCGTGATTGGTTCATGTGTAGTACTAGACATGGTATCCGAGTCCAAACCCTTGATTTGGCTGTTTGCATTTTACGTTAGGAAAGGTATGAATCCAACTATTCTTCTCCCAGCTATGGTTAATATAGTAGGGTTGACTGGTCTCTTTAACCATGGTACAGCAACCAGTCTAGGAGAAGTCAAACCAGTTAAACTCTGCTTAAAATTGATACTCTGCCACATCCTGCCAATGTAGAGGGGTTGGTAAATAATTAATTGTAAATATATCTATGGGTATGAAAAATTGATAATATAGTTTACTATATTGATAAATAAAGTGCTCAATATTGGTGATAAAACATATGTAGACCTAACAATAACAAGTTAAAAGGGCTTAGTGACAGTCAGATTCTCACTTTTTGATCATCAGAGCTCTCTCTCTCTCTCTATATATATATATATGTGTGTGTGTGTGCGGGTGTCTAAGTAATACGTGGTGCATTCAATAAGTTTCCAGACTTTTTTGTACAGGCATTTAAAATTGTTGTAGACTCTTGAAAATTCTGTATGTTATTGCTATATATCTTATGAGATGACGACCTATTTTTATGATTTCAGGTTCAAATGAACAGCTACACTAGCAATTGGAATACACCCTACTAAAGCCTGATTGTCACAGCTGGTGAATTTCAAAAATGCAATCTGGATGTGAGAACACTTTAGAAAAACGATATGCAATAAAATTCTGTTTTAAACTTGGAAAAAATACTGCCACAGAAACGAGCATCTTGTATAAATCTAGCATCAGTTTTTGAGTGGCATAAGAGATTCAAGGAAGGCAGGGAGTCTGTGAGGGATGATAAGTGTGGGAGGAGTAAGGAAGTCAATACACCAGAGTTGATTGGCCAAAGGGTTAGGGTTAGGGTTACTATGTTGAGCTTTTAAGGGAGTTCAGGAAGAGATTCCTCGGGAAGAGGCCTGCATTCAAATCGGGTCAGAGGCATTTTCACCAGGACAATGCACCAGTCCACAACTCCATCCTTGTTACAGACTATTTGACCAAGATGGGGATCATGACAGTTCCACACCCTCCCTATAGTCCAGACCTTGCTCCCTGTTACTTTTGATTATTTCCTAAGCTCAGAGGCTGTCGTGATGAGACAATTGAGAAAATGAAAAAGGCTGTGATGAAGGTCATTGACATGCTCACATAAGAGGACTTCCATGGGGCCTTCTAAAAGTTGTTAGAACGGTACAACAAGTGCATTGCAACTGGAGGAGATTACTCCAAAGGGGACTAGAGTTTTATGTGTATATAATCAATAAAAGTGCCCATACGAAAAAAGTCTGGAAACTTATTTAATGATCCTCGTATATGCATATGATATAAAAGTGAATGACTGCTCATAAATTTCAAGTGTTCAATATAATAGCTATAAATTCACAGAGCCTCTTAAAAGCTTTGAGAATACAATAGATAAATAATATGCAAAACATAATAAAGATATTTTTTTAATTTTGGACTGATATTCAAATATAAATGTTTATTTACAAGTAGACATTTCAAGCAGTCATTACAATGAATATAAATTCACTGAATCTCCCTCAGGTGCTCTATGATACAATTCAAATAAATAATGTTAAACTTAATAACCGGCCCATTGGCTTAATGGTACAGTGTTTGCCAATGGCTTGGGAGACCGGGGTTCAATTTCAGGTCGAGTCATACCAAAGACTCAAGAAGTAGTACTTGATACCTCCTTGCTTAACGCTCAGCATTATAAGGTACGTTTCAAGGGTCAAGTGGAGCAATCCAGGGAAAGGATTAGTGCCTTCTCCTATACCTCGGTGTAGTAGCTTTTCATGTTGCAAGAACTTTGATGATTAAGCAAGATCAGGTAAACCTAAAACTGTGGATTTTGAGGCTGTACGCCAAGCCATAGAGGTAAATCTGGAGTGTATCAGGCAAACTTGGCATCTCCGTTTATTGTGGTTCGTCATCTTCATGACATCAACAAAAGGATCCAGAGCTGCCAAATTGTGCCTTGTGTTAGCAAAATATTGCAAAAACTTTTGACTCATCCGAGTACCACAGGCATTAACCAAGAGTAGTTCTGCACAATTTGACACCATAGATACACAACCCTAAACACAACCTTAAACACAAGCTCAGTAAATTAGTATAGCTCTTTTTATCAGTCAATTAAAAAAAAAACAAGTTAAGCATCCTTTTCATTTTGACCCTATTGAAAACGGACAGAGAAAACCAAGAGAAGAATTCATGAAATCTAAAAGACAGGAATTTAATATCAAAATATCTTAATCCAGGCAATAACAGAAAATTCTACTGATGTAAATATGTTGAATACCTTTACAAAATTCCTTGAAGTAATGAAGAGCTATGACCTTTTTCAAATCTGGATCAGATTAAAACGACTGCTGAAAAGTAAATCAAGGAGGGGAAATATCTGGATAATTAAAGGTGATTAGTTCTTTTTGCTGCAGGATGAAGGTGGTAAATAAATGTAGAACAATATATATATATATATATATATATATATATATATATATATATATATATATAAGCATTCATAGAGAATTATCAGTAATTAACAATGTTAATTAAGAATATTTTGGTATAACAATAATATTAGGGTGTATCAAAAGTATCTGCCTTATTAACAGGGTTTTACTCAAAGCTAAATTCATGTCTGGGCATCTTTAGTTCCAAAGAGACAATGAATCCTACAATCTGTCCATCGCTAGTGAAAGAAGAAATGAACTTTTCTAAGGACATGAGCAGAAAGTGAAATACAAGCAGCCTTGTCTAGGATTTGAATTTGCCTTACTAAGTCCATTTCCTATAATGAAGACCATATTAACTGGCATTCATGCTATGAATCTGGACCTTGATCTAAGAGACTATAGATCTGTACCTAAATCTTGACACAGATCTGGGCAAAGTTGTATAAAAGACAGGCATTTGTAGGTCTCTTCTCTTCACAATACATGTGTTGGTCTATACAACTTTATTTTTAAACAGAGTGAGTTCACTGTTTACAGACCATCTGAATAAGAATATTACTATATACATAAGGGGAAGTCCCTGTGGCTTGTGGTTAACATATTATAGTATGCAAGTTCAAATTCCCGTTGAACTATTATGTTCCCTTTCAGACAAAAACCTTTAGGGAAAGTAGGAACTACCTCATCCCCCCAGCTATTGGCTAAATAGTACCAATACTGTCCTTCGAAAAAAATGGCTTTGGCATTAAATAACCAATGAAGGTTGATATGCCATTGAATAAAGACACCAAACCCAAACCATTTTCTATCATAAGAACCATTACACCTATCCATCTCCAAGAATAGAATATTAAGTGAGAAAATATGTTGATATAAACAACAAAAATGGCATTAGAAGTCTGGAAAAAATGGGTGAAATAATTGTCTTCTCACCAACAAATAAAACTGTTAGTGCTAAATAGAAATACTTGAAATCATTTAACTATGTGCAAACAATTAATAGCAATACTAGGAACGATTTAACAGTGTGCAAACAAATGAAAACAAACTTTTAAAAATAAAGATACCTACAAACTATTCACTTAAAGTAATATATATATATATATATATATATATAGGTCACCTAATGGCTGAGCAGTAAGATATTAAGTCTAGCATAGAATTAGGTGGGTTTTGACCCCAGCTAAAAGTGTCCAGCTTGTTTAGCCACATAGAAGAGTTGAGATACAATGAAACAGTCTGTCTGTGGATCAATATATATACTCCCCTACAGGAGGTTGAGCACTCTGGCAAAGGAATTAATGGCTGCCACCCATGGAAATTTACTAAGCTTTTTGCTTAGATGTGGCACAAGGCCATATGAAAGGAGCACCCAATGAGACTCGAACTCACTCGTGTAGGTTTGCTAGCCGAGCTTGCTAACCATTACACCACCAGAGGCGCCTTGCCACCCATGTAATGCAAAGCTCTTCTAAAGAATTGAGCACTCCAGTATCCGATAGCGCAATATGTAAAACAAACGAAAGCTAATACAAAATGTATTATAATTCCCGAGCTGATGTAGGTTGCCTAAATGGCTGAGCGGTAAAATACTAAGTCTAGCATAAAGTTAGGTGGGTTTCAATCCTAGCTTGAAGTATCCTGTGTGTCTAGCTACACTGAAGAGTTGTGATACAATGAAACAGTCTGTTTGTGGATGACTATATATATCATCATCATCATCATGTCATGCCACCAGCATGGATATCCCTAACCCGCTCTCGCTACTCCTCCCTATCGTTCAGCACTTCTGGCAGGTCCTCAAGGCTACATCCTGTATCCTCACAGAGCTGCTGTATGTAGGTCCGAGCTGGTCGTCCTGCTTTTGTTTGGCCATATGACAGGGTCCATAGGAGAACATCACTTATGAGCTCGTCCCTGCTTCTCCAGCAATGTCCAGCATGTCTGATTTGTCTAACTTTGATAGTTTTCGTATGTTATGCATACCAACAAAACTTAGAACTAAATCTAAAGTCCCACTATATATATATATATATATATATATATACTGGATTTGGCATTTAATAGCCTACAAAGTTTGTTATGACATTGAACCAAATAGCCTGACCTAATATTCTTCCCATTCTTATTTAAAAAATAATTTTATCCCATTAAATAAATAGTTGAGCTTCCTTGCACATTTGAGTTCACCGCAGACTATATTTACATGAAAAACCAACATTAGTCTATCCTAAAATTTGTCGACTGCTTATGGAAGAATGTTATATTTTGACCTTCGACCCGGCCCTAAAATATTATTCCAAGGTGATACACTGGAAGGAAGTGACACATTCCAATGGCCAGTAATCGAAAGAGATCGCGTGGGCGGATTAAGGCTTATGATATGGGACAAGGTGAAGGTCCTATTGTGCTACTACAGTGATGCACCGGAAGAGAGTAACCGCTGAACTGCATGACAGTTATTTCCGCTTGATGACGATTAAACATTCGATTTCAAAGATCCAGTGGGCGATCGTGTGGGCGTTGAATTATTATATAATTCAGTTGAGTTTGGGTCCCAGAGGAGTTGCCAGCAGAATTCCAGACAGGTAGAGACCAGATGTGGTAGGGAAGGCCACACCCGACCGAGGGGGCTCTCGGAAACCCCCGATAGAGTGAGCCCTAGGCCTCCGGTTGAACAACAGGAGAACAAGAAAGACACAACGTGACGGTCATAACAGTGGGGTCAAAATATGAAGTTTATGTTCTGTCTCCAGCACCCTCTCACATGCAAACCTTGAACAACCCTTTCGAACCCTTGCAATAAAGTGAGAGGTAACTATAATTGTAAAGAAGTCTTCTTGAGTCGTTTGTTCCTGCGTCTATCTTTCTGTGTGCATCTGTCTTTATTATTATTGAGTCGTTATGATGCTGTGGATGACTATATAACAAGAAGAGATGGATTCATTCCTTTTCCAAGGGCATTAGCATAAAGTGAAATGCAAGCAGCCTTGTCTTGGATTTTAATTTGGCTAAGCAAATCCATTTCTTATGACAATGACCATGTTACCTGGCATTCACACTAAATGGATGAAAAATTAATCAACTTAGTTCCAGAGTGCCTTTGCCCCTGGGCAGCACTGGCACCCTTGCCTCAAAAGGGTAAGGGCTGGGTTTATTGCTTGGGCTGGAGGTGCCCTTGAAGGGGAATGCCAATGGAACATAAACAATTTCAGGGGACTTGCTTCTTGTGGGACACCTGATTTTAAACCAACCTTTTGTTACATTTTGAAGTAGTATAATAGTGTTTTATGGCATATGGGTTATTTAATGACAAATCCTATATATATATATATATATATATATGATTTGCAAGCAAATAGTTTGTTGGTAACTATTTTTAAACAAGTAAGAGCTCATTTGTTTGCACATAGTTAAATGGTTTCAAGTAATACTATTTAACACTAATAATTCAATTTAATATTAACCATTTGTTTGCACAGAATTTAAATGGTTTCAAGTATTGTTATCTCAATGCAACTGATTCTCAGCCACCACCTTCTAGCACCTTTAAGATAAAATAAGGTTGGGTGTTTGCCACAAAAGTAATTTGAAGAATACTTTCGGGACAATCTATATATGTGCTAGGACTAGATATGACCAGCTGATTGATTGGATTGGGCCTCTCTGCCCACTCATCTAGCCCAGTAAGAGCGAAAGTGGAGTGTAACAGGTCACATGACTGCTTTGACAGCTAGGTTATGGACTGTTCAGCAACTAGGATCATGTCCTCAAGCATTACATGTCGCCACTCACAGCCAACAGGTAACCTCCGCAGCTATGAAGATGGCATATTCTACAGCCCTACCCAACTGGGCAACATTTTGCCTTGATGGCTAGTTAGATAAATTCTACCATTTCATGCTGCTAGTTCTGAATTTACTTTAAGCTTTTATGCCCCAAAAAATCTGTTGGTTAAAAAAGTCTGGGTTTTTTTTTTTGGTGGGGGAGGGAAAATGATTGTCCATTATTCCCGATAATGGTTGGACTGTCATGATAAGCCGGGGGGGGGCATTCAAACATTGGCTGAGAGAATATTTGCTTGGCATAAAATGTGACCACTGACCAATACATTTTATCACAATGGATAACTCCATATTATTAATGTCTCAGCTGCCCTCATCTCCTTCATTGTCCAAGCAGCACCTGGCAACAGATTCATTACTGACTTATATGTTTCCCCTATTCCACTCAGCTCATTTCCTCCCATTAATCTTTCCAAAGGTAATTGCAAATTGTGGCATTATGATCAATAATATAGAATGAGAAGGGCTATCACAATCCCAAGAGGGAAATGATTAATGACAATTGTATATATACATATATATATATATATATATATATAAGATATGGAAGTTATATATACATAAATATGAAAAAATATGATATTTAGAGGATGTATTCATTTATATATGAATAATAAAGCTATGTTTAATTTTTTTTTAAAAACTATCTACAGTATAATACTATTAAGTGTTTTCCTATCCCAAAAATTATTTTCAAATGAAAAAAAAGGAAAAAATTCTTAGTGTTCTATTAAATGCAAAGAAGTTTTTCATTTGAAAAATAATTTTTCAGATGAGACAAAATCACATAATAATATTGCCCTGAAGATGTTTTAAAAACCAAAGAGTCAAACATTGGCTTATTATTCATAATAAATCAATTCATCCTCTGAATATCTTGTTTTTTTTTCATATTTACATACTGTCAGATTTATTATTATTTCTCACTCTCTCTCTCTCTCTCTCTCTCTCTCTCTATATATATATATATATATATATATATATATATATATATATATTGTATTGTATTTATTTAGAGGACTATAGTAATGCAAAATAATTGGGTCTAATTGATTTCAAAGAAAAACTTCATCATTTTAAAAATGAACTTGTGTTGTATGTTCAAATTTTTTATGTCCTCCCCCCAAAATTTTAACATACAACACCAAGTTCATTAAAAAAAATTTTTACTTCGAAATTAATTAGACCTGAATAATTTTTTTACACTGCAATAGCCTTCTAAATAAATACAATACAATAAAATAAAATAATTTGTGCAATGCTTCAAGCAAATTATAAAATACTTTTACATGTATATATATATATATATATATATATGATTTGGGATCAAATTATTATGAAGGCAAGTTTTGCTGAACATAATAGAACACTTTTTATTTATAGCTTTTGATTATAGTTTCTCAAGTTGTTATGTTTTTTTCAGTATTTCAGGGTCAAGTTGGTGTAAAAATTGTCCCATGTGTTTTTCCAAAGCAGAATGGACGAATCATTTTAAAAGCATTTTTTTTTAATCAAGGAAGGGCTCAAATACTTGCCTATAGAGCAAGATAAAACCTAAAATAAATGGTTTCTCACTTCTTCATGTCAATCTAATTAATGACTGTAAGTTTTGTACATTTTTATGAAAAATACATGAAACTTACTGTTATCATGTCAGTTTCATCACCTATAGTTTCATATATGTATATACTAAACCCCTCCGCATGGGTGGGATGTGATACAAGGTCAATTTTTAAGCCATGTTTAACAAGTTTGAATTCAGTTTTCCTTCATTTAAGCCAGTTGCCTTACAAAGGCTAAGAACCAGTCTGCCCTACTATTTACTCAAAGCTGGAAGGAGCATATTTAGATCCATACTTTTCACCTTTTCACAATGGTATTAGCACTATGCAAAATGCAAACAGCCTCATGAAGGGCTTGAATTTGTGTCACTGTGTCCATTTCCTATGACAGTAACCAGTACACCACGGCACATTCAAATTCAATTTTATATATCTAAAAAAACACAACCATCAGATAAAATGGGCATATTTGCTCTAACAATTGTAATTTATAAATACATAAAAGTAATCAAGTTGTGGGGATGGAATAATGAATCAAAAAACCCCAATAACATGAAAAAAAATAGATGAAAATAAAATAAACATAAAATACGATAAATAAATACAAAAAATAGCAATCTCCGAAGAGGCCTCTGACTGGAAGGAAAATCTATACATGTCTGAAAAGATGGGCTTGCTGAAACCAAAAAGAAACTCCTTTTCAGATCCTGAGAGACAGCTTGACTCAAAGCCTGGCTATTTGACTGGTTTGGGAAAAACATTCCCCCTCCATGAAACAGTCGTAAACCTGGGAATAAAAGTTGAGTTTGAAAGTATCTTTGTTTTTCGTCATTCATTCCTTTTCAGTTCTATTTGTTCTACATCATTGTCTTAAACAGTCACGTGACATATTTTGAAATAGGAATGCTGATTTATTGATTAAATGGTCACCCCTTTCTCTCAATATATAATTTCCCCTTTGTTTTATATTTCATTAAAAATTCATTGGTGATCTAATGTCATTCGATATCATCTTTCCTAGTCCTAATGAAATTCATTAAAACTGAAACGTTATAACATTAATTTTCTTTTACGTTAAATTCTTCTCTTTGGATTACCTTGTTTTTCAATTTTTCTCTATATTGTCAGATTCATTTCCATTATTTACTTCCATATATATATATGTACAAAAACCACAGAACTTTAAACTCAGGCAAAAATCTCCAGTTGATTTATTATTCTAATATCTAAATAAATCATAATATCTAATATGATCTTATTTGATCTTGTGCCATGATTATAAAATTTCTGACTCTTAGTGGACATTATTAATGATGCTTAAAGCTTATAAATTTCTCAAAGTTACAAATGATGACATTTTCTATGTGTATTTCATGATAGGCTAATATTTATCATCTCAGTTTTTTAAACCAATATTTTTGGATCTCAGATTTCATGATGCATCCAAAAGAATCAGTTTTTTTGGGCTTTGATCAAATATTTAATAACTAAATAAATCATGTTTAGGTCACCTTATTAGCAGTAAACAACTAATTACTGGATTTATTAGTTCTGATGATGGTGACATAATAGTCATAGATAGTTTTGAAGATGATAATGTAGTACTTATATAGATTTGATAATAAAGGATATATAGATGTTATATGGATAGTTTTAGGTGATAGGGAGAACCAAATTTGGTGGTTGGGAATCTCTTTCAAACAGAACCCTGAGTTTGTATTTTCAATATCTTTGATTGATTCTAAAGAAGACTTTATAAAAATACAAGAAAAAAATTTCTCTTTTATATAAGACTTCTTTAATTAAAGAAATTTAGAATTCAGAACCATAAAACATGATAAACTGCATGCTTTGTAAAGTTGGCTGCAATAAAATTTGGCTTTTCTTGCATAATGTTCCAGTTTTTAACTCTCAAAATCAAGCAATTAGAAGGAATTTGTCACTTCAAATACGTGTGAGAAGTGTGCTGTATGTATATTGATTACCTAAAAGGTAATTAATATTAGATTAGCTAAAAAGGGTACAGATGATTTATTTATATATATATATATAATCAAATATTGATTTCCTAAAAAATAATCAATATTTGATTAACCAAAGAGGGTATTGTCTTATACCAATACATATATAATCATCATCATCAGTTTATTGACCCTTTCTTGCTATCTATCCCTATCATTCATCACTCCTTGTAAGTATTGTAGACCACATTCAGTGTCTGCACAGAGCTGATGTATCTAAGTCTCTGCTAATCGGCCAAAACTGGTGTGTCTGTATAGGAGTCTGTAAGTGAACATCAGCTCTGAGTTCCTTCTAATATATATATATATATATATATATATATATATAGAGAGAGAGAGACGGACAGACAGAGAGATAGATATAGGCAGCATTTTCTTTTTAAAAACATTTGATTAAATACAATGGAAACTTTACTCCAGCGTTTTTTATAGTTAATCTATTGAAGACTTTTCACAAGTTGTTTGGATAGAATTTATTCAAAAAGGTACCATATATATATATATATATATACACACACACACACACACACATACATATATATAAGTTGACCAACCATAGTTGAGGGTCACTTGAAAGCTCCTTTTTCATTAGCTACAACACTAAAGTGTAGGAGCGGGCACAACTCCTTTCCCTAGATTGCTCCACTTACCTTTGATCCTAACCTCATCATGTTGAGTGTTAAGCAAGAAGGCATCAAGTACCATTTTTTGAGTCTTTCAGCATGACTCAACCTGAAATTGAACTGCGTTCTTCCAGACCATTGACGAACACTCTAACCATTATGCCAGTGGGCTGCTGATATATATATTTCATACATTCATATATATATATATATATATATATATATATATATATTTATTTATTGTTCATCAAATATCATTTACCTAAAAGGGAATTAAATAGGTAGGCCTACATAAAACCATTTGGCTTTTTATAAAGAACAAATAAACAAACTCTTTAGAATTCTTAATATGAATTTAAAAGTTTAAAAATGGGAAGCTGGGAAGTTCCGCTTTACTTTTAAGTTATATATATTGTCCTCAGAATTGATATAGATATGGATAATCATTTACTAATCTTCGGTGCCAGTGATATAGAGTACTCCAGTGAGATTCAAACTCATTAACAGTGGTCATGCAAGGTCTATTAAGATTATCTACAGCTTAGTTTTGGCACAAGGCCATAAATATGAAGTACTTAGTGAGGATCAAAATCACAATTCAGTAATAATATATGAGATTAGTTTATGATTTTTAAAAACTAAGAACAGATTTGTCTCAAAAAAGTATACTACATTAGGACTGAACTTACAGCTCGCTAGTAACTGATATTCAAACTTGTTAACCATTACATGACAAGGTGTTCTAAATATTAAGCAGAGCTGATTTTTATCATAAGTTCAGAAGTATTGGGCCCCTAGAAAGGAGTGAACTCATGACTCAATTGTAATTGATATGTATGCTTGTTAACCATCACGTCATTATGTATTTCCTATACTTGGCTTCCTCGACAGCAGAGGATGGAGTCATGGCTACTATTGGTAGATGTGAAGATGTAAAAGTATCTACACGTATCTCATAAATGCATGTGCCACAACTGAATAGGAACCCAGTCATCTCATTGGGACGCTTAGCATTGTTGCAATAAAATCTGCTAAGTTTGCTTTAGTTAGGAATCGTAAAGAAGTTCCTTAATTGGTAATGGCTAATTATCTAAAGAGCATAAATATAAGACATTTTTGTGGTTGTTTGTTTGATTGGTTAGTCAACACTTGGGTTATTTTATACTGAATTCAGTTTAACAATCATGGTCTCAAATTATACAGAGTATAAAAATTTACATTTAAAAACATTCTATCAGGCAAACATTTCATTATGTCAAACAGATCCATTTGACCCATAGATAGCACTCTAATTCATACTAACATGCCGGATCAGAGTGGACCTGGCAATGGAGGGTATTTCCACACATCTTAGAACACGAAAACTAGAGCTTCGCCTCTCGATCCAGTTTAATTTCAGACCCAGAACACAATGAGAATCAAACTCACTATTACAAAATAAAGATAACCTTAAAAAGGCTGTCTAGATTTCACTTTATGCTAAAACCCTAGAGAAAGATATGAATCTATCTCTCCTCTTTGAGCTTTGGGTAGATAGGAGGACAGGCTAGGTTCTTCAGCCTTGGTTAGGCAACTCCCCAAGGAGAAGGAAAGCTCTGAAAAATCAGCTTTAATCCACTTAAAAATTGACCTTATGTAACTAAAGATGTGCAATAATAGCTTGTTAACCATTACATCATGTTGAGAAACACAACTGATAATGAACATGAAGTAAATGACAATCTTTCCTAATGATATATAGTCCCATCTTCAATTTCTTCCCTGAAACTAACTCATTTGATTCCCAGCAATTTAGCTCAAAGTTAGTTTTCATCAGTAAATAAAATATTAATTCTGTGTTCTTTGTCAAATGTCTAATATAGACAAAATTTCATTTCTTCTCGGCTGTAGTAAACCTGCATATAATTTGCTTACTGCATAGAGAAATAATGAAAATCATACAATATGTAGGCCAACCTACTTTGTATTCTCTGAAGGATATACAAACAGCATGATTGAGTTCGAACAAGAATTGCCTCAAAATTACCTCAAAATATATAAAACTAATAAAGATAGAGGCTATAGCACAGTTGGTAGTGAAGCTGTTTCTTTTTTTAAAAGGCAGGCTAGTAGACTTTCAAGGAATCAAATCCATACTGCCAAAATCAACTAGCAAGATCACTTAGTTTTGCCTTTTTTAGAATGTGTAGAATTATAAGAGAAAAACTACCATGGTATGAGTTGAGTCTCTCTTCCACTGTGCTGGTTGTAACATGATACACTTAATCTAGCACTCTGTGACTGGTTTTGTGCAGTCATTATTAAAAATGCCTACAACTCAAAGCAGGAATAGAATTTGAGTGTTCTATAAACCGTCAATTCATATATCGCATGATCTTGTGATTCTTTCTGTCTTTTGTTTGGTAGCAAGGGTGTAAAAGCAGAACAAATCTCCATTTCTCTAATAAAGAAGAAGCTACCATGTACTGTCCATTGTACACTTTTTCTTGTTTCCATGCCCTCAACAACTGGATGGGTCAAATAAAACCTCAGAAGGTCCTAACACTAAAAGTTAAGTGGTATTTAGTGTTCTTCCCTTCTCAGCCAAACGTTTGGTTTGGTTTGGTTTGGTTTCTTTGTTTTAATGGCATATCAACCTTTGTAGGTTATCTAATGCCAAAGCCACCCTTCTAGAAGAACAGTAATGGTACTATTTAACCCATAGCTGGGAGGATAAGGGGGTTCATACCTTTCCAAAGGGTATTTGCCTGAAAGTGAACGTAATAACACGACTGGAGTACGAACTCGCTTACTACGATTCCGCAGTCCATTGCTTTAACCATTACACCATGAGGACACCCCCTTCTCAGCCAAAGTATAGTCTCACTAACATTGAAGCTGGTGCTGATCATACAGCAGGCATCAATTTGGTTGATAATGCCACACATTTATTTGGGTGACAAAGCAGAATACATTCCTTGGTTGCTGTGACTACACTATAAACGTCTTCCTTAAGTCTGTTTAAATAATTCTTTAAATCTTATTGTAATTCACCAACTGTCCATCTGTCTGTACAGATAAGATTTAATTTCAACCAAACTTTCAAGAATTGTTAGGAAGATTTTAAGCTGTACAAGACTGATTTTTCTATCTGTTCATCCTGTATATCTTACTGTCTACATTGCTGTATCAAAGAGTTCAAAATCTCTAGACAAACCAAAAGCCGTTTTCTATATGCATTTACCTAACCCTTTGCCACGAGGTCAATTTTGAAGCAGATTACAGTTGGTTGGAATTTAGTGTTTTCTTTCTCCCTGACTAGTTGCCTCACCAAAGCGAAGAACTTAGTCTGCTCTACTATTTACCAATAGCTAGGTAGAGAACAGATCGATTCATACCTTTCTAAAGGACATTAGTGAGAAATGAAACACAAACAGCTTTGTCCGGGTTTTAAATTTGGATTTTGCTTTTTTATTTGGTTCTAATTGTATTCTTTTACAGATTACAGTTGGTTGGAATTTAGTGTTTGTTTTGTTTGGTTTGGTTTTATGGCATATCAACCTTTGTAGGTTATTTAACGCCAAATCCATTTTTATGTAAAAAGTTCTATTTCAAACAATTCAGTTTGGCATAAGTACACAGTTTAATTGTCTAAAACATTTCCATTTCAAACTATTCAAGCAGTTACATGTAATAATTCAGTTAAGTGTAAATACAGTTTTAATGTCGAAAAACAGTTCTATTTCAAATAATTCAGTTAAGCATAAGCACGCAGTTTAAATGTAAGTACGGTTTGTCAAAAACATTTCTATTTCAAGCTATTCAGTTTACTCAAACAATTCAGTATGCTGAAGTTCTATTTAACCCATAGATAGGGCCCTATCAGGTGCTACCACTCCGGGCCACAGTGGACCTGGGAGCGATGGCAATGAAGGGGTACTCCGCATTCCCCAAAGCTCCAGCACTGCTGGAACCTCACCATCAGATTGTTTAGTGTCATATCCAGAACACTCGTTAGGTGGGGGGGGGTCTTACCCCTCTGCAGAGGTGCAGTCAGTGTATTCTACAGCCCCAGCCGACTGGGCAATACACAGATTTAAATGTCAGACAGTTTTATTTCAGATAATTCAGTTCAGCATAAGTACACAATTTAGACGTCAAAAAACAGTTCTAATTGTATTCTTTTACCAGATTTGGTTTGGTTATATGGCACATCAACCATTGTAGGTTATTAATGCCAAATCCATTTTTATGCATATAACCAATTCTATTTCAAACAATTCAATTTAGTATAAGTACAATTTAGTTCTATTTGACTCATAGATAGGACCCTTAACAGGTGCTACCACTCCAGGCCAGAGTGGACCAGAGAGTGATGGCAATGAAGGGGTACTCCGCATTCCCCAAAGCTCTGGCATTACTGGAGCCTCACCATCAGATGGTTTAGTGTCATATCAGGACATTCGTTGGAGGTGGGGTCTTGCCCCTCTGCAGAGAAGCAGTCGTATTTTACGACCTTAGCTGACTGGGCAATGGTTTACCAGAGTATATTTACAACAAGAATGGATTTATTTTTTGTAAAAAAAAACCAACAAAACTGAACTATCTGAAATACCGAATAAATAAAGATCATTAAATAAAGAAAAATGAACAAATAAATGAATATTCTGAAAGCCCCAAAAAACTGATTCTTTTGGATGCATCATGAAATCTGAGATCCAAAAATATTGGTTTAAAAAACTGAGATGATAAATATTAGCCTATCATGAAATACACATAGAAAATGTCATCATTTGTAACTTTGAGAAATTTATAAGCTTTAAGCATCATTAATAATGTCCACAAAGAGTCAGAAATTTTGTAATCGTGGCACAAGATCAAATTTATAGAGAACTCCATACAGATAAAACTATAACATATTGACCCTCGACTGAGCCGTCAATCAAGAAATGCACCTGTGTAAATAAGCGGAAGAATAGCGGAAGCAGATGGGCGTTAAACGATGATATAACCAGGGCCAGACAGCCTGAGTCAGTTGGGGACAAGATGCCAACGTAAGAATCAGCTTGCAGACTGAGGGTCCCAAGGCCCTCAGTGACCCACGGTGGAGCAACGCCAAGCCAAGATGAGAAAGAAGTGCTGCTATGGTCAGAAGAACTTCGGGGCAAAATAACAGTCCGTCCTTGTCTCAACTCACCCATCACACACAACCAACATCAACCCTTTCGAGAATAAAATGTGAGAGATATATTTTTATAAAGAAGTGTGTTTGTTCGTTCATTGAAGTCGTCATTATTGTTGATTATGTTCTGCATATATTTGTATATGAATTGTGTAGTTGTATGTGGCCCTACAACAAAACGTATATTTAATCGATACTTACTTAAATCTTTTATTTTGCAGATTTAATCAATTCTTCTCTCTTTTCCTTGGAGAAGTCCCCGTAATGGCTAAAGTACTGGAATGCAGCCTCAAAGTAAGTGAGTTCAAACTCCTGCCACGCTATTACATTCACTTTCAGACTAATACCATTGGAAAAGGCATCAACCCCACCTTATTCCCAGCAATGAGTTGCTGTTCTACAAGAATAGCCTTGGCTTTAAATACCCAACAAAGGTTGATATGCCATCAAACAAAGCAATCATACTTCATTTCCTCTTTCTGCATACAAACACACACATACATTCATAGGAAATCAATTAATTTCCACCTATAAAAAAGTGTTAATTTTCATGTAAAAAAAATAGTCTCAATAAACTGTAATTTTTGTGACAGTCTTTTTGCATTTATTGAGCTATCAGTACTTTTTCACTCGTTTTAAAACTTCTAGAAACTTCACAGATGACAATATTTGACGTGCTGCAAAAAATTAGAAGGACCGAAAACTCAAAATAATCTAAGAAATCTTTTCCTTCCAAGATTGTTTAAAAAATACATTTTTTAACCTATTAGAGATGAATAGATAAATTATTAACTTCTTTATGCAATTTAGAGCCTATCTCAACTTTATAAATAGTGAAGAAATAAATATTTTCTTCAGTAGGTATGAATCTATTCAATATCTACCTCCTACCTTTCAGTTTATTACTTTTGAATGAAGATCTACATTCTTTTTCCTTTAAGAATGCATTCATTTCAACATTGCTTAATTAAGTTGAATTGAACAAATATGCTTGTTTATATTTCTATTGCATTAAAAATATTCAAATATTCATACTAAAATTCCATCTGGTGATAGATAAATTTTCATTGCAGCTGCATATATGTTTGAAACATAAATACATTTTCTCTCTCACTTAGTGACACACTTACACACAGTACCTTATATCCCTTTAATTGGGCTAACTAAAACTGCAATATTTTCATGCAAGAATTGTCACTTTCTCCCTTTAGAATAATTGCACTCTAACTAATATTATCTTTGCTTACAAAAAAGACTCTGTAACCTCTGTTTTTTCAATAAGCTTTTTACTTAATTCAAAGAACTAAAATTTATCAATTAGTATATATATATATATATATATACACACACATATATAATTATGTGTGTATATATATATATATATATATATAAGTAAAATTGGCGACTGTAGTCAAGGGCAATCTGAAGGCTCCCTTTTCATTTGCTACTACACCAAGGTGTAGCAGAGAATTGTTCAACTTTACCCTTGATCCATACCTTATAATTGTGAGTGTTAAGCAAGGCGGCAAGTACCATTTTTTGAGTCTTTGCTATGACTTGACCTGTGATTGAACTCCGGTCTCTCAGGCCATTGGCAAACACTCTACCCACTAGACCAATGGGCCAGTATCAATATGTGTATATATATATATATATATATATGCACATGCATATATATACACACACTCACATATATACACATGCACACAAACATATATCTATTATATAATATAAAATTCAAATAAGTACTTATATGTGACAACTGTAGCTGTAAAAAATATAAGAGAATTATGAATAAGTAGAGCAGTATTAAAAAATTACAAAAACTTTAACCAATCACTTACAAAGTATGGTAACTCAAATTACTATATTATCATAAGTGATTACTTATAATTTTCTTATATATATATGTGTGTGTGTGTGTGTGTGTGTGTGTATATATATATATATATATATATGTATCCCCTTGCACACATACACACACACATATATATATATATATATATGGACTTACATAAACTGCTGACTACAGATAGCTGCATATTCTCTTGTATATATTTTGTATTTATATGCCCTAAAAAGAATCACTGGCACATAAGCATAAATATAAATTTGATACAATGCTTTTTACTATGTCTTTCTTTACTTCTTTATTCACACAGAAATATATATATATATATATGTGTGTGTGTGTATGTGTGTATGTGTGCGTGCCAGTTTCTATGAAAGCATATTCATGTAAAGCCTGTAGATTTATAATCAATGCTTAAGTCTGCATTAACGACACAGATATTTATCATATTCTAGCAGGCCATTTGTTCCAAAATCAATGAAGTCCAGGAAGTTGAGTGAGGAAGGCATCGCTTAGATGCGTCTCCCAAGTCAGTCAGAGTGTCGGTTAACACTTCAGTGATTCAACTTAAAATTATTTTATACAATAAACACCTATGAAGGTTCTATGTATACAGAGAGAAAGAGAAAGAGAAAAGGAAAGAAGTGCTTTAGAAATTGTATTATATAGTCTTTATAATACAGTCAGTGTATTCTAAACCCTGCCTACAAGACATTAATACTACTTCCATGTCATAATAGTTGTTACATTTATATATATTTCCTACACTAAATGTATCAACTTCTATTAAATAGATATATAATGATATTATTATCAACTACTTATATGACCTCCGCTCTGTCAGCTATCTGTTAACTGTGAGTGGCAACCTGTAATGCTGGCCCAGTCAGCTGGGGCCATAGAATACACCGTCTGTAAAGGGGTAAGACTCCCTTAACGAGTGTCCTGGATATGACACTAAACAATCTAATGGTTAGACTCCAGCAAAGCTGGAACTTTGGGGAATGCAGAGTACCCTTTCATTGCCATCACTCCCAGGTCCAGTCTGGTTTGGAGTAGTAGTACCTGATAGGGTCCTATCTATGGGTTAAATAAAAATCTTTGACATCTAAACTGTGTGCAAACAAATGACTTACGCTAAATTGAATTGTTACAAATAGAAATGTCTGATCATTTAACTGTTGGTAAACAAATGATTAATGTTTAATTGAACTGTTCGTGATACATAGCAATACTTGGAATGATTTAACCTTGTTGACTTATGTAAAATTAAATAGTGAGAAATAGAACTGTTTGATCATTTAACTGTGTGTATCTACAAAATGTGCTTACAAATCATATATTTAATATACATGTAAAAAGAGGATTTGGCATTAAATAACCAACAATGGTTGATATGCCATAAAACCAAACCAAACCAACTCATAATGCTTAAGGATGGGATCCTGGTGGCTGGTGATCACGGTACTAATTCATCATATGACCTGCAACTCTCCATTTTGGCCCTTATCTGAGCTTGACAAGCAGTTTAAGAGGCCTGATCAGATCAATTGGCTTGTCATGTCAAGCTTGAGCACCTATATGATTAAGTTTAGATCATATTCTACAAACTGTTCCTAAAGTAAGCAAACACCTAACCCTTTTTATTTTAAAGGTGCTAAGAAGCAGTGGCTGAAGGTCAACTGTGTCAAAAGAAACCACAGTTTAAAGGACTAGATTTTGAGTATTGAAAGTTTGAAAACATTTACCTACAAAGTATGTGCTTACAACTTGTACAACAAAAACAAGTGGCTCAGCTAAAATTTTTTAATCCAATAAACATCTCCCAAGCTCCTACGAGTACAACGAGAGAGAGAGAGAGAGAGAGAGAGAGAGAGAGAGAGAGAAAGAGAGAGAGAGAGAGAGAGAGATGCTTTTAAAATTTTATTATGATCTAGCAATACAATTTTTACATATCTAAGTCTCATATATACAGGCAACACCTCTTGATGTTTTTCATGTTAGTTTCGAAAAGTTCACTGCACCCTGAGATATGTATTTAAGCAGTCATTTGATACTAAACCTACAAGAAGAAGAGAACTCATTTTCTTGATCAACAGTGATATAATATAAAGGCTGTGAGAATATTAGGTTTGGTTTGGTTTCTTTTTTTAATGGCATATCAACCTTTTTGGGTTATTTAATACCAATGCCATTCTCCTAGAAGAACAGTAGTGGTACTATTTAACCCATAGCTGGGAGGATAAGGGGGTTCATACCTTTCCCAAGGGTATTTGCGCAAAAGAGAATGTAATAGCACGTCTGGAGTACGACCTTGCTTACTACGATTCAGTAATCCATCGCTTTAACCATTATACCATGAGGACACCCCTAAGAATATTAGAGCATTTCATAGAGATTATATTCTTTGATATCACACTTGATTAAAAGGTATAGTATTTATATACCATTTGTTAAAGCAATTTATATCAAACATTTTTTTACAGTAAACTGTATGACGTATCTGGTGCTTGATCGCACAAAATTTTCAAATTGATTATGCTGCACATTAATTAAACTTTAAGTTAATTACATTTCAATTCATATAGTCTTAGTCCTATTGGAGGGGTTCAGAATATTTCAACTGCATTTACTACGGAGAGCTGAGGCTCCACTCCTTTTAAAGAGTCCTCCAGAGTATAACACTGAACCACCTGGTACTGGGACTCCAGTTCTGAAGCTCTATTGAATATAGACTCACCCCTTCCATTACTCGTACTTCCATATCCACTCTGACAAGGAGTGGTTGTTCATGTTAAGATTCAATCAATGGGTCAAATAGATCTGTTTGAAAATTATAAGTATTGGATAGGAAAGCTTGGAACCCTATGACTTTGTGCCCATTATTTGTATTAAATAGGTTTGCTTTGGTTTGGTTTCTTTGTTTAATGACAAATCAACCTTTGTAGATTATTTAATGCCAAAGCCATTTTCCTCGAAGAACAGTAGTGGTACTATTTAATCCATAACTGGAAGGATAGGGGGTTTGATACCTTTCCCAAGGGTATTTGTCTCAAAGTGAATGTAATAGCGTGACTGGAGTTTTGAACTCGCTTACTATGATTCCACTATCCAACGCTTTAACCATTACACCACGAGGACACCCCCGTATTGAATAAGAATACTTGAAACAATATGACTATGTGTAAATAAATTATTATTATTATTAAAAAGGAGTTGTTATTTGAAACCATATAATTGCTTGAAAATAGATTTCAGCATTAAATAATCCATGAGGCTTGAAATGTCATTAAACAAACAAATCAACCAACTATACCCAACTTAATGTATATCTGTGGGTCAAATTGAAATATTTGAAAATTGTAATTATTAGATATAAACATTTTAAAAGATAACTGTGTGCAAACAAATGACTTATTAAATAGAAATGGCTGAAACGAAATAATTGTGTATAAACAATTAGTATTAAATAATAATACTAGATAACACAGAACTGAGAAAAAAATTATTTGCATTTGATAGAAATACTTGAAACTGTATCACTGTATCCAACCTAATTATAGACAAATAAAAGTGCAATTAAAAAAATGATTGCAATAGAATATTGAAAATTTAAATAGTTATGATTACAATCATAATCGTATGATACATTAGGATACCTAAAAATCAAATGGAATTCCTCATTATTCTGTAGTAAAGCCAATTCATTTAACCTATATATATATATATATATATATATATATATTGGTCACATATAGGTAAATTTTTCAATGACAAGTATGTGCCTAAATAATTAACTGAGGTAATTAATACTATTATTTGATTCGGTAAATTAACAAAAAACAAAAACTAATATACACTCACACAACCAAATATAAATACACACATGCTTTTTGTACTTAATTATGGTAGCTTGAAAAAATAGGACAAATAGTATTAATAAACAAGGTAATTGAAAATAAAGTATATTAAATTATTTATGAAATAAAAAAAAATTGCACAGTTGGCTGGGACTGTAGAATACACTGACTGCGTTTCTACAGAGGGGTAAGACCCCTGACCCAATGAGTCTCTTGAATATACCACTAAACAATCTGATGGCTAGTTTCCAGTAATGCAGGAGCTTTTGGGGAATGCAGAGTAACCCTTCATTGCCATCGCTCCCCAGTCCACTCTGGCCCAGAGTGTTAGTACCTGATAGGGTCCTATCTATGGGTCAAATAGAACTAAGCTGATATTTAAAGTGCATACTTATGCTAAATTGAATTGTTTGAAATGGAACTGTTTTTGACATTGAAACTGTACTTATGCTCAACTGAATTGTTTGAAATCAAACTGTTTTAATATTTAACTGTGTGTAAACAAAAAGTATACTTATACTAAACTGAATTTTTTAAAAATAGAACTGTTTAACTAAGTGGATTAGCTTGAAATAGAAATGTTTTGGACAATTGAACTGTGTACTTATGCTTAACTGAATTGTTTGAAATAGAATTGTTTATTTGAATCAAAATGGATTTGTGTTAACCTACAAAGGTTGATATGCAATAAAACTCAAACAAACAAACAAATAAATGAAATAAAAAGCCAAGAAAATTGTATTACATACATATAAACTCTTTTTAAAGATGATTGAAAATTACTGAAATTATTTCAATAGATTTTAATGATATCAAAGCTAAATGAATTAAGAATATCCAACCCAGTAATTTGGAGATGTAATATAGATGCATACAGACCCACAGAAATTTCTTTTATATAAGTTAAATATCAGGGTGAATAAGATATTGGGATTTGCTTTGCATCATGTTGATATTGGTCATGTTACATTGAAATTAAATTTTAACTTAATCACATTTCCATTTAACCTGTCTTAATTTATCATTCAATATATATATATATATATATATATATATATATATATATATATATATATATATATATACAAGAGTCGTTCAAAAAGTTCTAAACCACACCTAGAAAGATAAGCACAGCTGAACATTTTTGCTGTGGCAATACACTACCACTTCTTATAAAACTAGAAAAATCTGAATTAGTTTTTCTAGTTTTAGAAGATGTGGTAGCAAGTTGCCAGAACAAGAATGTTCAGTTATGCTCTTCTTTCTTGGTGAGGCTTAGAACTTTTTAAATGACCCTCACACACATATATATATATATATATATGTATAAACACACACTATTGATTTCCATTCATCAGGTCTTTAGTCATCATTCAAAATCTATCTATTTATCTATCGATCAGCACAGAAACAAATGAAATAAATTATACATAAATATATATATGATTAATTTCCATTCATCTAGTCTTAAGTTATTTTTCAAAATACATATATATATGTAAATATATATGTAAATATACACACACATACACACACACACACACACACACACATGCACACATACATACACACACAAGCAAATGAAACAAATTCTTTTTATATATATATAATGAAGCAAATTCTTATATATATATATATATATATATATATATATATATATATATATATATATATATATATATAAAATAATTTGATTTATTTGCTTGTGTGGATATATATATATATATATATATATATATATATATATATATATATATATACACCCCTATCTATCATGGTTTGTTCATATCTACAGATTGTCCATAAGTACTAATGGAACTTTATAACAAAAAATAAAAAAATACATAATTATATATATAAGGAGAGTAATTATTTTTGAACTGCTATATATTCATTTGGTTATAGAGTTTTAGTGCAGTAGAGTTTGGTAATAAATAATATCTAATAATATCCATTATGACTAAATAACGCTTCACTAGAAATAATAAAATCATGGTAACTTATTGGGACTGAATAAATCACTCGTACTTCTACACAAAGGTTTTTGATTGTTTACTACCTACAAAAGATCTCAAGTCCAGTTTGAATCTACATGTTATGTAGATTTTATCTATTAAATGCTAATATGCTAATTTACTACTGCTAATCAACCGGGACATTGGCCCAGCGGTTAGAGTGTTCGCCAATGGCCCGGGAGACCTGGGTTCAATCGCAGGTCGAGTCATACCAAAGACTTTAAAAATGGAACTTGATACCACCTTGCTTAACACTCAGCATTATAAGGTACGGTTCAAGGGTAAAGTGGAGCAATCCAGGGAATGGAGTAGCGCCCTCCCCTACACCTTGGTGTAGTAGCTATCGAAAAGGGAGCCTTCGGGTCACCCTCGACTATGGTCGCTAACTTTACTTTTTTACTTTTACTACTGCTAATGCTACTACTACTACTAGTAGTAGTAGTAGTAGAACTAGAGAAACTTTTACAGCTAAATTTGAAACAACCACCACGAATTAAAAATCAAGATGATATTTTTAATGCTTTAGTTATATATATTTACCCAACCCCTCCGCTCAGGCAGGATATGACACAAGGTCAATTTTTAAGCGGAGTTTAACAGGTTTCAATTCAGAGTTTTCCTTCTCCTAGACTAGTTGCCTCACCAAGGCTGAAGAACCTAGTCTGTCCTACTATTTACCCATAGCTGGAGGGAGAATATTTGGATTCATACCTTTCCCAAGGGTATTAGTGCTATGTGAAATGCAATCAGTCTCGTCCAGGATTTGAACTCGTGTCGCCGTGTCCATTTCCTACGACGATAACCATTACACCACGGGCACCTCCAAAATGCTTTAGTTATAAGTTACATATATATCCAAATGATATTTTGTCTCACCTATGACTAAGTGCATCTATTTTAGTATAAAAAGTTTTAACCCAGTACTTTATACTGACCAATAGATTGTGATTGAAATCCAACTATACTAACTCATGATGCTAGGAAATGCCCGGCTAATGATGAAGGAAGCTACCATTAAAAAGTGGGGATGTTTTTTTCAAAATCTGCTGGAAGCATGTAAAGCAAATGTTCCATTTATCTTTGGTGCCTTAATTGTGAAAAGCTGTTAAGAAAAAGTAAAAAAAAAAAATATTGATTGCCTTTTAGTTGTAATGATAGCAGCTGATAAGAAGAGTGAGAAACCAAGTTGATTCAGATCTCTCTTGGGTGGACTGTCCTTGCAGCTCGATTGTTGCAATCCATCTTTATAGGATAATACAAGACTATATGAGATATTCAAATACCATATTCCACTGCCCTGTGTATGACACTAAACCCCTATCTGGTGGTCATGCTACGAATCTTGTGCTCTTTTGTTGCCATTGACCCCTGGTCCATCTGAGTGATAGTAATTGTTAGGGTCTTATCTAGGGGTCAAATTGAACTGTTTGAAAATTATTAATATTAGATAGGACAACTTGAAACCATGTAATTGTGTGCAAACAAATTATTATTATTAAATTGGAAAAGTTACTTGAACTCATATAATTGTTTGGTTTAGTTTTTTTGTTAAATGGCATATTAACCTTCATGGGTTATTTAATGCCAAATCCATCCTTGCAGAAGAACAATAATGGTACTATTTAACCCATAGCTGAGGGGAATAAGAGGGTTCATGCCTTTCCCAAGAGTATTAGTCCAAATGAGAACATAATTGTGTGACTCAATTTTGAACTCACTTATGCCATAAAACCAATTGACCAATTAACCAACTTAAAGACTTTCCGTGTATTCCAAGTGTGACAGAATTGCCTGAAGATTGTATGTATGTAACCAAGTTATCTGTCATAAGCAGGACATGACATAGGATCAATTTCTTAATCGAGTATAACTGTTTGGAATTCAGATTTTTTTCTTTTCTTAGACCTGTTACCATATAAGGCTTGTTAGTTCAGTCTGTTCTATTATCTACCTCCAACTGTGATTTAAAGTAAAGAAATAGAATCATCTTTCCTAACGGAGGATTTCCGTGATGTACTGACTAATGTGCTGGACTGCGATATCACATTGAGTGAGTTCAAACTCTAGTCATGATATTGAGTTCTCTTTCGGACTATTACCCTTGGAAAAAGTATGAATATCTTTATTACCCTAGCTATGAATTAAATAGTACCACTACAATTCTCCTACAAGGATGGCTTTAGCATTCAATAACCCATGCAGGTTGATATGCCATTAAAGAAAGAAAGAAACCAAACCAAATTTTCCCAAGGGCATTAGCTCAAAGTGAAATGCAAACAGGTTCATCCAGGATTGGAATGTGGCTTGTCAAATCCATTTCCTACAATAATAACCATTGTACCATGAACATATCCTCAGAGCAATGTCTTGCTGCAGAATATGGCTATTTTGATGAGAATGGTGGCCAGATTTAAATTAAGTACAAAACTTTTTAAAATAAAAATCTCAGACCTTTGTGATCAAAGGTCTGAGATGTGAATCAAAAAATGATGTGAATCAAAAAATACTATTTTGACAATGATTCATCACCATAGTAATTTCTGATTTCCAAGGATTGAAAACTCAACCTTGTCTCTTTTTGATAATTTTTATTTATACTTTTATTGGCAAGTTGACTCTGGTGTGATGTTCTGGCAAACACTGACAATTATACTAAAGATTTTATGAACTCCAAACTGTATTTAAGAACAGAGTTACTTTTTGTTTGTCTTTTTTTCTTAAAAGCCATATATTTCATTCAGAAGCGGGTGCTGACATTACTGAGGAAATATAGAAATTTTGTTTATTGATTCTAGAATTGTAAAGAGTGCATTACTTGAATCGAGGGGGTTCCAAAACAATGGAAACAATAAGAAAAATATCAATAGAGGCCAAGAAGTCACATGATTTAAAATCTATTATTTAGGTGTCCCAAAAAGAAACTACCAAGATCTGCATGGAATAAGTTAAATTTGGGAGATTTATTCTGGAATAAAGCAACCAATAATATTGAAAGATTTAGAGAAGTTTTAGAGTATCAATACTGTTGCTGATAGAGCATTGAATAGGAATAAAACATATAGATATCATGGCAAGTTGGAAATATTTTTAGTGAAGAGGGAGTTGAAGCGAAAAAATATGTAGTTGTTTGGTTGGTACTAGTCCATATTATCCTCATGAGAAAATGTCAGTTGTAATGTACAAACAAATTATATAGCAAAGTAATACATTTATTCACCATCCAGATAAGATAAAGTTTCATTCATTATCTTCAGTTTTTTACTGAACATTTAAGTTTAAAGAACATTTCTTCAACTCACAACAGTTCACTCAACCGCTTTATTTCTTTAGTCTTTCCCTCTTCCAACAATCATGAAGATGGCAACTTATAGCTGATAGCTGATATAACATTTTTGGCAATCGAATGTATCTATGCTTTAAAAAAAAATAAAACAATGACTGAAATTTACTCTTATCTGGATGGTGAATATAAGGATTACATACCTTATAGACCAGTGTATTGAATGACTTTTTAAAGTCAATTTTTAACCTCAGAAACAAACTAGGGATCATTCATTATATGAGATATGTTTTTGAACTCTTGGAATCTTTTTATCTTTCATTACAAATGATAAAAAGAACTATTTCTACTTAAAAACTAGGGGTCATTTATTACACAAAGTTGTTCACTATTCACTGTCAATAATCTTTTAGCCTAGTCAGCTTGGGCTGTAGAATACAGAGACCGCATCACTGCAGAGGGTCGAGACCTCCACTCCAATGAGTGCTTTGAATATAATACTTAACCTTCTAAACAAAGAATTAATATTGAACAGAATTATTAAGATAAGATAGAAATACTAAAACCCATTTAACTGAGTGCAAACAAATGATTAGTTTGGTTTGGTTTCTTTGTTTAATGGCATATCAACCTTTGTAGGTTATTTAATGCCAAAGCCATTCCCCTAAAAGAACAGTAGTGGTACTATTTAACCAATAGCTGGGAGGATAAGGGGGTTCATACCTTTCCCAAGGGTATTTGCCAGAAAGTGAATGTAATAGCGCGACTGGAGTTAGAACTCGTTTACTACGATTCCGCAGTCCATCACTTTAACCATTACACCTCAACGACACCTGCTCAGCTTGGGCTGTAGAATACAGACCCCATTACTGCAGAGGGGTGAGACCTCCACTCCAATGAGTGCCCTGAATATAATACTTAACCTTCTAAACAAAGAATTAATACTGAACAGAAATATTAGGATAAGATAGAAATACTGAAAACCATTTAACTGAGTGCAAACAAACGATTAGTTTGGTCTGGTTTTTTCATTCAATGGCATAATAACCTTCACGGGTTATTCAATACTAAATCCATCATTCTAGAAGAACAGCAGTGATGCTATTTAACCCATAGCTGGGAGGATAAGGGGGTTCGTACCTCTACCAAAGGTATTTGTCCGAAAATGAAAGTAATTGTGCGACTGGAGTTTAAACTCACTTTCTACGATTCCACAGTCTATTGCTTTAATAAATGATTTGTATTGAATTAGATAGGAATACTTGATAAATAGAATTACTAACGTTAAGTAGAAATACTTGAAACAATTTAATTGTTTCAAAATGGAACTATTAGTACTGGATAGCAATACTTGAAACCATTTATCTGTTTGCTAATAGAACACTGATAGTTCTATTTGCAAACAGATAAATAGTTTCAAGTATTGCTATCCAACACTGATAGTGTACCATATTCGCAAATGTGCGAAATGGACATATAATGTTCATTACGATAGAACATATAAAGAACATAGGAATCTCAAAATTCGAAAACACTAACGACTTCTTGTTCAGGTACGGAACCTTTTTATTAACTTTGAGTTAAAGGTTTCGACATAAGGAGGAGAGACACGATCTTCTATGCTGTCTTATTCATTTGGCCCCCGTCTCGAGCGGCCCCCATAGGGCGCAAGTTCACCTCACATCTGCGAGCTCCAAAAGTCGATCCTTCTCGTTTGGCGACTAGTACTCAACTCTCTCTTTCTTCAGATTCTCACACAAACCTCCGTGTGCTTCCGGTGCGTGACGTCACCTGCTCCTTGTCACCCCGTTTCGTCTTGGACTATTATGACATCTGAGTGACACCTCCATCTGCCCGCGCACGCCCGCGTTAACACCTGCCTCAATGTTGCACCTAACTAACCCATGTGCTGAGCCGAAAGGTTCTCAGCCTAACTAAACTCAAAGGCATGAACCGAAATCCCTCGGCTATTATATAACAATAGTTCTATTTGCAAACAGATAAATAGTTTCACGTATTGCTATCCAACACTGATAGTTCTAATTGCAAACAGATAAATAGTTTCACGTATTGCTATCCAACACTGATAGTTCTATTTGCAAACAGATAAATAGTTTCAAGTATTGCTATCCAGTACTAATAGTTCCATTTTGAAACAATTAAATGGTTTCAAGTATTTCTACTAAATATTAGTAATTCTATTTATCAAGTATTCCTATCTAATTCAATACTAATCATTTGTTAAAGCAATAGACTGTGGAATCGTAGAAAGCAAGTTGAAAAGATTGGAAAGCTCTGAATTAGAGAAAGAGACACCCGCCATGTTACTCATCAGTAAAACAGACTCAAGTGAAGAGAAGCTCTAGCACTGAGGCATGTGAGGGTCACACCTTTATTGCCATTACTCCCAAGTCCACTCTGATCCAGAGTGGTTGTACTAGTTAGAATCCCATCTGTGGGTTAAGTAGATCTTGGATAATTTTTATCATTTAGAGTATTCAGACTATTGATACAGGAAGGATGAATATAAAACTTAATACACTGATGCTAACAGTTTAAGTCTGGGTGTGTGCTCTAAACACAAGCCCTTGTGTCTACCTAAGCTAACCTTAAGTAATGTGTCAGAAAAATGCATCACCTTTATGGATTTAAAATCTCTCAATTTGAGGTGGAGTCACCTCACCATGTGACTGTTGTGAGTAAGTCATTTTCCCAAATGATTTCTATTGAATCAAATTTATAGTCACCACACCTCTTTTTAGTTAAAATTTTTTCTTCTCTTGATGTTGCTGAGATGCATCCTTCAGTATAAGATCATAATACAGGTGATGTTTAAACCAGAAATTATTGTTGAAAATTGTCTTTAATTGGAATCATTTTTGAAATGAGGCTTCTTAATCTGAGAATTAGTTTTTTATTTATTGCGGACTTTTTGTCCTCATCTTGGTAGTTTTTGCGTTGTTTCTTCTTTCACTGCATTTCGGCCAAATTTCAGGTCACGGTAAATTACCTGAAGAAGGCCAGAGGTGAAATTTGGCCGAAACGTAGTGAAAGAAGAAACAACACAAAAACTACCAAGATGAGGACAACAAGTCCGCAATAAATAAAAAAATAATTCTCACATTGTTGAAAATGTTGTATAGAGAGATATAAGAATTACACACAATAAGGTCTTATTTTGTTTTTTTTTATTTTAATAACATATAAACTTTTATGGGTTATTTAATGCCAAAGCTATCCTTTCAGAAGAAAAGTCTTGGTATTATTTAACTCATAGCTTGGAGGGATAAGGGGGTTCATGCCTTTTCCATGGGTATTAATCCAAAAGTGAATGTAATACTGTGACTGGAGTTTAAACTTGCTTACATCAATGTTGCTGTTGAGTGTGTTAGCCACAAGGCCATAGGGACTCACCCTAATATAGGAAGAATGAACATAAAACTTGATACTGTTGAAGTTTCAGTGTGTGCTCTACATCCATATCCTTGTGTCTGCCTAAGCTAAACTTAGTATATAAATTACAACAATTACTTTGCTTTAGCAATCAAACAGAAGTTTTTTTCTCCTAATGATTGATGAAATAGAAGTAGCCTTAGAAATAACTTTCTGATAAATGATTCTTTTAGTAAATGACAAGTTTGGAAGCTGAATGGCTATCTCCAAATGCTGACAGCAAACACTAGGCTATCATGATTCTCATGTCCAGTGAAAAGAAAGCTAAAAAAAAAAAAGTAAAGAAAAATTCTAGAGAATTTGTCTGAGCCTATCAATTGGCAGTAAGTTTGATGTGTGGTTTGATTTTCATTTCCCTTGAGTTGTTTGTATGTCTGTTAACACTCCAAACATTCGTAGGCCACCAAGGAGTAGGACATTGATTACCGATGACAGAACCAGGCAAATAATAGATGCCTAGCTGGATGCAATTCAATAGCCCAGATTTTTATCGTACTGTCTCTACCCATTGATAGATGTATGCATTAGTTGTTTGTATCATGTGAGATACTGGCATGTGGAAAAATTTTCCATTTTCACAATTGACTCCTATAGAGACGATCTGACAACAGGAACTCAGGTAGAAACATTTTGGTTTTTCTCTTTATCCAAGAAAATTTAAGGAAAAGGTCATTAGTTGCAATAGGCTTCCATTACTTAGAGAATTCAAGGAGAGGGTTGTTGCTTGCCATAAGTTATAGGCCTATACTGATTATGAATTTCAAAGAGAAAGCCATTGCTAATAATGTATTAAAGACCTCCATTGCTTACAAAATGCAAGTAGAAGGCTTTCAATGTGTTATAAACCTCAACTGTTTACACAATTCAAGCAGATGTTTGTTTTTGCAATATATTATAAACCTTTTCTTCTTACTACCAGGTGAAAGTTGAAGCTTTAATATGTTATAGACTTTCTCTGCTTTCTTTAAAGAGAAGGCTGTTGATTGTAATGCCTTATATAACATCTCTGCTTGCAAAATTCTAGGAGAAGGCTGTTGCTTCCTTGCAATTTATTATAAAACTTCTCTACTTACAAAATTCAAGATACCTTGTCAGTAGGATGTAGAATGTATGGATTACATCCACTGAAGAAGAATAAAACCCTTCACCCAACAAAAAAAAAAAAAAAGCATCTTGGGTATGATACTAAACTACATCCAGAAGTGAAGCTTCAGCTCTGAGGCATGTGGAGTCACACCTTTATTGGCATTACTCCCAGGTCCACTCTGACCCAGAGTGGTTATACTACTTAGAAACCCATCTGTTGGTTAAACAGATCTTTTTATCATTTCGAGTATTAAGACTATTGATGTCACCTTTTTTTGTTATATTCAGAACATTTCAGCCAATGCATCCTTTGAGCTTTTTCAGGTGTTTCTTATCAAACTCAGAAGCCTATACAAAACTTCAAACTGAATCTTTATTTAATCCATGGAGGTAGATTTTTCTAATTCCATTAACCATGACCAAGTACAGGTGTTAAGCTATAAAAAGCATCATTATTTTTACTTTTAGTCAGGATTGAACCCTATATAGAAATAAAAGGGAAACCATCTTCCCTTATAAGATAAAGTCAAAATTAGGAAGAACATTGGCAAATAAGGCATCTTAAAGAAGCAGTGGATATGTTGGGCTACTGTAACCAGTTGAGTAAACCAAGTTAAGTGATTCATACTATATGGAAACCAATAATCAAAAAAGCGAGATAAATAATTGCAATATGAGCTGAAGTAAAAAGTCAAACATAATAATAATAAGTTGTAATTCATAGTGTTGATAAAAATATTAGGTTTTTAAATCCCAAAAATTCACTCAGAATTGTCCAGCAGGACATATAGCATAACAAATATAGGTGTTTGGTTAATGAACTTCTTCGTGAAATCATCTGGAGGTTGCAGGTTCAATCCTGACTGCAGGTAAAAATAACAAGAAATACTTACTATAGATTAATACTTGTACCCTGTTATGGTTAACAGAATAAGAACAATCCACCCCTATGAATTAAATAAGGGTTCAGTTCAAAGTTCCATAAAGGCAAGAAAGATCTTTGAAAATTATTAGTGTTGATTAGGAATACTTGAAAACATATAACTGTGTATGAATAATCAAAATTAAGAAGAGTTACTAGAAGCTATATGTGTATATTTTATGAAATATAATCAACTAAAAACAATTCAGAATCATTTAAAAATACTCTATTTTAAATAAAACCATGATGATACCAGGAATAGTAAATTGGTGACCATTGTCGAGGGCAACCAGATGGCTCCCCTTTCAATAGCTACTACACCAAGGTGTAGGGGAGGGCACTACTCCTTTCCCTGGACTGCTCCACTTTACCCTTGATACATACCTTATATTGCTGAGTGTTAAGCAAGGAGGTATCAAGTACCATTTTTAAAGTCTTTGGTATAACATGACCTGGGATTGAACTCAGGTCTCCCAGACCATTGGCGAACACTCTACCCACTTGACCAATAATCCGGTAAAAAAAATGTTTATTAATCACATGAACTAACCATTTTACTAAAAATTAAGCATTTTTTAAAATTATTCTAAATTGTTACTGTTTTATTATATTTTTTAAAATACTGGGTATTTCAGAAAAATTAATATCATTTCAGTTTGAAATGGCCACTATCATTTGAGACGTAATTATCTGAGTATATAGTCTAGGAAAATGAAACTAAAAATGCTTAATATTGAGCAAAACAAGATTTATCCATCAAAATTTGAATGAGAAATTCAAAGGTAGGTGGATTTCAGGAACAGTTTCACAAATTTTCAATATGCACACTATGAATATCAAATGAATATGACAGCCATTTTAAAATTTTTCTGAAACACATCCATTATTCCACAGATTATTTGCATACAGTTCTCATATTCCTGAAGTGAGTTTATAATTTACATAGTAAAAAAAAAAATCAGTATTTTCAGATCATTTTTCTTTTTGTGTTTTAAATATCTAATATTGTATATCAAAATTATTTCTTGATAAATAAAGAAAAAAATTCTTATAAATTCATAATTTATGATTATTGACATATCAGAGAAATAATATCCTATCCTACAGAATCAGTTAGTGTTTATCATTGCATAAAAAAAAAGAATCAATTTTTTTAGTCATAAACAAGCTTGTTACTCACAAGAAAAATCTAAAAAGACATTGTTACTTTAGTATTAAGGAAGCTTTCCCCAAAGCTATTTCCACTTGTGCCTTCTTAGCATTCATAGATTTGACAATGATGAGGCTGCTGCAGCTATTGATGGTGATTTTCAATTCCCTCTGACCCGCCCTGTCCAGATATTTCTTTCTAACAGACCCATCTTCAGATGCTTACTAGTCCCAGTCAAAAAATATAGGATCCTTTCTCTTTAAGTATCAAGATGTTGGAGGGTTAAGGCAGGCTAACCTTAAGAGCTGATCCACTTCAGACAGATCCTATATCAACATACCAAGCTTTTCTTTGTATTTTGTTTTCTTTTATTGTTATAGGTTTTGGCTTTCATGATAGGTTCATCTTGATCTCTAGCAGCAGGAGATTCTGATCCCTAACCCTGACTCTGCTTACTTTTTGTCTGTCAGGCTGGAGAGTAATGGATAAGGACCCACCCCCACCCTGTTCCATGCTCATAAAGTAAACTTTCTGGATCATTAATCAGTCACACACACACACACACACACACACACACACACACACACACACACACACACACACACACACACATCTGTATTATGAATGAATGTATGTGTATATATATATATATATATATATATTCATACACAAATATACTTCTGTACATAAGTATATACATACACACACATTTCTCTACTTCATATATATATATATATATATAAAATGCAGGTGTGTGTATATATATATATATATATATATATATATATATAGAGAGAGAGAGAGAGAGAGAGAGAGAGAAGTGTGTTTCTATGGATATATATCTATATATATAATACAGAAGTGACATACATAAATAGAATACAGAAGTATATATATATATATATTTATATATATATATATATATAATACAAGAGCGTGTGTGCATATGTGTATAGATATATAATGCAGAAATACACAAGCATTGAAGCATTCACAGAATGTTCTTAAGACAGGCTTAAGTGTTTAAGAAGAGGTATTATTTATATACAGTTTCGGGATGAGAATACCAAAGATTAGGGTAAGTTTAGAGGTGGCTGTGAGGATTGAGAAGAAAAGAAAAAAAATTACCCACATTAACAGATTACAAATGATGGTGCTGGAAAATGGTAAAGAACATAATGTGTTTTATTTTTTGAGCATCTTTATTTTTGGTTGGTCGGTTAGTTTTACAGCATATCAACTCTTGTTAGGTTATTTAATGACCCAACACAGTCATATTTTTTTCTCAAGTAATTATATAGATTCAAGTAATGAATAAGACTCATTTGTAAACAATTATAACTTTGAGGAAACTCTAAGAGAATTGCTTGGCATGGTGACCCAAAACCCTGAAAAAAAGTAATGCCTCTATAACAAATAACAATGAATATTTTGGAGGACCTCATGATGCTATGTTATCATCAGAGGAAATAGACACAACGATACAAGTTCAAATCCTAGACAAGATTGTTTGTTTCACATATCCTTTGGAAAGATGATCATCATGTCATGCTGCTAGCACAGATATCCCTGACCCTCTTTCGCCACTTCTCCCTATTGTTCATCACCTCTGGCAGGTCTTCAGGGCAACATCCCATATCCTCACATAGCTGCTGAATGTATGTTCTAGCTGGTTGTCCTGCTTTTGCCCGGCCATATGTGGGGGTCCATAGGAGTACATCACTTATGAGCTCGTCCCTGCTTCTCCAGCAGTGTCCTGCATGTCTGGTTCATCTAACTTGGATAGTTTTCATGATCGGAGGCAGGTGGCCGTATAGTTGGTGCCTTGTGGGGTGTTGCTGCCAGGACTTGTTCAATATTGCTTGCAGCATTCTTGTGTAATTGCCGTCTAGCTTCTCTTCCAGCCGTTTACTTAGCATCCAAGTAGTGCATCTATACAGCGGTATCGATACGACCGCTGCCTGGAAGAAATTGCATTTCATTCCTTCAGCTATAGGTAAATAGTAGGACAGACTGTGCTCTTTAACCTTGGTATGGCAACTGGCCTAGAAGAAGAAAAACTCTAAATTCAAACCTGTTAAACTCTACAACTTATGTTGCATTCTGCTTTTGGTGGAGGGGTTGGGTAAATACTTATAACAGCAAATATTTTATTGTTAAAAAAAAGCAATGGCCCAAATCACTTTAAAATAATCATCATTATCAAAGTGTACCAACAGTACAAATTTCCTGGACTTTCTCTCGCTGTTTGTTCCTATCAGCCATCACTCTTGGAAAGTCCTCTAGATGGCACCTAGTGTCTGCACTGGGCTGGTGAATGTAAATTTTTGCTAGTTGATCAATTCTGGTGTTCCCATGCGTAGGAGTTCATAAGAAAATATCACTTATGAGTTTGTCATACAGCTGCTGTTTTGTAGGATGCTGCTCTCAAGAGCATGCAGCATCTTCTGTTTAGTTCCCATCCGCAATAATATGGTTTCAAATAACTATTCCAATTTGATAATAATCATTGTTTGTATACAGTTATATAGTATCAAGCATTCTAATCCAATCCTAATAATTTGATTGGCCTAATGAGTAGAGTGTTTGCCAATGGTCTGGGAGACTGGAGTTCAATCCCAGGTCGAGTCATACCAAAGACTCAAAAAATGGTACTTGATACTGCCTTGCTTAGCACTCAGCATTATAAGGTTAGAATTAAGGGTAAAGTGGAGCAATCCATAGAAAGGAGTAGTGCCCTCCTCTACACCTTGGTGTAGTCACTATTGAAAAGGGAGCCTTCGGGTTGCCCTCGACTACAGTCACCAATTTTACTTTACTTTTATATGATTTCAAGTATTTTAAATAATCAAATGGTTTCAAGTCACTAATAATCATCATCCTTTGTAAACAATTATATCTTCGAGCAACTGTTCTTGATACAAATAATTTGTACTATTTCAAGTATTCCTATCTAATCCTAATGATTTTCAAACAGATCTCTTTTGACACAAAGATGGAACCATAACAGGTACTAATATTCTAGGTTAGAGTGGACCTGGGAGTAATGGCAAGGAAGGGTTACTTCAACTTCTCCAGAGCTCTAGAACTGGTATATCATTTCAAAATATATTTCTTAAAAAATACAAAACAATCTAATTAATCACTGTAGAAAGGTGTTTAGTATTGTGTAGTAATATTAACTGCACTAATATATCTGGTCTACTTTGTATACTGTTGTTATTATTGTTATAATTCATGAAATATGATAAAAATATAAAGCTCCATTGATGATATTACTTAATTCTTAAAATGCTAAACAGTTACAGTGAATACCTAATCAAGTGATTCAAATTATGAAATGTAAAAGTTTCTTGAGATCTTTAAAATTGTAGACATTAAAAGGGTATGTAATGATTGATATTTGAAGAACGCTTTTACATCTTCAAAATGAAAAAATAAGAAACATGAGAAAAGTTAACTGTAAATTTTATGAACATCCAATTAGAATTCTATCAAACTGACAGGAGAACACACAAAATGGCTGAGAACTGATAAATATCTTTTTATTTTATGGAAAGTAAAGACTAAATTGAAATTCAGGCTATATATATATATATATAACATAACTTAATGGTCTATTCAGAACTGTGTTGTTGCTTGATTCCTTTTTAAAATTTCAGCCATTTTTTAGTTGGTTAAGATGCTATGCTGAGTAATTCCCTTTGATAGTACCTCCTTGGTCTACACAAGGGAGATTTGGTTGCATCCATCTCTTCTTCAAGTAATATGTGGCAGCTTGCACTAAGTTACATGGTACCAGTGCCAAGGAATAAGCTTTGACAGATTTGTATAGCTGGTTCGACTTCAGAGTTTTTTTTTTCTTTTAGACTGGTTGACTTACTGAGCCAAATTTGCCCTACAATTTAGCTAGGGGCTGGGGAAAAGATAGATTCATGTTTTTTAGAAGGGTATCAGTTTAAAGTGAAATACAAACAGCCTTGACTAAAATTTGAAATTGTCACATGATACCAATGAAAGAGCCCTGTCTTTTCTACTATTTATCCATAGCTGGGGGTGGGGGAGAAAGAAATGGATTCATGGCTTGGTCAAAGAAATTAATGCAGAATGATATACCAGCAGCCTTTTTCAGGTTTGAACTTGGCTCTCCAGGTATACAAAGCATAGCTTTTTTAATGAATTTAACATTGAAACTTTTGTAAATTAATTCAGCATCCTGTAAATTTAATCATTAAAATCAGGTTGCAGTGTTTACAAATTTAAAATGTCTTGTCACAGTTTTCTGTTTATTTTCTTCTTTCTGTTTATCAAACAGAAATTGGGTCTGCAATAAGAGTTCAAATAATCCAAACATTCTGAAAAAAAAAAACCCAAACATATTTGTTAGTTTATAAGTTTAAGTGCAAATAAAAGCTGGGATTTCGAATGCTGATTTTCATGTCTGGCAGGCCTTGTGTAAGTTTGGTGCAACACGATCTTTCTGTCAACTCTATTTTTCTAAATTTAGTTTTGTCTCCAGATTAAATCTAGTGAATATTCATATAGAGTTCAAGTAGTTTTAAAACATTACTTTCATGAAAAAGCCTGGTAGAAAAAAAAAAGAAAAAAAAAGAAATAGGGTGATGATGATAATTCTGAAAAAGAAAGACCTTACACCCAAGAGATGACATCAATAATAAACTCTGTGTAACAAGAAAAGAAGGAAGAGGACTCATAAGCATTGAAGAATGCATGGATGGAGCAATACAAAAACCTGAAGAATATATAAACAAAAGTAAAGAGAGATTGATTACAGCAGTCAGTAATAGCAATAACAACAGGAAAACAGAAATAAAAAAATCTAGGAAACAAAAATGGGAAGAAAAACAACTATATGGATACTTTAAGCAACAAACTAAGGACATTACATATTCAGTTCATCTCATATGGTTACAAAAGGGAAACTTAAAGAGTGAAATTGAATTTCTACTTGTTGCAGCAGAAAATAATGCCATAAGAACTAATCATATCAAAGGAAAAATTGATAATACGCAGGAGAATAGCAAGCATAGGCTATGTGGTGATAGAGATGAAACAGTTAATCATATGATAAGTGAATATAGAAAACTATCACAAAAGGAATATAAGAATAAGCATGATTGAGTAAGGAAGGTGACCCACTGGGAATTGTGCAAGAAACTGAAATTTCACCAAACAAACAAATGGTATATCTACAAAGAAGAATCTGTCTTTGAAAATGAAATGCATAAAATTCTCTGGGACTTTGTGATGTGAATGGATCACCAAATTCCATCCAGATGACCAGACCTAGAATTATTTAACAAGAAGAAAACAATGTGTCATCTAGTGAATTTTGCAATGTCAGTAGACCAGAGAGTGAAAATGAAAGTAGTCGAAAAGATGGACAAATACATGGACCTTGCCAAAGAGCTGAAAAAGCTTTGGAACATGAATGTGATATCAATACAAATTCTAGTCAGTGGCTGGAAAAAGAGACAAGGGTAACTGGAGATCAAAGGATGAATCAAGATCATTCAGACCACAGCACTTTAAGATTAGCGAGAATGCTTAAAGGAGACTTGCTGTCATTCAGACTTCAGTGAAAAACCACCAGTAAAAACTGGTCTGAAAAACTAGCCTAGTGAAAGTATTGTATTTGACAGCATATAAGATGCACGGGTGTATAAGACACACCCCAATTTCAGTAGGGAAAATCAAGAAAAAATTTTAGAGAAATAAAGTATGAATATTAAACGTGATGAAATTAATACAATGAATATTATCAATGATAACACTTTTTATCTGCATAATAGCCTTTTAGGTAATGAAAATAGGTATATGAAAGTCAGTCTAAAGTCTAAGCTAATAGGAGTTGCCAGGTAACAAAATTCAGCTGACTATCGCAAATTTTAAACCTACATATGGTATATAAGATGCAGGGGAATTTGAAAAGATATTTTTAGTAAAAAAAGTATTCCTTATATGCCATCAAATATGGCAATGATGATGATAATGAAAGCAAAAGCAACAAAAAGCATGTTTAATTGAGATAAATGTGAAAAATTTAAAGTAGAATGCTCAGAGATGACATCATGATGGACGTGAAAAAAAGTTATATGGTTGCCGGGCGGTATCAAAAAAAAAAATTATGTGCAGGAATGGATGAATAATTAGGAAAGCAAAGAAAAGATTAAGCAATATGGTTAACAAGCAGCTCCTCAAATTCCCAGAATAAAGAGCCCTATCTCTCTCACATAAAAAAAATTAGCAATAATAATGATGAAAAAAAGGTGAAAAGATAGGCAGATATTTGGATCTTGCCAGAGAACTAAAAAAACTGCAGAACATGAGTGATGGTGATACTGGTTGCAGGTGGTACACTTGGAATGGTCCCCAAAGGCTTGGAAAAAAAGACTGGAGGAATCAGAAATCAGAGAGTCTAGACCATCCAAAGCACAACATTGTTAAGATTGGCTAGAATACTGAGAAGAGTCCTAGAGATCTGAGGAGATTTTCTTTTAGTCAGACTCCAATGAGACCACCAGCTGATGCTGGTGTGAAAAACTCAAAAGGTGTGTAATAATAATTAATAATAATTAATTTTAGTGGTGGAATGAGTCAAACAATGTGGTTCATGCAAAAATTTATTTTAACTGCTGCTTCAGTCGGCATTGTTTTGGTTATCATTTTCAAAAGTAAACCTGAAGAATTATCTTCTTGAGTTCCCCAAAACCTGATCAACTCACTTCTTCTACAAGAAGCAACACAGCCCGACTACCATTAATATCAATATCAGTACCAAATTCTAGATTCTTTTATAATATTATTGCCTTATTTATTTTATTATATGTTCTGTGTCGAATGATTCTTAGCCTTTTTTTTTTCGTTTTCTTCCCTTATAACATTTTTCTTCCGTCTAGGACAATCTTCTTTAATGTTTATTTTCAATAGGATGCATTTTTGTTTCCTTCATAGCATTAGGGTTTTATCTGAGAAAGGAATGCCAGTCAAGCCTGACTTGCTCAATCCAATGAGCTCAAAAATCATTGACAAACCTCTGGTAGCACTTGAGACTGGCTTCATCTCGGCTCAGACAGAAAGAATCCAATCATGTACGTCTATGCTCACTGGGATCAGTGGTGCCAGGGCGGTGAAGATAGAGACTAGAAGTACCCACTGAATTATTGGGAAAACAGAATTTTATTGCAGTTGTTCAGTTGCAGTGGTCAGGGTGCTTTAGATTACATCTCTCACTCTCTCTCTCACTCTCTATCTCAATATATATATATATATATATATATAAATCTCTCAACTTCTTTTTTATTTTCTTCCCTTCATCCCATTCTCATTTTGATAGTTTCTTTTTCCTTCATAAAGTCTCCTATTTCATCTTCTTGATTCCTTTTGCCAATCCTTTAATCCTTCATTCTTTCCTTTTTCATTCATTCATTCATTCATTCATACATCTTTCTTGTTCTTTTTAATATCATACGCTTCTCTCTTTTTTTTTTCACGCTCATTTTCATTTTTCTTCTTACCTTCCGTCTCTTACTTTCTCTGAATCTGTTTTTTTTTACTTCTTTCTTATTCCTCAATAAATTTCTCATGTGTATTCTTTCATTAGCCCCTTCTTTTAAAATCTTATTCTGTCTGTCTATCTCTCTCTCTCTCTCTCTCTCTCTCTCTCTCTCTAACACTCCTTTTTTCTTTTATTTTTTCTATATCTTCTCTTTTCTTTCTGATTTTCACATACACTCATTCTTTCTTTTTCTTCTTCTTTATCTCATTCATTCTTAATCAATTTTCTTTCTTTCTCTTTCATAATTAACTGTTTTCTCTTCTTTTCCTTGTGATTCTTTAACTCTTATTCACTCTCTATTTACCTTCTCCCTCACACTCTTCAAGTTGCTCTTTTTCTTTCTCACACACTCTCTCTTCCATTCACTCTTTCACTCTCTTCCTCTCTCTCTCTCACTCTCTCTCACTCTCTTTCATTCACTCTTTCTTTTTCACTCTCTCTCTCCCTTCTATTCATTCTTTCTCTCTCTCTCTCTCTCTCTCACATTCACTTTTTCTCTTACAATTTCTCTCTGTTCTCTTCACTCTTTCTCTCACTCTCTCTTACATTCACTCTTTTTCTCTCACTCTCTCTTGCATTCACTCTTTTTCTCTCACTCTCTCTTGCATTCACTCTTTTTCTCTCACTCTCTCTTACATTCACTCTTTTTCTCTTTCTGTCTCTTACATTAATTCTTTTTCTCTCACTCTCTCTTACATTCACTTTTTTCTTTCACTCTCTCTTACATTCACTCTTTGTCTCTCTCTTTTTAGCATCCATTAGCTTTTATACTCATGATAACATCTGTCATATAAAAAAGCTAGCACAGATTTATAGGTCTTCGTTTTCAAACCTCTCAGGCAAAGTACAATGTCATTTTGTGACAGGATGACATAGATGCATTTATTACAAGGTGTGATCTAAATAATATATACAATATGCAATGTAATATTGCTCAAAATATTATCTCAATAAAAGATGTTTACCCAACTTGATTACCTTGTTAGCAGAGTTAGAATAAGCTGAGTGCATCCCTTACAGAGGGCTAAACCCCACTCATACAAAAAGGCATTCCTAGGTATGACTTTAAACTATATCCAGCAGAGCAGCTTCTGTTCTGGGGGTCTGCTGAATGTAGAGTACCTCTTCATTGTCATTACTCCCAGGTTCACTCTATCTTGGACCAGTAGAACCTGTTACAGTCCTATCTATGGCTCAAATAGATCTGTTTGAAAATTATCAAATAGAAATACTTGAAACCAAAAAAGATTTGTCCAAATTATTAGTATTAGATAAGAATACTTGAAACCATACAAATATGTGCAAACAAATGATTATCATTGGTCTAAATTTCTGAGATGGAACTTGATAATTTTTATCATTTAGAATATTCAGATGACTATCTTCACCTTCATCGTTATACTCACAACGTTTTGACAGATATGTCCTTTGGCCTTCTTCAGGTGTTTCATGTTGAACTCAGGAGCCTAGACAGAACCTCAAACTGAACAATCTAACTCTGCAGATTAAATAAAGAGTTCAGTTTGAGAACCTGTGTAGGCTCCCAAGTTTGACAGGAAACATCTAAAGAAGGCCAAAGGATGTATAACAATGAAGATGAAGACAATAGTCTGAATATTTCAAGTGATAAGAACAAATGATTATTATCATTACTATTAAATAGAAATAGTTACTTGAAACCATATAAATGCCTGAAAAAAAAATGACTTCGGCATTAAATAACCGATAAGGGTTGGTATGCTATTAAACAAATAAACCAACCAACCAACAATACCCAGCTTGATGTTTTTCACTGTATATAAATATCTATGTTTTTAAATCTTCAATGATACCAAAAAACCAAAGTATTCTAAACAGTGAAAATATCCTGACTTGAAGCGTAATGTTACTTGTTGAAAGACTAGAAGAGATTAGCGTTGTGGTTTTATTTATTTAATTTGTTTTTCTTTCTATCATTGATGAAAACAATAACCAATGCAGCTAACTTGTTTCGATGATAGTATTCTATATCAGATATTAAACACTGAAGTAACACTTGTAATGCCTGACAAATAAGACACAATCTTTGCTGTAGAACTTTCATACAATATTTTTTTTTAAGAATTATTTTTCATCCTTTTGAGGTTACTTTAACTCTTAAAAAAAGATAAAAATTAGATTGCAATATATGATCACATACATAGATCAATACATGCACAGGTTCAAAATAAGGGATTTAAAAACAGGGCAAAGACTTTACTGAACCAAATTTTAGAGACACATTTGGTATAATAGTTATTGTAGGAAATAAACTCGGTGAACCTAGTTCAAATCCTGGATGAGGGGTTTTGCTGTTAGCCTTAGACAATCAGTCTAGGAGAAGGAAAACTCTGAACTCAGGCCAGCTTTAGTCTGCTTAAAAATTGACCGTTTCAAATCCTGGATCAGGCAGTTTGCTGTTAGCCTTAGTTAGGCAATCAGTCTGGGAGAAGGAAAACTCTGAACTCAGGCCAGCTTTAGTCTGCTTAAAAATTGACCCTGTTTCAAATCCTGGATCAGGCAGTTTGCTGTTAGCCTTAGTTAGGCAATCAGTCTAGGAGAAGGAAAACTCTGAACTCAGGCCAGCTTTAGTCTGCTTAAAAATTGACCTTGTTTCAAATCCTGCCTATAGTGGAGGGGCTGGGTAAATACCTTGTACATCTAGTTTATTTCCACTGTTAAAAATCATGTATTGTACTTCGATGATTAAATAAATTTTAAGCTTGTAAATAAATAATTTACACTAAATAAATTCATATAGTTAAGGTTACTTTTGAAGTCAATGAATAAACATTAAACATAAAAATTTGAATTCTAATCACCAATACTCCACTTACAAATTTTGCTGTATTCTGCCCATGGTAGAGAGGTTGGGTAAATACATACTATTCCCAAATTCTGTCTGTGAAACTTGGTCTTGGTATTTTCAGACTATGTAATTTCTTCTCTTCTTTAGAAGACTGCAAATTTCCCACTCATCACATAATAGTAAACAAACAATATGGTGTGAATAATCAGATTAACAGAATTTTGGGTTTGCTTTTGTGATTATATCCTCCTCATCAAATCATGCTACTTCCCCACCCCCAAATCATGCTTTTTTCCCACCACCAAATCATACTGCCTCTCCCCACCAAAAAAAATCCTGCTGTTTCTTGCCCAGTCAGTTGGGGCTGTAGAATATACCAACTGCTTCTCTGCAGAGGGGTAAGACTTCCTCCCTGACAACGAGTGTTCTGATATGACACTAAACAATTTGATGGTGAGGTTCCAGTAATGCTTGAGCTTTGGCAAATGTAGAGTACCCCTTCAATGCCATTGCTCCCAGGTCCACTCTGTCCTAGAGTGGTAGCACCTGATAGGCTCCTATCTATGGGTAAAAAAAACTAAACTGTGTATTTATGCTAAACTGAATTGCTTGAAATGGGACTGTTTTGATATTTAAACTGCATATTTATGCTAAAGTGAATTCTTTGAAATGGAACTGTTTTTGTATGCTAAACTGAATTGTTTTAAATAGAACTGTTTGACTAAACTGAATAGCTTTAAATAGAAATGTCTTTGACAATGAAACTGTGTACTAACGCTAAACTGAACTGTTTGAAATAGAACTGTTTATTTGTTTAAAAATGGATTTGGCATTAAATAACCTACAAAGGTTGATGTGCCATAAAACCCAAACAAACCAAACAAACAAACATGCTGCTTCTTTTCTCTTTCTAATTATGTTGCTTCTTCCCCTCACCCCACC
>OY757930.1:70108035-70375535 GCA_963585895.1 Sepioteuthis lessoniana | reverse complement strand
TAATTTTGCAGTTTCATCAGACTAAATAGAAAGAAATGCTGACCTGTCTGCTGAAAGAGAAAAGGAATTACTGATACTTTTGGATGTTGGTAAGTAGCATGATGAAAAGACAAAGAGTTGTTGTTATTTATTAAGCTTTGTTTAGATATGGCTCATGGGTTTTATATTGCTTACAGTACCTACAGTTGCTTAAGTGGTCACCAATCTAGGTATTGAACAGGTTCTTCACTATTTAACTTCAGTGATCTTGCAGGAAGCAGTGTTTTCAGCATGACTATAGAAAGTTATAGTCAGCAGAGAGAGAGAGAGAGAGAGAGAGAGAGAGAGATAGAGAGAGAGAGATTAAGTTGTGTGGTCTACTTTGTTAATATCCATGAAAAAAAAACATAAATAAATTGTATGAGTATTAGATGATTTTTTTCTGAAAAAAAAAAAACAAAAACAAAAAAAAAACCCCAACAAAATAACATTTTTTATTTTTTCATATATTTATATATAAAAAGTGTGATAAAAAGGTATTAAATTGAAGCATTAATTTTTTCCTTTTAAAATTAAATACCTTACTGAAGATGTATGCATTTACCCACCCCTTCCACTATGAGTAGGATATGACCCAAGATTGTTTTCAAGTAGAGTACAGCTGGTTTAGATTAGGTATTTTCCTTCTCCAAGACTTGTTGTCTTATTAAGACTAAAGAACCCAGTCTACTGAATTATTTACCCATAGCTGAAGGGAGAACAAATGGATTCATGCCTTTTGCAAGGTCGTTAGAGCAAAAGAAAAATGCCGAGCTAAAGATGTGTAATGTTTTCTAAAGAGTTTTTTTTGCATATGGTCCTATCAACTGTGAATAATTTTCAAACAGATCTATTGAACCCTGAGCTGGAACTTTAACAGGTACCACCACTCTGGATCAGAGTGGAGCTGAGAGTAATGGCAATGGAGAAGTACTCTACACTGTTCCAGATTTCCAGGAACTTCAACATCAAATGCAGTTTTGTGTCATACCCAGGACAGCCATATTTTTTTAGAAGGGTTCTTCCTCTTCCGCAGGAAATAGAGTCATTCAATCATATATATATATACCCATTTCCTGACACAGACAGGCACATGATTGACATTCTGCAAGTTAAGGTCAGTTGATTCTGTGCCAAGACCTTGTGAAACCAGAAGCTGTACCAGATAGGAGAAAGTGTTTCATATCAAACGAGAGCCAATAACTGCAACATCCAGGATTGATGACTGACAGATGAGCTATGAAAATGACAAATCAAGCTGCATGGAAAATGATGATTTGGATCTGTTAGGACAAGAACAGCTGTTAATCTTTTTGTGTTGAAGTTTTGCTGAGGGAGATGATGGGTTGGAAATCAGGCTGAGCTTTTAAGGTGTAAGGAACATCATTTTAGAAGATTATAATTTCATCTTCTTAGCTAAGAAAACAAACAAAAGAAAAATTTGTAACCAGCACTGTAAATTGGAATGGTTAAGTCTAGCAGACATTCTTAGCAAGACACTATACAATAAATTAAAGAGAAAGTTTATCAAAGTATTACAAGAAATATTTTTTGCCGAGTTAAACCTGGTTTATGCTATAAGAAATGGAATCAGCAAACTGAGTTCAAATCCTGGACAAAGCTGTTTGCATTTCCCTTTGTACTAATGCCCTTGCATGTATGTGTGTGTGTGTGTGTGTGATGGTATTCATCTGCTGTGGGTTAAGCCAAATTGATACATTGATGTGTGATATTTCTCAGGAATTGGTGTCCTAAGGTGATTTCCAATTCACAATCAGAGCTTTCTTTCTCCAAGGTTAAAAAGCCCTATCTGCCTTACTATTTAATCCATCCAAAGCTGGAGGGAAAACAATTGGATGTACATCTTTCTCAAGAGTATTAGTACAATAAGAACAAACAGCTTCCTCCAGAATTTGAACTCAGGTTCCCATGTTCATTTCCTATGATGATAACCATTACACCATGAGTGTTTTTGCTAATGCTCTTGAGAAAGGCATGAATCCATCTGTTCTCTCCACCTTCCAACTGTGAGTAAGTTGTAGGTCAGATTGGGTTCTTTAGCCTTGTTAAGGCAACCAGTCTATGCTTTCAAGTCAATAAAGTCAACAATCATTTTGAACATATAATACTTACTTGCATTAAGAATGATTCAAGAGTTTTTACATTAATATTATTCAAAATCAAAATATCATCTCAAACAGAATCATTTGACCCATAGATGGGACCCAAACAATTACAACTACTTTGGTTCAGAGTGGACCTGAGAGTAATAGCAATGAAGAGGTAATTCCACATTCCCCAGAGCTTCAAAACTGTAGTCTCACCACCAGATGCATTTTTGTGTTAAACCCAAGATACCTTTTTTTGAAAGGCAATCTTATCCTTCTGTGGGGGATGTAGCCAGTAACTTCTACATTCTGCTCACAGAGCGGTGCCTCTTTGAAATATTGTCAATATGCCAAGTGCAAATTGCAACTTGTAGAGGTCTTTATGTTCGCCAATGGCCCGGGAGACCTGGGTTCAATCCCAGGTCGAGTCATACCAAAGACTTTAAAAATGGTACTTGATACCACCTTGCTTAACACTCAGCATTATAAGGTACGGTTCAAGGGTAAAGTGGAGCAATCCTGGGAATGGAGTAGCGCCCTCCCCTACACCTTGGTGTAGTAGCTATTGAAAAGGGAGCCTTCGGGTCACCCTCGACTATGGTCGCTAACTTACAATATAAACAAAAAGATAACTTAGATTTGTTAACATATATATATATTCATATAACTTACAGGGGAAATGAAGAAATAAGAACAAGTGATTGAAAAAAGGTCTAGTAATATAAATGTCTTTGTTGAATGGAAAAATGTGTTTATATGTGTAAGTTATATAGTCATAATTTTCTCTTATGTAGTGTTTTAAAGTTTCCACATGTTGAATGGTTTCTGTTGTGATTGCTGATTGTGTTGGAGAAAAGGGATTGGGTAGAAGGAGATGTTGAGCTGTAACCTCATGACTTTTAACATCATCTTATTTCCTTTCACTATGAATGAATTGTGATTGGCTCTTTAATTGATTTAGTTGTCCTGTTACCTATTTGCAACTGTTTCCACACATCTATCATATAAATATTTAAAAATTGGCTCCTGGTGATGCATTTTTGCTTTGCTTTGTGTGTCTGAATGTAACAGGGAAAGTCCTCATGGCGTAATGGCTAAAGTGCTAGACTGCAGCCTTGAAGTAAGCAAGTTCAAACTCAAGTCAGACTATTAAATTCACCTTCAGACTAATACCATTAGGAAAAGTATAAAACCCTTTATTCCCCCCAGCTATCACTGATGTTCTTCTACAAGGATGGAGTTGGCATTAAATAACCCACAAAGGTTGATATACCATTAAAAACAGAGAAACCAAATCTTAGGGGGCTGAGAAGATTTGTTATTTATTAGTGGTGTAGGTGTTGGTTGTTGGTGAATTGCTGAGGTCTATTGGGATGATTATGAGTTTCCTATCTGACTCCTTTTTTTTCTTCTTACCCCCATTAATTTCTTTGTCTATAGGGAAAGAGACAAGGATACCTTTTAACTAAAACTTTATTTTAGGGTTTAACTACAATCATGTGGTGGAAACATTTTCCTGAACCAATAGAAGTAGCTGCGTTTCTCTGACAAGGTGTTGAAATATATTAAAGTCATTTTCGGTGGGTTAAAAGTTCGAGGTTTGGTCGTATATTTAATGCGGTACTGCTAACAGGAGACACAACTTACAACAAATTCCAGTACTTGGCGAGCATGTGTGCTACTCACCAGCAGTCAAGAGAAACAGATCATTTCAATCTCAGTGGTAAAACTTAAGTGAGAATTTCTCTTTTGGCGCCGAGAAGCTTGTCTCTCCAGACATGCACGAATTTTGCTTCCTGTCAGAGGCTTCATAGGAAATGCTACTTTTAAGTCCTGTTTTTTTTTTTAATTCCTTTTCAATTAATCCCCACAATCTAACATTTGAACATCAAATGCAAGATTTGTAATTGTCATAATGTTTTGCAGATTTTTTTGTTTTATAACTAATTTTTATTTGTAACTGACTTTATGGTTTGTGGAATAGTCCCCATAAACACCTTATCTCCGAAATGTATGTGGATTAATACCTTATATAATCATTTAATGAATGACTTTTTAGAACCAATTTTCACCTGAAAAACAAGAGGATGTTCATTCCATGTGATATATTTTCAAAACTCACTTTATTTCTAAGTCTAACCTTACCTTAACTTCTAGCTAAAGTGTCCCTGCATAGCCTATAACTTATCAAGATTTGCCCAGTCAAATGGGGCTGTAGAATATGTAGTAGAATCTGTGAAAGTATTTTTGTTTATCAGTATTTTTATCTATTTATGGTCTCCGTCTATTTAATGTTTAGTTTGATATATTTAGAATAAGGGTTTAATATTTAGCGTTTAGCGTTTCCCCACACGTTAAATGTTGAAGTTTAGAATTAACGTAGAATACAAGCACATGGAAAAAAAACAAATGAATGAATAAGGCCAGCTAAATAAATGAGTGAAGATATGCAACAAATAAGTAAAAGATATGAAACAAATAATGGTTGTGAAACGGCGCGGACAAAATGAACATTTAAAACAAGGCGAACGAACAAAAACAAATTTATATTCTATAATAACAAAACTTGCATTAATACATAAAAATATTACTAAATCTTCTAACAAAATAATAGTGTGTATATATGTGTGAGCTCGTGTGTGTGTGTGTGTAACACAACTAAACTACAAAAAGAATTGCAAATTTAAAATGTCCTTTTCCTATGGTTTGAAACAGGCAGTTTTTTAAAGACGGGAAAGCGTCTCATAGTTCTTGTATATGAATGTCTGCGAGGCATGGTGTTGCTGCTGCGGAGAAATTTTGGTCAAAGAGAAGGTGTTGCAGCTACGAAGAAATTTAGTCAAAGAGAAAGTGTTGCCGCTACGAAGAAATTTCGTCAAAGAGGAAGAAGGTGCTTGAAGATGACGTATTTATAGAAAATACCGTCTTGAAAGTGGCTCAAGACACAGGACTTGAATTTACGCGCGCCGACGTAGTTGTAAGCATATCACGTGGTCCTCCTGGCCAATGGTTTCCCGAGACTGAACATTGAGCGTCCGCCATCCTTGTGGGAACAATTGGCATACCGCCCAAAATAATTTATAGGAGTGTAAAGTCCTATAAATACACCAACTGCTTCTCTGCAGAGGGGTAAGAAAACACCAACCTGCAATGAGAGTCCTGGATATGACACTTAACAATCTGGTGGTGAGGTTCCAGTAATGCTGGAGCTTTGGAAAAATGCAGAGTAACTCTTCATTGCCATCGTTCGCAGGTCTACTCTGGCCCAGAGTGGTAGCATCTGATACGGTCCTATCTATAGGTTAAATAGAACAAAACTGCATACTTCTGCTAAACTGAATTGTTAAAGATGGGACTGTTTTGACATTTATTCTGTGTACTTATGCTAAACTGAATTGTTTGAAATAGAACTGTTTTGACATTTAACTGTTTGTAAACAAAAACTATACTTATACTAAACTGAATTATTTGAAATTTAATTTGGCATTAAATGACCCAAAAATGGTTGATATGGTGTAAAACAAAACAACAAACCAACTTATCATATCAAAATAATAAAGTTTTTACTGAATATTGTTTACTATTTATAACACCTGTGCATATATGTACAAATATGATAAATAGTAAACAAAATCAAGTGATAACATCATTATCTTGGCTAAAAGTCTTTATTAAGGCATTAACTTGGTTATGGAGAAACGCTTAGGGCCAGACAAATGGGAAATTAGACTGAATCATGGATACAATGGTCTATGTTTTAAAAATATTAGCCAAGGACTGTGAACACTTGTTTACATCATTTGAAAGTATGCAAAGATGTTATATTCTAGCATAATAAACAGCTTAATTCATGCTGAAAAAATATTTTTATAGGTTATCATAGCCAAAAGTTTAGGGGTTGTTCATTACCTTTTAGTGGTTGATCGTTCATTACATAAAGTTGTTCATTTCTCAAGTATATATGGTAATTATAAAAACCCGATTCAGATTTGCTGCTTTTCAGAGGTCAACAAATGCTATATAGCCAAAACCTTCAATCCTGATGCCAGATTTATCATAAAGAGAATCTTTTTAAAGAATAAAATGGTGAAGATAGAAAGTGCACCATTTTTTTTATTGTTGTTAGTGAGTTAACTGCCCTTTGGCCTAAGATTCGATTCAACACGAGTGGAAGGAAAAAAATCAATCTGTGTTCTATACAAAGTAATCTTCATTGAATCAAAGATTCAAAATACCTGCTCAGTGCCAAAAAGAAACTAATCAATAAAAAACTTTCAAATGTGAGTCTGCCAAATAAATTTGCATATGGAAAGATGCTGATAAAGATAGTTAAATCTAAAAGCTAACCTCCCTGTCGTCTTGGGTTTTAAAATACACCAAATGTACCACTGCAGAAAGGTAAGACACCTCACCAACGAGTGTCTTAGGTGTGACTCTAACTAGCATCTGATGGTGAGGCTCCAGTCAAGGAGCTTGGAATATTGGATACTTCTTCATTGCCCTGTGAGGTCCACCCTGACCCGGATTGGTAGTACCTTTTAGGGTGCCATCTATAGATCAAATAGAACTGCTCAATCATTTATTAAGGATTATTATTATTATCATTATTATTATTGGTTATTTGAAACCATATGGTTATGTGCCAATTATTATTACATAGGAATACTTGATAAAAATAATTACTCATGTCAAATAGCAATACTTGAAGCCATTTAACTGTGTGCAAGCAAATGATTGATATTAAATTGAATTATTAATATTAGATAGGAATATTTGTAAACATTTAACTGTATGAAAACAAATGAGCTCTAACAACTCATTTCAAAATAAAGCTACCTACAAACTGTTCACTTACAAATCATATATATATATATATATATATATATATGTGTGTGTGTGTGTGTGTGTGTGTGTGTAGTTGGGCAGCAATCCTTCATTTAAGCATGTTTGATTGAATAATAAAGAAATATAAAGTGGTGAAATCCAGGAAAAGGATTAGTGCCCTCCTTTCCACCTCTGTGTAGTAGCTATTGAAAAGGGAGCCTTCAGGTCGACCTCGATTATGGTTGCCGACTTTACTTTTGTCTATATAATTTAATTAAGATCACTTCAAGTTTCCTGACAAATGTATTGGTTTTAGGTTGGAGTTGGTAGATGAATTTACAGAAATTGTTCTGAGCAATTTCAGACCTTTTATAGGCCATCATCAGGGGTTCTTTGCAAGTAGTAAAGATTGTTTTTTGTAAAAGTTTTCAGGTTTTTATAACATTGCAAAACTTACATAAATGTATAGTTGGATTAAACAGAGATGCTGAATACAAAATGTTTCAATCAAACATATATATATATATATATATATATATATATATATATATATCAACAGGATTTGGCATTAAACAATCCTTAAAGGTTGATGTACCATAAAAATGAGTAAAACTTCATTTATCTGTGTGAGGTAAAATTAAAATTTCTACTTAAAAATTTTTGGAGGATTTTAAAAAAATATATACCTTTTCATCTTCTTATAGATTCTTTGAAATATCTTTTATTGATTTTTTTTCTTGTCTTTCTACAAAGTTCAGTCTTGATCATTCACAACAGTTTGGCACAAGGCTAGAGGTATGGAACCTCCTTGCTAGAATTAAAATCACTTGTAATGGTCTAAATGATTTATTAAAATTTAAATTAATTAAAATCTATAAAAACTAATTTTTGCTATTTTTTCTTTCTAGTAAAAACAAAAAAACTTAAAAAAAGGTAATCATGGGATAATGGTATTCATCATAGGAAGTAGACACTGCTATCATCATGTAGACATATTTGCACCTATATGCATATGCACCACTGCACCAAAATATGTGCAGCCAGGGATAAAAAAGCTTATAGTGTCATTGGTTTTAACTTGTTTATCTCTTAGGTACAAATAATCAAAATGTTTCTGCAAAGGCAATTATGGCATAACAGTTATTATCATAGGAAGTGGACTTGGCAATCTGGGTTCAAATCCTAAACAAAGCCATTAGCAATTTACATAATGCTAATACCCTTGGGAAAAGTATGAATCCAACTCTTCTCCTTCCTGCTATGGGTAAATAGTTGGACAGTTTGGACTCTTTAACATTAGTATGACTACCAGTCTAGGAGAAGAAGGAAAGCACTGAATTCAAACCAGTTGTAGACCTGGAGAAGGATGGGCTTTGACAAACTATTCCAGCTCAAGAAATACCCATGACCAAATCAGGTTGGACTCTTTAACATTAGTATGACTATCAGTCTAGGAGAAGAAGAAGGAAAGCACTGATTTCAAACCAGTTGTTGACCTGGAGAGGGATGGGCTTTGACAAGCTATTCCTCCTCAAGATGTGCCCCATGTCCAAATCAGATTACGAGACCAGTAATGATGATGAAAAACAAGAAAAGAAATGAAAAAACTGTATTTGATGGCCACTGGCAATAAAATAAAGAACTTGGGATAAAAAAAGTTGCTTAAATTTGGCTTAATGTCTCTTTTCAAACATAAAATTCAAACTCATCTCTTGTTTAATTTGATTGGTTGGTTTTATGGCAGGTCAACTCATTTTGGGTCATCTAATGTTTTTATTTTTGCAATCGATTATATGGTTTCAAGTAACACATGATTTTTCTTTTGTCAACAATTAAACCATCAAGTAACTATTCTTCATACAAATAATTTATACCAAATTATATGGTTTTATATGGTAACTATTCCTACTTAATAATTATAATCAGTTCTTTGCATAGTTATGTAATTTCAAGTATTCTTATCTAATATCAATAATTTGCACACTTCTATTGGATTTCAGTTATTACAAGTGATTACATGGTTTCAATTAATTACTATTTTAGTGCAACTGGAATGGTCCACAAAAGCTTGGAAAAGAGACAGTTGGAAGCGGAAATCACTGGAAGAATCAAGACCATACAGACAACAGCATTGTTAAGATACTATTTACCTAACCCCTCCGCTCGGGCAGGATATGACACAAGGTCAATTTTTAAGCGGAGTTTAACAGTTTAACAGCATTGTTAAGATAAACTAGAATACTCAGAAAAGTCCTGGAGACCTAGGCCAACTTGCTGCTACTCATACTCTAGTGAAAGACCACCAGCTAATGCTGGTGTGTAAAACTCACAAGGAGGTAAATAATAATCCCTTGTAAACAATTATAGCCTCAAGTAAAAAAATTCTTGCTACAAATAATTTACATGCAGGAATATGGTTTCAAGTATTCTTATCAAATACTAATCATTTTTCAAACAGATCAATTTGACATATACAGGGACTGTAGAATACAATGACTGCATCTCTACAAAGGAGTAAAACCTCCTCCCAACTAATGTCCTGGATATGACATTGATCCACCAGATAGTGAGGCTCCAGCAATACTGGAGCTTTGGGTAATGTGAAGTATCCCTTCATTGCCATCACTCTCAGGTCCATTTTGACCCAGGGGGGTAGCACCTGATAGGGTCCTATCTATGGGTCAAATAGAACTGTTTGACATTTAAACAGTATAAACAAATGTCATGATAAAGTGAATTGTTTGTGATACACAGCTGTACTTGGAATCATTTAACTTGGACTAATGCTAAATTGAATTGTTAGAAATAGAACTGTTTGATCATTTAACAGTGTGTATCTACAAAATATGTTTACAAATCATATATTTAACATGTACATAAAAAAAGGATTTGGCATTAAATAACTTACAATGGTTGATATGCCATAAAATTCAACCAAACCAAATCCTATATATTTAATATATATGTATACTGAGGATTTGGCATTAAATAACCTTCAATGGTTGATATGCCATAAAACTCAACCAAACCAAATCTATTTGACATATAGATATGACCGTAATAGTTACAACTACTCTGGATAAGAGTGGATCTGGGAGTAATGGCAACAAAGAGATAACTCTGAGCTTCAGAACTGGAGCTTTACCACTGGATGATGCAGTTTGGTGTTATGCCTAGGATATACTATTTGGGATGGTGGGGGGGTCTTATCTCTCTGCAGGAGATGCAGTAAGCATATTCAAGGTTTTGTTGACAAGGCAACTTTTGATTCAGTTTTACTTTTAATTTCATTAGAATAATCTATATTCAGTAATTTCTGATTCTTTTGGTTCTTCTTAAATCTGTCTCTTCATTATTGTCCTTCTTTCCACTGAAAACCCTTTTTAACCTCCTCCCCCATGTTTTACCAAGTGAAAGGCATTGCATTTCATGCCCCAATGCTTGCCAATAACAGCCTTGATTTGCTTCAACAGGCAGCCATTTGCACAAACCTGTGCTTTTTGGTTTCCAGGATCTTGAATCCGGTTTGTTTCTCGACTTTTTTCTTTATATCTTTTTATTTAAAAGGGGGAAGAGGATGGTTTTCATTTCTCTAACAACAACAACAGGCCGTCAGTATCTCTGAACAACAATGAAATTGCTTTGCACTGTGTGATGAGGTATGATAACTTGTTTCATGTTTCGTGTAAATGAATTTCCAAGCCAAATGGACAAAGTGACATTTGTTCATATTTGCCAACACCTCATTTACACCAATCGGATAAAAGTAGAAAAGAAATGGAAGGATAAACTAAAACAATGCAATGAAATCGGACTAAAAACAATAAATAAACAAAAGAAAACCAAAAGCTACTGAAATAACCACGAAAAATTAGTAGAAGTAATATTATCATGATTATTCATTTTCTAGATTATGATAATGGCTATTCTCACTGAGTATAGCTTTCTTTGTTAATAAATTATCTTTAATTTCACCATCAAGCTCATTACTTTATCCTTTGCTTATCCTAGTTTATTTTTCGGGACCCACCACTGATGGTAAAGTAATGGGAGAGTGATAAAGATAAGGGTGGAAGGATGAGCAATATTTCACATTCCCTGTATTGATGTGAGAAGTTGTAAATATAAAATCAGTGAATGAATGAATAGATTTTTTTACAAAAAGGAAAAGTTATGAAAATAATTTTTTTTAAAGTTAACTAACTCTATTTCATTGTATGAAATTTGAATGAAATGCTTAAAAGTTTACTCTGCTATGAAGATAATTTCCCCAGGAATTTTTGAATAACACATATACTAGAGTAGTATGGACTTACCCAACCTCTCTGCAACAAGATGTGACACACGGTCAACTTTTTGAGCAGGATTAAACATGTTTGATAAAACATTTTGTCGGGGTGACTTACCTCTTGGCAGAGAATACAATCAGTGTATTCTAATACCAATCAAGAGAATAGTTGGATGGAAGAAAACAGCATGAAAAGTAAGTTTTCTTATGTGTTATTACTAAGCTTTAACACTGATCCTTGAGGTTTTAAGTTCATAAAGCCAACATTCGTACATTTTTCTACTTTCTCATAAAACAAGGGAAGTCCCTCTTGTGTAAAGGCTAAAGTTTTGGATTGTGGCTTCCAACTAAGTGAGTTCAAACTCCAGTCATGCTATTACATTCACTTTCAGATTAATAGCCATGCGAAAGGTAAGAACATTTTTATATCTCCAGCTAAGCATTAAATATAAGGCTGGCTTTGGCATAAAATAACTCATGAAGGTTGATATACCATTAACAAAAAAACCCCAACCAAATCATAAAACATGATCAGTGTTTTTATAAATTCAATTATGATAAAAGAAATATATATTTTCCAAAATGTCTGCCTGAATTATTCAGGAAAATGAACTGAAATTTGAAAGATTATTATCACAGTCAGCTTTACAGAAAGCAAAATGGTTGTGTTTTGGCACAAAAGAAAAACAGACGAGTATTATACTGCAAGAAACAGAATGTGATAAAATAGATAAAACAAGTTTTAAATTTCAAAAAATTTTAATAACATTGGTCACTGTCTGTTGCTTTTATACATATATATATATATATATATATATATATATATATATATAAGCACACACACACATACATATATATATATACAGGCACAAACACACATGTTAAGTAAAATAAGTTTTAAATTTCAAAAAATTTTAATCGCATTGGTCACTGTCTGCTGATTTTGCACACATACACACACACAAATATATATATATGCACATATACATACATACACACACACATATATATATATATATATATATATATATATATATATATATATATATATATATATGTATATATATACATTTGCATATGTTAGATAAGTATATTTCAAATTTCAGAAAATGTAGCATTGGTCACTAACTGTTGCTTTTATGCATGTATATCTATGCTAATATAAGACTATATATATATATATATATATATATATATATATATACACACACATATATGAGGGTGAGCTAAAAAGTTCATATAATGATATCATATCTGCTGTTGATGATTTTTTTGACCAATGGGATGCAAGCAACATAGAAGGAAGAAGTGTGTGGAGTGCAAGGGGGATTATTTTAAAAAATAAATCTCATTTGGTCACATCCCACTTTCCAGCCAATCCTTATATATATATATATATATATATATATATATATATATATATATATATTAGATGCAAACATATATATCTGCACAGATATATATATATATATATATATATATATATATATATATATATATGTATGTATACAATTCTCTCTCTCTCTCTCTATATATATATATATATATATATATGGAAGGACATGTATGTTTCATGGCTATTAGTTGCATCATAATAGGTCAAGCTACAAATACTTTGAGTGTGTGTTGGATACTTAGGTATATATCTACACAACTCTCTCTCTCTATATATATATATATATACACGTATATATATATATACGTGCGTACTTTATGCACGCATTTATGAAAATTGTATGCACTGATGCATGTTTATGCATTTGTGAATGCATGCCCAATCTATTATTCTTTACACATATACATTGTATATAAGTAGTTATTGTCATTTGATATTGTTGCTTACATTGAGAATCTAGATTACAAATGCGATTTTGTTGCAGTGAAAGATTTCATGTCATCTGCAGCTGTTTTTGCTTGTGTTCTTGGATGGAATCTCCTTCCATAATCAGACAAATCATTTTCACCAGTGCAGGAAGAAAGGAAAATAATGTTTGGAGAGAGAAAGAAAAAAAAGATTGTTTTACATGAATATTACTAGGGCTCTGCTCTTCTCACATGACAACACCTCATTTCTGAGGGAGATAAAGAGTTATGTCCCTTTAGCCCTTCCCTCCCAACTGAATCATTTTCCTTCTAATCTTGGGACATTCACAAACATTCAGACAGGGATTTGATCTTTATGTTTTGTCATGTTTCAAAAACAAACATGTTTAAGCACTTGTCTGGTGTTTATTTTTTCCTCCTGCTAAAATTTACCATTTGTTTTTGGGAAATATTAAACTAAAAGGAACTGTCGATTGAAACCATTCTTTGTAGAAACTTTTTGACTATTTGTATCTTAAAGATAAGCAAAATGTGTTTTATATTGATGTGACACAATAAACTGTTCTATCTCTGGGTGCACATATTTAGCTGCAATATTGAATATGCATGCAAGAGTGGGCATGTCTATAGAAGTATGTATATGTATAGGCTAAAATTTACAATTTGTTTTTAGGAAATATTAAACCAAAAGGAACTGTCAATTGAAACCAATTTTTGTATTGCACAGTTGGCTGGGGCTATAGAAGGCACCAACTGCACCTCTGCATAGGGGTAAGAACCCCCCAATGAGTGTCCGAGTTATGACACCAAACGATCTAATGGTGAGGTTCCAGTGATGGGGCTTTGGAGAATGTGGAGTACCCCTTTATTGCCATTGCTCCCAGGTCCATTCTGGCCCAGAGTGGTAGCACCTGATAGGGCCCTATCCATGGGTTAAATAAAACTAACAGCATACTTATGCAAAACTGAATTGTTTGACTAAACTGAATAGCTTGAAATAGAAATGTTTTTGACAATTAAACTGTACTTACATTTAAACTGCATGCTTATGCTAAACTGAATTATTTGAAATGGAACTGTACTTACAATAATCTAATTTGATTAATATAGAACTGTTTTGACATTTAAGAGTATGAAAATAAAATCTGTACTTACACTAAACTGAATTAGCTGTATTAGAACTCCTTGACTAAACTGAATAGCATGAAATAGAAATGTTTTTCACAATTAAACTGTACTTACATTTAAACTGCGTATTTATGCTAAATTGAATTGTTTGAAATAGAACTATTTTCATAAAAATGGATTTGGTGTTAAATAACCTACAAGGGTTGATATGCCATAAAACCCAAACAACAACACATTCTCTCTAGGAATTTTTTGACAATTTGTACCTTAAAGATAAGAGTTTTACATTGATATAACACAATAAGCTGTTCTGTTCCTGAGTGCACATAGGTAAAATAATGCATATCTGGGTAGGTAACAGAAAAAACATAATCCAAATAGGTGAATATATATTATGATGTAAAGTTGATGTTAACATTTTGGTTTCAGTAACCATCATCAGGACTTGGATATCAAAATAGTTCACATAGCGATGGCTGCTTGCTGAGATGACAGGAGCAAATGAGAAATATACAACGAAAAGATACATAAACGTGCATATAGCGTTGATAATTCAAAAGTCATAAGAACGTATCTGGCACGAGGAAAAATATTTGAAAATGTTGGATTTCGCAAAGAAACGAGACGAAACCTCCCGTTTATAGAGAAATATGCGACAACAAGTAATCCAACATTTTCCAATATTTTTCCACGTGCCAGACACGTTCTAATGACTTTTGAATTATCAACGCTATATGCACGTTTATGTATCTTTTCATTGTATATTTCTCATTTGCTTCTATCATTTCAGCAAGCATCCATTGCTATGTGAACTATTTTGATATCCAAGTCCTGATGATGGTTACTGAAACCGAAATGTTAACGTCGACTTTACATCATAATATATTCACCTATTTGGATTATGTTTTTTTCTGCTACCTTCATATTGTCGGATTTTATCCATATTTACTTTCATATCTGGGTAGGCGTGAACATGTCTATATCAGTATGCATGCATATGGGGGTAGGGTATGTATAAGCATGTGTGGACAAGCATATCTATTCAGGTATGTGTGGGCAGAGGTAGCGTGCAGCACCCAACAAAACAGCAGTTGTATGGTCCGTTACTTCCCGTCGCACATCACGCATTAGTTCAATGAGCAAGACATGCTGGGAACAGCTTGAGAAGTAAGGACAAACTCAGAAGTGACATTCTCAAATAACTCCTACACATGAATACACCTGTATTGGCTCATCAGCAAAAACTTACATTCATCAGCTCAATCCAAACACTAGATCCTGTCTTGATGATGGTTGATAGGGACAGATGGTAAGAGAAAGTCAAAAGAACATATGCTGTCAGTACTTGATGATGATGATGATGATGATGATATGCGCTTGTATAGTAGTATCTAAAGGATAGCTAAATAAGTTAGGGAGGTTGGTAGATTTTAACTGATGATCAAAAAGAAATAGAAGAAATTCTTTATTAGGATGAAAGGGTGAGTTTTTAGAATCTAAAACAAGGTCATATCTTCAGTACTAGTACCGTCAAAAGTCAGAATACAAGCGTATCATTTTTTTAAATTATTTCAGTTTTGTTAGGGGGCTGACGGAGAAAAATGGTTTTCTCTTGCAGAAGCCTGAACCACATGTATTCAAAGGAGCAATTAAGACTAAGACAAATGAGTGGGAACCCAATCAGAGAGGGTTGGTTTGGTTATTTAGTTTAATGTAGGTTATTTAATATCAGATTCTGTTTATATATATATATATATATATATATATATATATATATATATATATATAAGTATTATTCGGTCCAGTTTAACCAGAGTTGGGAGTAATTCCTTCAGGACAAGAAAATCATTCAGGAGCTGAACATTTAAGTTTTCCTGGTGGAGAGCTCAATGTAATTTTTTTTTTAATATTAAATATATATATATATATGATTTGTAAGTGAATAGTTTGTTGGTAACTTCATTTATAAATGAATTAGAGCTCATTTGTTTGTACACAGTTAAATGATTTCAAGTATTGCTATGTAATGCTAATAACTTTATTTCATATTATTCACTTATTTGAACAGAGTTAAATCATTTTAAGTACTGCTGTCTCAGCGCAATTGACCCTCAGCCCCCACCTTCAAGTACCTTTAAGATAAAATAGGATTGGGCACTTGCTTACTGCAAGAGCAATATGGTCAGGACAATCATATTAGGTGCTAGGACTTGACGTGACTAGCCAATTGAATAGATTGGGTCTCTCTGACTACCTGTCTAGCCCGGTGGAGTGTTGCAAGTCACATGACTACTTCAATTGCCAGGACTGGGATTGCTCACCAGCTAGGATCCCATTCCTAAGCATTATGTGTTACCCCCACCAATATGACCAATAGGGAGCCTCGTTGAGGGTGGTTTATCACTTTGCAGAGGTGTAGTTAGCCTCTTCTTCAGTCCTAGCTAACATTTGACTACTAGGTCATGCCAGGAGCCCTACCTTCACTCACCTTAATTGGTCACAAGAACATACCTTTTTGTATTGCATATAACAGATTATAATTGCTAAAGACAATTTTTCGGTTATTTTGAGTTACAAAAAGATTTCTTTTAAAAATATAGGAATTGTAGCAGAGTTTTCTTTAACTTTCGTTAATGACTATAAAAAAAGAACATTTACAAAAAACAATGTTCATTATCAAGTGACAAATGAATGAAAACTCTTTTCAGCAGTTCCATTTATTTATCTGATAATTTATTTGATTTATTTGGCTTTACTATATGCATGTAAATAAGTAAAGCAAATATTATTTTCATCACAGAAAAAGAGATAATGTTATCTACATATGTATTTACCAACCCCTCTGCATGGCACAAGGTCAATTTTTTAGTGAATTTTACCAGGTTTGAATTTAGATTTTTCATTCTCCTACACTGGTTGACATACCAAGACTAAAGAATTCAGTCTGCTCTACTATTTATCCATAACTGGAGGGAGAATAATTGGATTCATGCCTCTCCCTAGGGTATTAGTGCTGTGTGCAATGCAAACAGTCTCACCCACGATTTGAACTTGTTTCACCCTGTCCATTTCCTATGACAATAAACATTACACCACAAACACCTCCTATATCCAAATGTAACTTATAAAAAAATATACTATATATGCAAGCATTGATCTATAATCATTGGTTCTTATATAATATTAGAGCTTAAAAATGAAATTAGCTAATTTAATCATGTTTTTGGTATTTTGAATCTAAAATCTGCCTGGAGCAATTTGTACTCAATTTGTACATTGTACCTAGAAAATCACTAAGAAATTGGGAGATGCCGAGAATTATTGGTAATTAAACTGGTATGACATCAACAACTGTAATAACAGGCAGTTTCACATATATATATATATATACACACACAATATCACACATAAAATAAGTACACTCAAACATTTTTAATCAAAAGTTAATTTGCTTCTTAATCAAAGATACAAAGATTTTTATATATTTTCTATTGAAACATCATACAGTCAAAATGGATATCATCAAGTATCATTTTTTTGTCAAACTTCACAACACTGAACTTTTAACAAAAAAAAATCAAGTTTGCTTAAAAAATACAATTACCATATAGAATTTTGTATGTAGGCATGATTATTTTTGGATTGTCAAATATTCATATTTTTGGTTATAGATTTTCAATGCTCAAGATTTTGGTCATAGATAATAACTAATGATATCCATTTTTAGCATTTTATTTACTTTCATATGCTTCTAGTATGTGTTCTGTAAACAGTTGAGTAAATGAAATTTTTAAATGCTTTTTTATATTATTAATATTGCTTGATGTTTTTCCCCATTCAAGGTCAATAATGAGTGTAACAAGTTTTTACTGTTGATACTGCTTAGTCAATTTAGGTTTACCCACTCGGTTGGGGCTGTAGAATACACTGACAGCACCTCTGCAGAGGGGTAAGACCACCCACCAAACGAGTGTCCTGGATATGACACTAAACAATCTGATGGTGAGGTTCCAGCAGTGCTGGAAATTTGGGGAATGTGGAGTACCCCTTTATTGCCATTGCTCCCAGGTCCACTCTGGCCCGGAGTGGTAGCACCTGATAGGGTCCTATCTATGGGTTAAATAGAACTAACAGCATACAAATGCAAAACTGAATTGTTTGAATAAACGGAATAGCTTGAAATAAAAATGTTTTTGTCAATTAAACCGTTCTGACATTTAAACTGTATGCTTATGCTTAACTGAATTATTTGAAATAGAACTGTTTTTCGACATTAAAACTGTATTTACACTGAACTGAATTGTTACATATAACTGCTTGAATAGTTTGAAATAGAAATGTTTTTTACCATTAAACTGTGTACTTATGCTAAACTGAATTGTTTTAAAAAGAACAGATTATTTACATAAAAATGGATTTGACATTAAATAATCTACAAAGGTTGATATGCCATAAAACCCAATAAACCAAACCAAACCAATCAATTTAGGAAGTTACTGAAAAGTATTTTACCCAAGTTAGTACAAACTCACTGACACTTTTCTGTCAACAGATGTGGCATACTAGTGACAAACCACTTTTGTCAAGATATCTGGGGATACTAAAAAATTCACCTCATCTCAAAATGATTCCAATTAAAGACAATTACAAAAATTCGGTACGGACCCAACTCTGGAAGAACAGATAAGGATTTATAAGACCAAAAAATCCATCCTTGATTGCCCTTCGGGGCCAGTGGCGCATCGGATAGAGGTGTTGAGTCTCTGTGGTTCCAGGTGAGCATTGTCAGAAGATAGCGGTTTCAAATCCTACCCAAGCCGGCCAGAGGTTTACTTGGTCAAAAACGTGGTGCGATAGACAACAACTACGGAAGGCAGTAATTACTGGGGATACGGTTACAAGACTCAGCATTCCTATCCGAGGTCGCGGTAAATCACCTGAAGAAGGCCAGAGGTGAAATTTGGCTGAAACGTAGTGAAAGAAGAAACAACACAAAAACTACCAAGATGAGGAAAAAAAAAAAAAAAAAAGTCCGCAATAAATAAAAAATTAATTCTCAGATTAAGAAACCTCATCTCAAAATGATTCCAATTAAAGACAAGTATGATTATATATATATATATATATTTATGTATTTACCAACCTCTCTACATGAGCAGGATGTGACACAAGGTCAAATTTTTAAGTAGTGTTTAACAGATTTGAATTCAGAGTTTTCTTTCTCCTAGACTAGTAGATATACCAACATTAAAGAGTCCACTTTACCCATAACTGGAAGAAGAATTCTTGGATGTATACCTTTCCCAAGGATATCAGTGCTATATGAAATATAAACAGCCTTGGCCAAGATTTGAACTTGGGTTGCTATGTCTCTTTCCTATGATGAATACCATTATGTATGCGTATGTATATGTACCGATGAAAAATATAATTGCAGCAATCTGAGAGATGATGCTGTTTTTGATTTACGTACAGTGTATGCATAATAAGGAACAGTAGATATTCTGATTAAATAGTCAAAATCTTCATAGGAACAGTCACAATTGCGCAGTCTGAAGTACCCGTTTGGAGAATATATGCACGAGCAGGGTTGGCCATAGCAGATGTGAGTCCCAATTGGGAACATATATATTGCTATGTGTTGTGTGTATTTGCAAGCTGAGAGAAGATTAGCCCCTTAGGTGCAAGGAGTAATTGAACCAGTTAACTTAAAGCTGGTCCTGTGCATGAGACAAAATTGTTATGGTCATAGGAAATAGACTCAACAAGCTAAGTTAAATTCTTAGATGATATTATTTGGTTTTATTTTGATAACTTTGCTTAAAGGCATAATCAACATTTGTGGGTTATTCAAAGCCAAAGCCAATGTTGTAGAAGAAAGTAATGGTACTATTTAACCCATAGCTTAGGGGTTAAAGCATTTCATACCTTTCCCAAGAGTATGTGTTAAAAAGTGAATAAAATAGGGTGACAGGAGTTCAAACTCACAACAATATCACAGTCCTGTGGAGATGCCCATGGTGTAATGGTTATCGTCATAGGAAATGGACATAATGACACAAGTTCAAATCCTGGATGAGGCTGATTGGATTTCACATAGCACTGAAACCCTTAGGAAAAGTATGAATCCAATTATTCTCCCTCCAGCTATGAGTAAATAGTAGGGCAGACTAGATTCTTCAGCCTTGGTGAGGCAACCAGTCTAGTAGAAGGAAAACTTTGAATTGAAGCCCGTTAAACTTTCCGTAAAAATTGACTTTGTGTTATATCCCACCTGTGTGGAGGGGTTGGTAAATATGAATATCACAGTCCAGCATGTTAGCCACTTCAATCCGGGGACTCCTCCCACAATGTAATTTGCATTTCACTTTCTACTCATATACTTGAAAAAGACATGAATTTAATTTAATCTAGAAGAAAAACAATGAAATCAAACCACCAGTTGTATACTCTGCTTGATAATTAACCTCCTGTTGAATCCTATTTGAAAAGGAAGAGCTGGATGAATACAGTGTATTAATATGGTATCTGAATACCATAGATAAAATTATAATTTGCAAACATCTGCATATGTTGATCTGTATATATGATTATTTATGGTAATCCAGTTATATTACCCATACAATTAATCTGCAGCAAAGCAGACATTTACTGGGTAGGAATTTTATTGTCAGTGAGTCTTATAGAATTTAGAACACACACACACACTGTGTGTGTATATATATATATATATATATATATATATATATCTATCAATCAATATATATATATATATATATATATACAATAGTTGGTGACCATAGTCAAGGGTGATCCGAAGGTTCCCTTCACGATAGCCACTACACCAAAGTGTAGGAGACGGTACAACTCCTTTCCCTAGATTGCTCCACTTTACCCTTGATCCTTACTTTATAATGTTGAGTGTTAAGCAAGGAGGCATCAAGTACCATTTTTTTTTAGTCTTTGGTATAACTCGACCTGGGATTGAACCCAGGTCTCCCGGACTATTGGTGAACACTCTAACCATCATGCCAATGACCGGTATATATATATATATATATATATATATATATATATATAGGCACATATCTATCTATCTATCTATCTATCAATACATACATACATACATACATACATATACCCACATATCTACATATATCTATACATAGATATATATATACACACACACATACATATATATATATACCTATCTGTACCTCTAGCTATATATATATATACATATATATACACACACATATATATACATACCTATATACACATATACATACATACACATATATATATATATTGTTTATTTTTAAAAGAAAATGAGTTAGTGTAAAAAAAATCCCTAAGTAGAGAAGAGAAACTAGAAAGACATGGGGAGTTTTAAGATCCTTCTCGACAAACAAAGATTTCATGAGATGAGGGTTATGTCGACACGCCCAAGAACATGACATTGAATTTTCTGGTTGATGTAATCCTGCCTGCCATTATAGCAGACATCTCATCTGTGTTTGTTCACATTGATTCTGTCGCATTCCATTAGCAAAGTCTGCTGCAGCAGAAATGCGTCTCTGTAAGGGCTTGATCTAAACATATGGCATCAATATTTGGCAAAAGTTTCGATTGCTTTTAATACTCTCTTGGTGCATTAAATCTGAGCAATTACAAATTATCCATAAATGCATCGCCTTCATGAATGATTTTTACAGCTTGATGCCCTTTCTGACACCAGACTTCAAAATTTTACAAAATCCCCCCACCTCAACAAAAATAGAAAAAAAATTGGCTTGAAAGAGTTGCGAAGATTCCATTTTCTTAAATAAGATGGATGGTGACAGACTTCTATTTTAAGTGAAAAAAGACAAAGAAAGGGAATGAGAGAGGAAAGGCAAGAGTGAGAAGATGAGAGGAAAGACAAAAGAGAGAGGATGACAGAAGAAAATAGCGAGAAGACAAGAGAAGATGAGAGAAGAAAGACAAGAGTGAAAAGGCGAGAGAGGAAAGAGAAGAGAAAGAGAATGAAAGTGGAAGGAGAAAAGAGAGAGATAAGAGATAAAAGACAAAAGTGAGATTAGAGGAGAGGGAAGAGTAAGGATGAGGGAAGGAAGAGAAGAGAGAGGATGAGAGGGGGAAAGAGAGGGGAGACAGAGCATGAGAGGGGAAAGAGAGGGGAGACAGAGCATGAGAGGGGAAAGAGAAGGGAGACAGAGCATGAAAAGAAAAGAAAGAGAAGATGAGAGAGAAAAAAAAATGAGAGAAAGATAAAAAAGACAAGAGAGCCAACTTGCAAAAGAAAGAATAAGAAATTTTGAGAGAGAAAGGACATAAGAGGGAGAATGAAAGAGAAAAAGGATCAGAAAGAAAGGCAAAAGAAAAGAAAAAAAAAGTTGGTGAAGAAGGTGTGAGAGAGAGGACAAAAAAAAGAAAGCTTTTTAGATAATTTACAGTGTTGCATGAATATATTGATCCTTTTAGTAAATTGTTCCGAATAATCAATAAAAAGAAGATTGAAATTAAATTTGCTAAAACATGATCATATCATCTAAATTTATAACACAAACACACACACAGATGAAAATTATATATATATCTATATATACACACACACAAGGGTATCCTGGGTGTAGCCTTAAACTGCATCTGATGGTGAGGCTCCAGTCTTGGAGTTTGGAGGATGTGGAGTAAGTAACCTCTATTACCATTACTTCCAAGTCCATTCTGAACCAAATTGGTAATGCCTGTGGGTCAAATAAAACCGTTTAATTTTTTGCTAGGGATTCTAATTATTAGCTATTTGAAACCATAAAACTGTGTATGCAAGTTGTCCATATTGGATAGGAATACTTGGTAAATGGAATTATTAATGTTAAATTGCAATACTTGAAACCAATTAACTGTGTGCAAGCAAATGAGCTTTGACTCATTTAGAAATAATGTTCCCTACAAACTATTCACTTTTAAATTATATATATATATATATATATATATATATATATATATATATATATAAACAGGATTTGGCATTAAACAACAATTAAGGGTTGATATGCTATTGAACCAAAATAGTTAACCATATATGTATTGCATTCAATAAGTTTCCAGATTTTTTTTTGTACAGGCATTTAAAATTGTCGTAGACTCTTGAAAATTTAGTATCTTATTGCTATACATCTTATGAGATGACTGACCAATTTTTATGATTTCAGCTTCAAATGAACAGCTACAGCAGCAATTGGAATAAACCCTACTAAAGCCTGATTGTCACAGCTGGTGAATTTCAAAAATGCAATCTGGACGTGAGGACACTTTAGAAGATTGATATGCAATATAATTCTGTTTTAAATTTGGAAAAAATGCCATATGGAATGCTTCAGACTGCTTTTCGACCATCTTGCATGAATTGAGCATCAGTTTCTGAGGGGCATAAGAGATTCAAGGAGGCCAGGGAGTCTGTGAGAGATGATGAGAAGTGTGGCAGGAGTAAGGAAGTCAATACATCAGAGTTGATTGGCCAAATGGGTAGGGTTAGGGTTACTATGTTGAGCTTTTAAGGGAGTTCAGGAAGAGATTCCGTTGGAAGAGGCCAGCACTCTTCAAATTGGGTCAGTGGCATTTCCACCAGGACAATGCACCAGTCTACAACTCCATCCTTGTCACAGACTATGTGACCAAGATGGGCATCAAGACAGTTGCTCATCGTCCCTATAGTCGAGACCTTGCTCCCTGTGACTTTTGGTTATTCCCTAAGCTCAGAGGCTGTCGTTATGAGACAATTGAGGAGATGAAAGAGGCTGTGATGAAGGTCATTGACACGCTCACACTAGAGGACTTCCATGGGGCCTTCCAGAAGTTGTTGGAACGGTACAACAAGTGCATTGCAGCTGGAGGAGATTACTTCAAAGGAGACTAGAGTTTCATGTGTCTACTATCAATAATAGTGCCCATACAAAAAAAGTCTGGAAACTTATTTAATGATCCTTGTATGTGATCTATTCAAAAAGTTCTAAGCCTCACCCAGGAAGAAGAGCCATAACTGAACATTTTTGTTATAGCAAAAAACTCCTACTTCTTATAAAACTAGAATATATATATATATGTGTACATAAGTATACATGAAAATTTTACAAGGTTTCTATCTTCATAGAACCTATAACAGGAGTAGTGAACCTGCAGCCTTAAGGGCACACAAGATCTAAACCATATTGTGCAACTGTCCATGGCCTTGTCAAGAAACAAATTAAAAGTACATACTTCCACAAAAAGCAATTTTAAAAAAGCCATTAAAGTTTAATAATAAAGTTTTTTTTATTTCTTCTCAAAAGTATATATTAATAAAATTTGTTCTAAGTTGTTAACTAAAATTTTAAACAAAGAATCTATTAAGAGGTGTTCAGACTTATGTGTAGATGATAAATTTCAGTGTGATCTTTAAATATGAAAAGGTTACCCACTTTTGGCCAACAACCAATGATTTATATGTATTTGTTGGTATTATGAACTAGTTTGCAATCTGGGAATTATCAGATATTTCTGAATCTTATACTCTCTTGATGATATCTCTGATATTTAGACAAAAAAAAAAGTTAATGAGAAAATAGGATAAAAATTCTAAAATATGGGGTGACTTGAGACATTAAGATGATAGAATTATTGATCTGCAAGACACTGATAATGATATTAAGATTTATCTATCCACCTATCTTTTTTATAGCCTGATGATTGTGCGATACCCACAAAACTACAAGTAATGGACTATAAGTAAAAGTAAGTAAAGTTGGCAACCTTAGTCGAGGGTGACCCGGAAGCACCCTTTTCAATAGCTACCACACCAAGGGGTAGGGGAGGGTGCTACACCTTGCCCTGGATTGCTCCACTTTGCCCTTGATCCTTACCTTATAATGCTGAGTGTTAAACCAGGCAGCATCAAGTAGTATTTTTTTAGTCTTTGGTATGACTCGACCTGGGATTGAAACCTGGTCTCCCAGATCATTGGCAAACACTCTGCTCATTAGCCCAATGGCCCGGTTTGTACTGTACCATAACTATGTGTATGTGTTTATATATAAAATATTTTCTGTTGGTCTAATGAGAGAAAAAAGCAAACACATTAAAATACAATAAATACAGAGAGTAAGAGAAACAAAACTACAGAGACCAAAGTTTGTCATGGACAATTAACATGAACTGGACATTCACAGACACAAATCTTGGAATCAAAAAGAACTACAACACTATCAAAACAGTAACTGCTATAAAAATCAAAGTGAACACTCAAATTAACCATTTACTTCCTGAAGATGATTTAAAATGTCAGAAATACATGTTGAAGAAAAATAAATTGGCAGCCTTTGTTGAGGGTGACCCAAAGGTTCCCTTTTAAATAGCTACTACACTGAGGTGTCGGGGAAGGTGCTACACATTTCCCTGGATTGCTCCACTTTACCCTTGATCTTTACCTTATAATGCTGAGTGTTAAGGAAGGTGGCATCAGGCAGCATTTTTTGAGTCTTTGGTATGACTCAACCTGGGATTGAACCCCAGTCTCCTGAACCATTGGTGAACACTCTACTCACTAGGCCAATGGAAGAAAAATAAATAACCTAAAAGCAAATTCACTTGTGGACCTATTCATTTTAAAGTGTGTGTATATATATATATATATATATATTTGCAAATATTATGCAAGATTAAAGAATAAATGTATCTTAAGTTATTTTTTATTGTTTTTTTTAATCCCTTTTAAAAGCATCTAAAAATCAAATGGTCAACACAAGTTTTTTCTGTTACTGTTTATTTATTAATCATCAGATCTCTCTCTCTCTCTCTCTCTATATATATATATATATATATATACAAATAGATCATGAAAGGTCCACAGCAAGACCAAAAAGGAAATGACATAAAAACTTATGCTATTGTACCAATTTGTACAGCTTCTGAAAAAATTTCATAGAAATTCTCTTCTTGTTTGAGCCAAGAACTTTTCAGCACCCCTAATATATATGTGTGTATGTTACATTACTCTAAAGTTATTTCCAACCAAGCTTGTAAATTATTAGGTTGTTTGGAAAATAGTCTGATTTTAGAATAAACTTTTATTCCAGAAATAATGAACTCAAACTGTGTTAATCAGTCAAAATATGATCCTTAAATATTGATGCATTTCTGCCAGCAATTAACAAGTTTATCCATGCCAATTAAACTCTAAGGGTTTTAAAGCCAAAAAATACTTAAGTGCAGTTTCTACTTCTTTGGAATGCAATATTTTTGGTATAAAAGCGTATCCAGATGCTTGAACAAATGGTAGTCAGGAGGTGAGAGATCAGGAGAATATGGTGGATGTGGAAAAGTCTCATATCCCAAGTCAGTGAGCTTCAGCAGTGTCATCCAAGTAACATGTGGCCAAGCATTGTCATGAAACAAAATTATGATCAATCTTGAAAAGTAATTGCATCACTTCTTTTTTCATGTTCCTAATTAGGGGAATATAACCTTCAAAATCAAATTCTAAAAGACATGACAGAAAACTAACAAAGAAGGCACTTTAATCATTAGGTTTGTGATTTTTTTTTCACAACTGTTAAAATAATCTGTTAGAATAGAATCTAAAGAGTCTATGTTAAAATCACACAGCATTTTCTGAATAACCCGATATTAATAGTGTGGGGTTTGTATAAACACACACACACACACATATATATATTGTTATGGGAATTCTCTCCTTCACATGCACAATATATAAGTGTCAAATAGTTCAGTTAATTATATGAATCACTAGATTGGTCTAATGGTTAGAGTGTTCACCAATGGACCGGGAGACTTGGGTTCAATCCCAGGTCGCGTCATACCAAAGACTTAAAAAATGGTACTTGATACCTCCTTGCTTAACACTCAGCAATATAAGGTACATATCAAGGGTAAAAGTGAAGCAATCCTGGGAAAGGGGAAACGCCCTCCTCTACACCTTGGTGTAGTAGCTATTGAAAAGGGAGCCTTCTGGTCACCCTCGACTATGGTCGCCAACTTTAACTTAGATTGCTTACACAGGTAATTTTTTTATACTGGTGAAGGCTTGTGTAGAACCAGCCACACCTTTTTAGATGTACTGATAGCAGAAGAATGCTGTATTATTGTCCACAGATACTTTGAACACTTCACAGATTTTGAATTCTGAGTTTTTCTCTTTGCCTAAACCAATTATTTTACCAAGGTTACCTTACTATTTACCAATTACTGGAGAGGGAATAGATGGTTTCATGCCTTTCCTAAAGGCATTTAGAGTGAAAAGAAATGCAAACAGCTTCCTCTGGTATTTGATCTTGACTTGTCATGTCCATTCTCTATGACTATTATCATATTTACCCAACCCCTCCGCTCGGGCAGGATATGACACAAGGTCAATTTTTTAAGCGAAGTTTAACAGGTTTGAATTCAGAGTTTTCCTTCTCCTAGACTAGTTGCCTCACCAAGGCTGAAGAACCTAGTCTGCCCTACTATTTACCCATAGTTGGAGGGAGAATAATTGGATTCATACCTTTCCCAAGGGTATTAGTGCTATGTGAAATGCAATCAGTCCAGGATTTGAACTTGTGTCCAATTCCTGCGACAATAACCATTACACCACGGGCACCTCCTTCTCTATGACTATTATGCTACTTGCACTTTCCATATAGCTGCATACTAAAAAGTCCTTGGCTCAACCAAGAAGAGAATGACATGAACCATAAATGCTGTTCAATATCTTCATATAGCTTCCAAGAAAATTCAATAAAAATTAAAAAAAAAACAGTCATTCCCTTCTTGGTTGAGCCAAGAACTTTTCAGTACTCTGTATATATCACACCATGGAGAGATCTTTCTCTTGTAATTGTATGGTAATTCTCTTCACTTGCATTCGATAATTATATAAATGTATTATATGACTTCTGGCACAGAATTTGTCTTTAAGGTATTCACATGAGAAAAAAATCAATATATATTAGTCTGATGCAAAAGTTTTTAGCAGCTTTAGAAAAATCTTCTATTCATATAAATCAATAACATCATTTTTCAATCATCAAAGTATTTTCCTTGGTTTTCTATGACATGTCACCTTTCAGCTAAATTGTGTATCCTATCATATCAGGTTGATGCAAAAGTTTCCAGCATTTCTTTTGACATCATCTTTTATCCATATAAATTCATTGCCTTGTTATTCAGTCGTCCATGTTTTTTTCTCTGACCCCATGACTTAATTCTTGATTTTAGTTAAATGAATTATTGCATGACTATATTTTATTTCTGACAATATATAAATATACAGGTTTGTGTACATGTGTTACTTTAAAACAAATGCTATTACTATTCATTTAAAATCTAAAATCTTTAACATCATACTGAAAAAGAAAATGGCTGTCAGCCCAGTTGGCTGGGGCTATAGAATACCCTATTTACCAACCCCTCTGCTCGGGCAGGATATGACACAAGGTCAATTTTTAAGCAGAGTTTAACAGGTTTTGATTCAGAGTTTTCCTTCTCCTAGACTAGTTGCCTCACCAAGGCTGAAGAACCCAGTCTGCCCTACGATTTACCCATAGCTGGAGGGAGAATAATTGGATTCATACATTTCCTAAGGGTATTTGTGCAATGTGAAATGCAATCAGTCTCGTCCAGGATTTGAACTCGTGTTGCTATGTCAATATCCTACGACAATAACCATTACACCACGGGCACCTCCTGGGGCTATAGAATACACCAACTACATCTCTACAGAGAGGTAAGACCCCTCCTAACAAGTGTCCTAGATATGACAATAAACAATCTAATGCAGAGGTTCCTGTAATGCTGGAGTTTTGGGGAATCCGGAGTACCCCTTCATTGCCATCACTTCCAGGTCCACTCGGGCCCAGAGTGGTAGCACCTGATTGGGTCCTATCTATGGATCAAATAGAACTGTTTGACATCTAAACTGTGTGCAAACAAATGACTTACACTAAATTAAATTGTTAGAAAAAAAACTGTTTGATCATTTAACTATATATAAACAAATGACTAATATTTAATTGAATTTTTAGTGATATATGGCAAGACTTGGAACCATTTAACTTTGTAGACTAATGCTAAATTGAATTGTTAGAAATAGAACTGTTTGATCATTTAACTGTGTGTAAACAAATGAATGATGTTTAATTGGATTGTTAGATACATAACAATACTTGGTACCATTTAGCTGAGAGTAAACAAAGGATTAATAATAAATAGAATTATTTGTGTTTGATAGAAATACTTGAAACCACAGAATTGAGCCAAAAAAATTACCACAGGCTTATTTAAAAATGTTATCAACAAAATGTGCTCACAAACCATATTTGATATCTCTGTATAAACAGGATTTGGCATTAAATAACCTATAATGATTGATATACCATAAAACCAAACCAAACCTAAAATAGCTGCGCTAATAGAAGCAAATAAAACATTGAAAAGCTAATATAAGAATACTATTATTAAAAAGCAAAAAGAAGAAGAAAATCATGTGACTTAAGTTTCTAAGTTTCACAATACCAACACTAACTTGATGATCAAGAGATTGTAAAACATCATGTTGTGAGTTGGCAGAGTTTGTTCTTTTAATGATATATATATATATATATATTTATATATCATTAAAAGAACAAAACACACACACACACATATATATATAAGTAGTAAGTAAAGTTGGTGAACATAGTTGAGGGCAACCTGAAGGCTCCCTTTTCAATAGCTACTACACCAAGGTCTGGGGGAAGGCACTACTCCTTTCCCTGGATTGCTCCACTTTACCCTTGATACATACCTTATATTGCTGAGTGTTAAGCAATGAGGTATCAAGTACCATTTTTAAAGTCTTTGGTATGACACAACCTGGGATTGAACTCAGGTCTCCCAAACCATTGATGAACACTCTATCCACTAGACCAATGAGCTGATGTGTGTGTGTGTGTGTGTGTGTGTGTGTGTATGCATAAACTTCTTGCAGAAGAACAACATTTTGGCTTAACAAACCATAACTTTAACAGAGATGCTAAATTCACTATAATTGAAAAAAAAATAGATGAAATAAATATCTTCTGATGATGGCTGAAGGCTGAAACTAGTCAGGATTAACAAATTCATTTAAAAAAAAATTTTCCAACATTCATGTGTCGATTCTTTCATTCTCTGTCTGTTTGGCTTTATGGCATATCAACATTTTTAGGTTATTTATTACCAAATTCATTTTTATATATATATATAAACAGTTCTATTTCAAACAACTCAGTTTAGCATAAATACAGTTTAGTTCTATTTGACCCATTAATAAGACCCTATCAAATGCTACCACTCCAGGCCAGAGTAGACTGGGGAGTGATGGCAATGAAGGGGTACTCCATATCCCTCAAAACTCCAACATTACTGGAGCCTCACCATCTGACTGTTTAGTGTCATATCCGGGACACTCATTGGAGTGGGGGTCTTACCCCTCTGCAGAGATGCAGTTGGCATATTCTGTAGTACCAGCCGACTGGGCCATCTTTGTCTGTCTCTTTCTAAACATACATATATATATACTGACTTGGTCCTTTCAAACTAAATATAACTTTGATGGTTAATCTCTATTATTTCTCTAGTTTGCTGATTAACTTCAACTGTACATAAACGAAGAAGACAATAAATTGCGGTTAAATATAACTCAAGTGCTTTCTTTACCACAAGAATTAGTTTCAAAAAGCTAAAGAAATGGATTTTAAAATAACTGTTTCCTAGCAACTTGACAACAAAAAGACTGAATAAAAAAAATTTATAGTCACCAAGCAAAAATATTCAGAGATAATAAAGAAAAGAATTAATAATCTCTGTTTTGGGTAGAGTGTTCGCCAATGATCCAGGAGACCTGGGTTCAATCCCAGGTCGCGTCATACCAAAGACTTTAAAAATGGTACTTGATACCTCTTTGCTTAACACTCAGCAATATAAGGTACGTATCAAGGATAAAGTGGAGCAATTCTGGGAAAGGAGTAGTACCCTCCCCCTACACCTCAGTGTTGTAGCTATTGAAAAGGAAGCCCTCTGGTCGCCCTTGACTAAGGTTGCCAACTTTACTTACTTATATATATATATATACTTTTAAGAAAAAAATCTAAATTTGGTCATATTAGGATTATAAATTTATTTCTATCCTGCTAAGAGCATTGATATGAATAAACTCCAAAAAAATTTAACATGACTTCTTCAGATCCAACATGGAAAATGAATATTTGCTCAGTGATATTATTTACATTGAGCTCTTTACCAGGAATATTTAAATATTCGAATTTTGAATAATTTAATTGTCCTGACGGAATTAATCCCTACTCCGGATTTACTAGATTGAAGAATACCATATATATATATATATATATATATACATATATAAGTAAAGTTGGCGACCATAGTCGAGGGTAACCCGAAGGCTCCCTTTTCGATAGCTACTACACCAAGGTGTAGGGGAGGGCACTACTCTTTCCATGGATAGCTCTACTTTACCCTTGATCCGTACCTTATAATGCTGAGTGTTAAGCAAGGAGGCATCAAGTACCATTTTTTGAGTCTTTGGTATGACTCGACCTGGGATTGAACCCAGGTCTCCCGGGCCATTGGCGAACACTCTAACCGCTAGGCCAACATATGTATATATATGTATAAATGTTTTATTTACAGAGTCATCATCTGCTGAAGACTTTTTTGGTTGCACAGCTCATTTTTATCGGTAGCATAAGAGAGTCATTCAAAAATTTCTAAATCTCACACAGATTTTAGATTTGTCCCACATATTTTATGAACCTCACCTGCACAGAAATTACAACAGTTTTTCTAGTTTTGTAAGAGATGGTAGTGTATTGCCACAATGAAAATGTTCAGCTGTGGCTCTATTTTCTGGGTAAGGCTTAGAACTTTTGGAAGAGACCCTTATCTACTACATACTTCTGGGAGAGTTTGGTTGTCCAAGAAAAGACAATATTTAGGCATGAGAACAGTAGCAGAACTCAGCACTAATTTCCTGACAGCTGAACTGCGATATGGTTTACTATTATGGCATGTTCAGTAATTCAATGACTGGGTTGAGTTTTTGTTTAATTGTAATATTACGGACAGGCGCCATCATTAAATTGCAGCGGTCTAAAGATTAAAGAACATTCGAGCACATCAGTCATTGGGTACAAAGATCTGATGATCAAAAATGTTACGAACCTCGCTCATGCAGGCAGAGTGACCTGTAGAGTTCAAGCATGATTTTAATATAATCACGTGTGAACTTTCACGTGTTGCACTACTGTTCCCCTGGTGAGCATTGAATCTTCAGGAACCTTCGAATTGATCCATCAAATCACTATATAAGAAAATCAAGTAGTGAGATTTTGGCAGTTCAAGACAGGTTTTCAAACAGGTTTCAACAGAGGTGCATGCCACCCAACCCACGTCATAACCCAGCCTATCATAGCAATCTAACTGATATGATATGTATCAACAGGCCGACGATAACAATGCTGCCATCATCGTCAAGAAGATGTGGGTGAACCTTTTCTACATACGCTAGCTAAAGTACACGGAGGGAAAGAGTGATACAGAAAGAAAATGTTTGATAACGACAAAAAACAGAGAAGGTGAAGAAGAACACTATTGAACGAACTTTTTAACAACAGTCTGCTGTAATCCCCAAGAATAAAAGTGACTACTATTTTCTTCCTTGAGATTCAAGTTTTGAGTGTTTCTTTTCTGTGAATTCATTTCTTTTTGACACAATGTTTTATTTTTTTGGTCCAATACTACATAATGGCATATAAAATCTCTGTGGATTATTTAATGCCAAAACCATCCTTCCAAAAGAACAGCAGTGATACTATTTAACCCATAGCTGGGGGAATAAGGGGTTCATACTTTTCTCAAGGGCATTAGTCCAAAAATGAAGGTAATAGTGAAACTGGAGTTCAAACTTTCTAACTTTGAAGTCGCAGTCATGCACTTTAGTCATTATGTAATGAGGACTCCCTACAGTTGGTTGAATAATATTTTCTTTCATTATAATGATAACAATGGAATTTCTTTATTAAATCTTCAGTAAGACCAAATATATTTTATATGTAGATTGAAAGATTAAAATCAACACAAACTGATAAGTTTGTAAAAAGATAGAAATTACAGCTATTTTGTAGAAATCATTCAAAATGGCATTCCTTTTAAAAGTTGATTGAAATGTGCAGATACTATTCATATTGTAAATGGAGAACAAATAAAATTGAATTTAAAATTGAAAAGTATTGAAGGATACAAGAAGAAAGTATCATTTATATGATTAATAGTTACACCTAATGAAAATATTGGCAGGATCTACAAAAACACTGGTTTGCTTTTAGCAACCATTAATTTTAGCAATTTATTTGAATAAAACTAACTTTATAGTCTGCTGCAAAGCACAACCTTAAAAGTGAATGATATTTATGTTTCATTCATGCCTTTATATTATTTTGTTTATATTTCTAAAAATATCAGCTTGCTTTATTTTTAGCTGCCGTTTTTGAAATTTTCAACAGACAATGGATTAATAGTAATCTGTTTTTTTAAGTTTGTAATTCAAAGAGTCTGTAAAAAGATAAAATTTTCATTTACAGCCGACAACTATTTTTGTGTTTTTTGTTTTATAAATAGTTTTAAAAACAATTAATAAAAGATATTTTGGCAGCTATTTAAAAAAAGATATATCCATTATTCAACTGGACCAAAACAAATTTTTGGCATTGACCCATATTTTAGTATTGGAATTGGACAGTATAAGAAGTAGACCCTGCTTGAATTCAAAAGAAGATGTTTGAAACTCACTTCTGATGTGCGGATTTCCTGGAAGTCTATTCAGGCAAATTGTGAAATATTTGCAATATTTATAAAGAAAGAAAAATTTCTACTTGCAACACTAATTGACTTGACTACGTTTTCACGTAGGAATCAGGAGACCAAATATTTTGAGACATTCCCTTGCATGCAAAATTTATTTGTCAAGAACGAAAAAAATTTCCGAATTGTTAACTCTTTCCATATAAAAGGTACACCAGGTACATATTTACCCAACTCCTTTACAATGAGATTGTTGAGACACAAGGTCAATTCTTAAGCAAAGTAAAGCTGGTTTAAATTCAGAGTTTCCTTCTCCTAGACTGGTTGCCCTAACATGGCAAAAGAACCCACTCTATACTATTATTTATCAATAGGTGGGGGTACAATAGAAGGATTTGTGCCTTTACTAAGAACAGTAAAGCAAAGTGAAATGCAAACAGCCTCATTCAGGGTTGGAACCCAGTTTGCGGTTTCATTTCTTATGAGGATAACCATTACACTAAGTGTGCTAGGTATTAGAGTTTGAGTTCTGTTTAATGGCATATCAACCTCTGTGGGTAATTTAATGCCAGAAAGGTTAAATTGATTTTTTTTTGTGCATGTTTTAGGATTTAGGGTATGAGTTTTGGTTATGTTTTATTATATTTGGCTAGTAAAGTTGGCAACCGTAGTCGAGGGCGACCTAAAGGCACCCTTTTCAATAGCTACTACACCGAGGTGTAGGGGAGGGCACTACTTCTTTCCCTGGATTGCTCCACTTTATCCTTGATACATACCTTATAATGCTGGGTGTTAAGCAAGGAGGTATCAAGTACCATTTTTAAAGTCTTTGGTATGACCCAACCTGGGATTGAACCCCGGTCTCCTGGACCATTGGCAAACACCCTACCCACTAGTCCAATGATACCAGACATTGGCATGATGGTTAGAGTGTTCACCAATGGCTCGGGAGACTTGGGTTCAATCCCAGGTCGAGTCATACCAAAGCCTCAAAAAATGGTACTTGATGCCTCCTTACTTAACACTCAGCAGTATAAGGTGGGGATCAAGGATAAAGTAGAGCAATCCAGGGAAAGGAGTAGTGCCCTCCCTAACACCTCAGTGTAGTAGCTATCGAAAAGGGAGCCTTCGGGTCTCCCTTGACTAAGGTCACCAACTTTAATTATATTTGGCTAGATTTTGATTGGTTTGGTTTTATGGCATATCAATCATTTCAGGTGACTCAATGCTAAATCCATTTTTATACATATATAAGTATAGTTTTCTTTACATTCAATAAAATGTTAAAAGTTCCCTTTCAAACAATTCAGTTTAACATAGGTACATAGTTCAAATGTCAAAAACAGTTGTTTGTAAATCGATTTGGTTTTATGTCATATCAAACATTGCAAATTTTTCAATGCCAAATCCTCTTAAGACTTATATATTAAATACACGTGGTGTGTAAACACCAGGTATGAGAAAACATTCTTTTAGTAAGGCATAAATGGAAGACAACCAAATGTGGTGTTACATGGCATGCACATGGAAATGTGCTTAGTGCAATGGTTATTAAAGTAGGAAAGAGAATCTATGACCTAGGTTTGGTTTCACTTTCTTTATTTAAAGGCATATCAACTTTCTTGGTTTATTCAATGCCAAAGCTATCTTTGTAGAAGAACAGTAGTGGTACTATTTAACCCATAGCTGGATGACGCAAGTTCAAATCCTGCACGAGACTATTTACATTTCCTTTCATGCTAATGCTCTTGGGAAAAGAATGAATCCATTTGCTCTTTCCCCCTGCAATGAGTACATTGTAAGACAGATTGGGTCCTTTAGTCATAGTAAGGCAACTAATCTTGGAGAAGGAAAACTATGAATTCAAACTATGTTAAAAACTGACCATGTGTCACATCCTGCCTATGGTGGAGGGGTTGGGTAAATACATGGAAGGCATGCACCAAATTTTAATCTTATTTTTCTTTGAAACATAATAAGAATATCAGATTCCATTTTGTGGCTGATAATGAAAAGGAACACCTTGCACATGAAACTCGTCGCCAACTACAATATCTGCTGGTCCATTGGCCTAGCAGTTAGAGTGTTTACCAAAGGCCCGGAAGACTGGGATTCAATCCCAAGTCAAGTCATACCAAAGATTCAAAAAATGGAACTTGATACCTTCTTGCTGAACACTTAGCAATATAAGGTATGGATCAAGAGTAAAGTGGACCAATCCAGGGAAAGGAGTTGCACCCTTCAGGTCCTCCTCGGCTATGGTCGCCAACTTTTATTTTATAATAACTCAGAGATAACCAAAAGAAATGACATGGTTGTTACTGCTCAAAGACTGCCAATCACTCATCATAATTAGCATCTGCTTAGCAGAAATTTCAAATTCCAGAGATCATTTTGCCTGACCCTGTATTTTGTGTGGGACAAATTAGAAAAACTAATACAATTCAAACCTTCCAACTTTTATCAACTCTTTTTGGGCTTGTGTCATACAAAATTAATGTCAGGAAAATATCAGAGATGTTGAATGTTTTATAAATGAAGCTTGTTTTATATCCTAATGGTCATTTTAAGCACATGAACCAGCTATATTTTGAAATAGAACTCAGTTGATTAAAAAAAGAAAATACATCAATCAAAACTATTCATCAATGCATCATGTTTATGAGCATAAAAACATGCGAAATCGGCATGTGTACTGGATTTGTTACAATTCTCATTAAATATTTCTTTTTGTGTTATTTCACATTAACACTTATAAGAAAATGCTAAGTGTTATATCAGCTTATCATACATTGACATAAGTCTGGACAAACAACATGACAAACTTTCATCCTTTTTTTTTCTCGTTCTTCTCTTCTATTATCCAACTTAATACACACTGATTTTGATTTACATTTTTCAATGATTGTGTTCTTGGTAAAAGAAAATTTTTTAATGTATCTACAAATACTTATCAATATTTATTTTTTTCAAGATGACCAATCAGAAAATGCCCGAATTTCAGGCTAGTTTTTCATATGCCAAGAGTATTAGTCCAAAAGGGAATGTAATAGTTAAATGGGGATTTAAACTTGCTTACTATGATATCCCAGTCCAGTATATTTACCATAATGCCTCCCTCCCTTGCACTGAACTGAATAACTATGTTAAATCATCTCAAAATCAAAAAAATAAAACATTAGTTGATATGTTTTATTCTAATTATATTAGTATGTGAAATTATAAACTTTGGTTTCAGCCTCAGCAGTCGTGTCTTTATCATGGACAATTTCTAAATATACGAATAAACTCAGATATAACAATATCACAATTATAAATTCTTTGTAATATCTATACTTCAAAATCAGATAAAGTTCAATCTCATTTCCAGAACACTTTCTTTAGGGAGGTTGGTGGCAGTCATACCCTCTGCAGGAGATACAATCAGCATAGTCAAGGTCCTGATAATAGGGCTTCTGTCTTATACACAGAGACCCTAATGTAACAATACTATGTGTATAAATACTTGATATTTATTGGTTATATTTCAAAATCATATTCTCACTTAACAAATAACAATCAAGACACCAGTTTGAATAAGTCAGTCTAGAGTAACTGATATAATCAATACTTGGTTGACAGGTTGGTAATCCACCACGCCTCACTGCATTCATCAAAGTAAATTTAACGATATCCAATTTTATTGGAAATTCATACTGCTGTAGACCTTTTCCTATATCTGTGTACACAAATCAGCTCAATGCTACATGATAGACAGAGGAATATGTATCAGGCTAAATACTACAAATCAGAAGCAGTCTTATTTTGTGATAGCTTTGTTTTTACTATTTTTTTCTTTTGATAACATTGATTCGAAAAGGATTTTCAGATATGAGGTGTGATAAAAAATACTGAGATTGAAGCATTCATTTTTTTAAAACTTAAATTTCAAATGAAGATGTGTGCAGGGTTGAACAGCGCATATGATAAAGTAATGCTGTTAAGAAAATGTTCAAATTGCAAATTTGAAAAAGGCTCACTGAAATAAGTCTGTTGAATGTCAAATAGAGTTTTTTTTATCATTCAGGGTTTTTGGACAGTTGTCTTCATCTTTATTGCTTTATTCAAAATGTTTTGGCCAATGTGTCCTCTGGCTTTCTTCAGGTGTTTCTTTTCAAACTTGATAGCCATCACAGAACTTCGAACCACATACTTTATTTAATTCACGGGGATTGCTTGCTCTGATTCCATTAACCATAACTGGGTACAAATATTAAGTATTCCTGTATTGTTACTCACCTGCTGTAAGGATTGAACCTGAAACCTCCATACAGTTGTCTCTTAGAAGCTTAGGGAACCAATGCCTATAATTGTTACACTATGTGTCCTGCTGGACACATGGCCAAATAGAGTATTTTGAATAAAAGTAAGTAAGTAAAGTTGGTGACCGTAGTCAATAGGTACTACAGCGAGGTGTAGGGGAGGACACTACTCCTTTCCCTGGATTGCTTCACTTTACTCTTGATACATACCTTATAATGTTAAGCAAAGAGGTATCAAGTACCATTTTTAAAGTCTTTGGTATGACCCGACCTGGAATTGAACCCCGGTCTCCTGGACCATTGGTGAACACTCTACCCACTAGTCCAATGAGGCAGTATTTGAATAAAATTGACGTTTAATTCTGTCACTTCTATCTTCATAAATAGAGTTTCAGTCTCGAATCTTTTGAATACACCTCATATTCAGCATTTTGTTTCTTTAATCCTTAAAAAGAAAATCAATGAAAAATAATTCTTGGTGGAAATTTTTAAATTGATGTTAGCTGAATAAAAATCATTCTACAAGGGAAAAACCAATGTGTTCATAATATTACTTTATCGTTGTTTATTTGGTTTGTTTTACAGCAAGTATACCTTTCTTGCGGTATTTAATGATGGAGTCTTCTTTTTCAAGCAGTTTTATGTTTCAAGTAAATATTCCTATTTAGCCCTGTAAGCTGGGGCTGTAAAATACACTCTGTGGAGAGGTAAGACCCCCACCCCACCATGAATGTCCTGAATATGATATTAAACAGTCTGATGGTGAGGCTCCAGTAATGCTGGAGCTTTGGGGAATGTGGAGTACCCCTTCATTGCCATTGCTCCCAGGTCCACTCTGGTCCGGAGTGGTAGCACCTGATAGGGTCAAATAGAACTGTCTGACATTTAAACTGAGTGCAAACAAATTACATTCTAAATTGAATTGTTAGAAATAGAACTGTTTGATCATTTAACTGTGTATATCTACAAAATCATGGAGGTGCCCGTGGTGTAATGGTTATCGTAGGAACTGGACATGACGATACGAGTTCAAATCCTGGACGAGACTGATTGTATTTCACATAGCACTAATACCCTTGGGAAAGGTATAAATCCAATTATTCTCCCTCCAGCTATGGGTAAATAGTAGGACAGACTAGGTTCTTCAGCCTTGGTGAGGCAACTAGTCTAGGAGAAGGAAAACTCTGAATTCAAACCTGTTAAATTCTGCTTAAAAATTGACCTTGTGTCATATCCTGCCCGAGCGGAGGGGTTGGTAAATATATCTACAAAATGTATTTAGAAATCATATATTTAATATATATGTAAAAAGTGGATCTGGCATTCAATAACCAGCAATAGTTGATATGCCATCAAACCAAACCATATTCCTATTTAACAATAATCGTTTGTTTGTACATAGATATGGTTTCAAGCATTCTTATCAAATAGTAATAATTTTCAAACAGATCTATAACTATCAGGTACTATCACAGCATGTCAACCCTTTTTGGTTTATTTAATCCTAAAGTAAATCTTTTCTTTTTAAGGTTGATTGGCTGGTTGGTTGGTTTTTTTTACAGCATATCAATGCTTGGCAGTCATCTAATGTCAAATTCTGTTTATATATATATATTAAATATATATGATTTGTAAATGAATAGTTTGTATGTAACTTTTTTAATCAAGCAAGGTCTCATTTGTTTGCACACAGTTAAATGGTTTGAAGTATTGATATCTAACACAAATAGTTTTATTTGCTCACAGTTAAATGGTTTCAAGTATTGCTATTTAACACTAATAGTTTTATCTGCATACAGTTAAATGGTTATAAGTATACAAAATGAATATTTCCATTTGACCCAAAGATGGAACATTAAAAGATATTGCCACTCTGGGTCAGAGTCGACCTGGTAGTAAAGGCAATTAAGGGGTACTTCACACTTCTTCAGAGCTCCAAGACTGGAGCCTCATGATCAGATGGTTTAATGTCATATCTAGGACGTTCATTGTGAGAGGGCTTACCTTTCTACAGAGATGCATTTGGCATATTCTACAGCCTCAGGTAACTGGCTTGTTTTTTTGTTCAAGCAATTATACAGTGTTAAGTAATGATTCCTATTTAATAATAATCATCTGGTTTTGCATAGAAGGGACCCTATCAAGTACTATCATTTCAAGTTAGAGTGAACCTAGGAGTAATAGATGTATTTACCCAGCCCCTGTGACACATGGTCAATTCTTAAGCAACTAATCTCAATGTATTGTATAGCCATTTACGCAATTCAATGAACGAACGAACACACTTCTTTAGAAAAATATATCTCTCACACTTTATTCTCAAAAGGGTTGATGTTTCTGTGGTGTGTGAGAGATGGATGGAGAGACATATACTCAGAGAGAGGACTTCTTCCCATATCTTCTTCCAGGAGCCAGGAGGTGCCAACGCTTGCATCCCCTTGCAAGCTCATCAGAGATGCCTCTGATTGGCTGCATGTCCCATGCTCGACTGTGATTCTCTGCACTCTGTCTAAATCTGACCATGTGGTTCTCATCATGTAGTCTCCTTCCAGTTACACACCTGTTCGACCTAAGTGACCTAAATCATCTTCCTGTTTGCTAATCAAAATGTGACAGCTTGCCAAAGCACACAGGGTCACTAGGAACAAACCGAAAATCCATGTCATATGTAATATAACGAATGCTCATTGACCAGTTGCCATAACAAGATTAGAGAGTTCAATCTGCCCAAGTATTTGCCTTTAGCTGGAGGGAGAATAGTTGGATTCATACCTTTCTCAAGAGTATTAGCACTATGTGAAATGCAAATAGCCTCATTTAGGATTTGAACTTTGGTTGCAAAGTTCATTTTTAATGATTATAACAGTTATGCCACAAGAAACTCAAAGGGAGTAATGATAATGAAGGGGGGCACTGTATTACCAGAGTTCTGGACCTGGAGCTTCACTGAATGCAATTTTGGGTCAAACTGAGAACACCCAATTTTTTATTATATAATCTTGTCATGATAATAAAGATGTTATAGTTATTATTAACAATTCATCATCATCATCATATCGTGCTGGCAGCACGGATATCCCTGACCCTCTCTCGCCACTCCTCCCTATCGTTCATCGCCCTAGGTAGGTCTTCAGGACAACAACCTGTATCCTCACATTCACTGTTATTTGATCAATAATTTTCTATCTTCATTTTTCTTTTCTACTTGGCATATATTTCATTATTATTATTAATAATTTGGACTTTTATTTTAATCAGGATTCTTTGAAACAAAGTGTCATGAATCAGTCTCTCACTGAGTGTATATTATTCTGATCTGCACTGTCTCTACAATGCCATAGAAACCAACCCAATCAAGTTGTGATAAAAAGACCTAGAAAACATCAAAGATGAAAATAATATTCATCAAAAGTTATAAAAACAAAAATAAAGAAGGGACTTATTATTTTATTATTAGTTCTTCCAAGTTGTAGCCATATCAGTACTATTGTATGGCTGCACAACTTGGACTTTAATGAAAAGCTTGGAGAAAAGTAAGATGGTAACTACATAAGTAAGCTGCATGCTGTTTTGAACAAATCCTGGAAGCAGCATCCAATAAAACAGCAGTTGTATGGCCATTTACCTCCCATCACACAAAACATTCAAGTAAGATGAGAAAAACATGCTGAGAACTGCTAGTGATGTTCTCTTGTGGACTCCTACTTAAGGACTCACCAGTGTTGGCTGACCAGCAAAAACTTGCATTCATTAGCTCCGTGCAGACACTGGATGCAGTCTAGAAGACTTGCTAAGAGTAATGGTTAATAGAGACAGCTGATTAGAGAGAGTCAAGGAAATCCATGCTATCTGCAACACTTTAAATTGCTAAGAAATAACAACATATGACTCTTTGTACAAACAACTCACTTACAATGTTAAAAATAACAAAAATATTAATATAAACTGCTTTTGTTTATTTTATTTTCAATGGGTTTCATTCAAATGCAGTATTTCCAACACTGATCTTTTACAGCACACAACTGAGATTTTAAATATTATGCGAAAAGAACAGATCGAGTAAGGCGACCACCATGACGTACTGAAGCCAGGTAATAGATCAACCTCAATTTCCAAACAAATTTATGGTAACATACAGTTAACATTATGTTAATTCTTATAGCCGACCTGAGAATATCTGAGTGATCGACATGACAGGATCAAGAGAAATGCAAACTATTCTGGGCAATACAGCTAGGGTCCAAAACATATGGATGAGTTGTGCGAGAAGGGAGTCAGGGTGATACAATAGTAGGAGTGGCTCCCAAGCTGGAATGAATTGTGGGACAAATGTGCATATATCTAGTTGATGGCACCACTGAGATATCAATGAGATGACTACAGCTCTAAGGCTTTATTCTTATTTATTTATTTTTTTTGAGAAAGTGAATAATTTTGGATTATCTGAGGAGAAGCAACACTTGAAAAGAAAAGAATGAGGAAAAACACCTGAATACAAGTGGAATGTTTCTGATAATATTTAGTTTCCGTTTATCTGTGAGACAATGCAGGTAGCAGGTTGTTTGGGGTGTGGACTAAAAAAGATGACACTTAATGTTGACAGAATAAGAAGCTTAGTATGAATACTAAAGCTTGGAAAATAAAGAAAGAGAAGAAAGAAGGATGGAGTGAAGGAAGAGGAGAACAGTGAGTTAAAAGAAATTTGAGAAAAAGTGGGTGATGGAATGAGGAGGAATTAATGAAGAAAGGTGGTGGCAGAAATAGGGAAACAAAGAGAAGAAAAATTTAGAGAAAGAGGAGAAGTGAGAGGGAGAAAATCAATAAAAAAACGCTGAGAAAGAAATAAACAGACAGATAGATAAACTGGGTTTAAAGAGATAGAAAAATTCAGATAGTTGGAGTAAAGAAAAAGAGGGAAAGGAAGAAATAAAAAACAGAAAAATAAGAAATAAAGGTATTTTTTCTCTGTCAATATAATTTTAAGTCATGAATTATAAAGTTTCTCTACTATTAAAAAAATAATTGTGTAGATTATATATATATATATATATATATATATATATATATATATATATATATATATATATATATATATATATATATATAAAATGAGTATAATTACTTCATGGCCAAGAGTGAGTCTACCTATATTTCACCAAACAGCTCTTCAGGATTTCACTATATATATATGTATATATACATATATATATATACAGTGAAATGAAAAAATCATCATAAAAACGTTTTTACTTAAATCAAGTGTTCAAATAGTGGCCAGTAGACCAAGAAAGCCAAAAATAAATGTTTTCTCACCTCTTCATATCAGCCTCATGACTGTAAGTTTTGTGTATTTTTATAAAAAATACATGAAACTTATGGTCATAAGTCTGACTTAAGAAGATGAGAATATATATGTATATATATATATATATTGGCAACAAGTCATTATTTAGACAAGTTCGGTTAAAAACCAAAGAACTTTCTTTTACTTGATCGGTTTTTTTCTTTAGCTTTCTTGCTAGTTTATTTTTTATTAGGGTCCAATTAATATATATATATATATATATATATATATATATATATATATATATATATATATATATATGAGAGAGAGAGCAGTTTGAAAAAGTGAAGAATTGAGGAATAAGAAAATACAAAGGTTTTAAAAAGTGAAAAATGAAAAAAAGAAAAGGGGGAAAAAAAGGAAAACACTTTTTATCTCTTGTTTTCTTGGCTCTCTATTCACATAGATACTTCTATCTTGTTTTTTAAAAAAAAACAAAAGGTTAGGTGAGAAGAAAGAAAGAAAGAAAGAAAGAAAGAAAGAAATAAAGAAGAGAAAGAGTTTTTAAAATGTTTAGGAAGGAATTGAAGGAAAAACAGAGATAGAGAAAAGGAAGAAAGGAAGGAGATGGACATTTCTTTTCATCCGTCTTCATTTTCTGTTTGATACAGTGGAAGAGTCATCAATCTTATTTTTATAAAACAGACCTTATTGGACCGTTTATAGCAGCAGTTGTAGTTGTGGTCCTAGGAAATGGCTTTATATTAATAATTCAAAGGCATAGGACTCATGAAATAGAGTTAAAGTTTTGTATAAATACTCCTGAAAGAGGCATGAAATCTAAAATTGCTATTTGGAGCTACATAGGCATCTAAAAACATAAAATATACTAATCTTACAAAGAGAAACATAGTGATAGGTTTATTATCTACATAATAAATAGAAGATTAATTATACAAGCTGTTGAAAATAATAGTATTTAATTGATTATTTAGGCATAGAAAAAGAATACAATATATTGAATGTTCTCATATGATTCTATTGATAAATAATTATATTCAAAGAGTTGGTAGCAGTGGTGTATAGTGGAATATTGTTGCAAGGTCTGTTACTATGTTCAACCTACTACTTTCATATAAGTATTAAAAATTGCTTTCCGATGCATTTCTATTGTAAAACTCTTTCCAATGCTTTCCTCAAGGTGGTTTTATTGTCACAATGTTCTGAACCTATGAATCTGATAGAAATCTTACTCAAAAATTTCTCCAGGGACTTATTTTCATAACATAGTAAATATCTTATAGATTTATAGATCTTATATATATATATATATATATATATATATATATATATATATATGCACACACACACACACACACACACACACACACACACACACACACACATATATTTATATACACATATACACACTCATACAGATGAAGACAGGATCAACACAGATTCAATAGCAGTAGCTGACTATCAGTTTCTTACCTATGCAGCCCTTGGTCTGATAACTAAGTGAGAAACTGACAGTCACTTAGAGCTGTTGACTCTGTGTCTACATTATCTTAACTTAGATCTACACATACTCTATTGCTAATATTAACCACTCTCTATTTATGAATACACCAAACTGCATTGTATACATATATATATATATATATATATATATATATATTTACCAATTCAATCACTGTGATTTCAGGATGTGATACAACATGAGTAAGCAGGTGCAAAAAATGTCCCAGCATTGAAAACTTTCCCCCTTAAGGTGGGGTCTCAGATGTCAGACAATAAAACGTATACTTTATCTCTTTTTGGGAAGTTTGTGCAGCATATGATTTATTGTCATATGAAATGGACACAGTGACCAGAGTTCAAATCCTGGATGAAGCTCTTCAACAATAATTATTGGTTTGCATCCAGTTATATGGTTTCAAGTAACTAATAATAATCACAATTATAGCTTCAAGTAACTATTCTTAATATAAATAATTTACTGTTATATAGTATTCTTATCAAATACAAATAATTTTCAAACAGATCTCTTTGATCCATAGATGAGACCTTAACAGACACTATCACTCTAAGTCAGAGTGGGACTGGGAGTAATGACAATGAAGGGGTACTCCACACTCCCCAAATCTCCAGAATTGGAGCCTCACCATCAGATACAGTTTAATGTTTAGGACACCTTTTTTTTGGTGTGTGTGTGTGTGGGGGGTCTTACCACTCAATTTACTTTAAGCCCACCTTATTGAGCAGTTCATATATCAGAGGTACAGGTGTTTTAAGGTGAATATCTGCTTATAATTTTCAAATGTTCATTACAATGAGTATAAATTCACTAAGTCTCCATAAAGTGCTTCGTGATACAATTTAGATAAATTATATGTTAGACTTAATAAATAAGTATATTTTTAATTTTTGTACGGAATGATTTCAATTGAATAAACAATGTGTCCTTTGCTTCTTAGGAATACCCGCCACTGCTTCCTATCCAGTGTCAGATCATGATACAACTTGCGGTAGAGGTGTGAAGTGTTATCTCAGAACAATGGCTGAAACATTTAATAACAAGGAAACATTAGTTTCCTGTTATGGTCCTCTATTACATTACTGTGTGAGCTTAATATTTATGCGAAGAATTTGATGTCTATGGCAGGTGTGCTGTGCTGACCTAACAAATCCATTATATACATCCAGGAATTTACTATCTTTGGTAGGGGCTCACCTGGCCTACCTTGAATATACACTCCCTAGTAGGTAGCAGTAGTCAGAACAGTAATAGCAGTAGAAGTGGTACTTTTTTTTTACTCATCATAGCATTAGTGCTTTCTTCCTTAATAAGATCTAAAAGTGCAATACCATGACAGAAGGATATCAAATAATTTTTGGAAATTATATAACTATCCCAGGGATTGGTTTTCTGATCATTTTAAATTCTAATAATTTACTAATTTTTGCTTCATGACTACATAATTTAAACGTTACTATATTCTTGAGTATTTGAACAAACAGACAATTTATTTTTAATCATTTGCTTAGGTTGATTGGTTGGTTGGGTTTTATGGCATAGCAACTTCTGTAGGTTATTTAATACCAAACCCATTTTTATACAAATAATCAGTACTATTTCTAACAATTCAGTTTAGCATGAGTACACAGTTTAATTGTCAAAAAACATTACTATTTCAAGCTATTCTGTTTATTCAAACAGTTCTAATTCAATCAATTCAGTCTAGAATAGATTTTGTTTACACACAGTTAAATGTCAAAACAGTTGTATTTCAAGCAATTCAGTTTAGCATAAGTATGCAGTTTAGTTCAATTTAACCCATAAATAGGACCCTATCAGGTGCTGCCATTCCAGGCCAGAGTGGACCAGGGAGTGATGGCAATGAAGGAGTACTCTGCATTCCCTAAAGCTTGAGCATTACTGGAACTTCACCATCAGATTGTTTAGTGTCATATCCATGACACTCATTGGGGTGGAGTCTTATCTGTCTGCTGAGATGCAGTTGGTGTATTCTGCAGCCCCAGCCAACTGGGTAACATTTGTTTAGTTTAGGTTAGGTTACTTGTTTTAATTGTATATCCATATTTACCAACCCCTTCACTCAGGCAGGATATGACAGAAGGTCAATTTTAAGCAGAGTTTAACAGGTTTGAATTCAGAGTTTTCCTTCTCCTAGACTAGTTGCCTCACCAAGGCTGAAGAACACAGTCTATCCTACTATTTACCCATAGCTGGAGGGAGAATAATTGGATTCATACCTTTCCCAAGGGTATTAGTGCTATGTGAAATGCAATTAGCCTGGTCCAGGATTTGAACTTGTGTCGCCATGTCCACTTCCTATGACGATAACCATTGCACCACGGGCACCTCCATGTTTTAATTGCATATCAACCCTTGATGGTTATTTAATGCCAAATTCTGTTTATATATATGATTTTTAAGTGAATAATTAATAGGTAACATTTTTAAGTGAGTCAGAACTCATTTGTTTGCACAGAGATAAATGGTTTTTAGTATTGTTATCTACTCCGAATAGTTCTATTTGCACACAGTCAAATGGTTTCAGGTATTACTATTTGTTGTTAGCACACTGTTAAATGGTTTCAAGTATAGTAAATGATTAAACAGTTCTATTTGATTTATTGATGGACCTTAGCACATACAATTAATCCAGGACAGAGTGGGCCTGGGAGTAATGGCAAGGAAAAAGTACTCCACACTTCCCAAAAACTCCAAGATTGGATCCTCACTATCAGATGACTTAGTATCATATTCAGGACACTTGTTGGTAGGAAGGTTTTACCCCTCTACAGAGATGCAATTGGCGTATTCTACAGCCTCGGCTGACTGGGCCATCTAATCATTTTATTTTCAGGATAAATACTAGGAGCATTATGCAAGAAAACCTAATTTCATTTTAGAAATTGTTAAATGATTAAGTCTAAAAAAAAACCAAAAGGCAATTGTAACTTTGAAAAAATCTGTAGTCATTCTAAAATCTTGTTCATTGCTCAGTCGGCTGGGGCTGTAGAATACACCGACTGCTTCTCTGCAGAGGGGTAAGACCCTCCCAACGAGTGTCCTGGATATGACACTAAACAATCTGATGGTGAGGTTCCAGCAATGCTGGAGCTTTGGGGAATGCGGAGTACCCCTTCATTGCCATCGCTCCCAGGTCCACTCTGGCCCAGAGTGGTAGCACCTGATAGGGCCCTATCTATTGGTTAAATAGAACTAACAGCATACTTATTGCTAAAATGAATTGTTTGGGTAAACTGAATAGCTTGAAATAGAAATGTTTTTAACAATTAAATCGTACTTACATTTAAACTGCGTGCTTATGCCTAACTGAATTATTTGAAATAGAACTGTTTTTCGACATTAAAACTGTATTTACACTTAACTGAATTGTTACATATAACTGCTTGAATAGTTTGAAATGGAAATATTTTTGACAATTAAACTGTGTACTTATGCTAAACTGAATTGTTTTAAATAGAACAGATTATTTAGATAAAAATGGATTTGGCGTTAAATAACCTATAAAGGTTAATATGCCATAAAACCCAACAAACCAAACGAAACGAGATCAGACAAAGAACCAGTTTTAAAGGTTTTGAAGCTTTCCTAGAATGATTTTGTTTTATCTGTTTCTGAGATGATTGGTTATCATATACACATTTTAGATGATACCCTCCAGCCTTCTTAAGGTACTGCTTGTTGAACCTGGTAGCTTTAATGAAAATTTGAACTGCACTCTTTATTCAATTTCTGGGGTAGATTGAATTAATGGTTCAATGAGACCTGTAAATAGTGTAAATGTTTCTGATTCAACATTGTGTGGATCATATGCTTTACCAGAAATCTTAACTACCTCTTTTTTGTTTAATACTTATCAGTGTCCACAACAAAAATACATAGTTTCATTTCTTTAACTTTCAGCACATTCTATTATCCTCAGGTATAGGTCAAAATGTTACAATAAGTTTTTTCAAAAATAGTTAATTTAAATTTTCTTCCAAAATTTGTTGAACCTGGTAGCTTTAATGAAAATTTGATATGCCATAAAACCCAACAAACCAAACCATCTTTCTGATGTTCAGAATTGATCAAGTAGATCAAAAAGACATATTCATCTTGTTATGTGGATGACCTGTACATTTCATCATCATCATCATGTCGTGCTGGTAGCACGGATATCCCTGACTCTCTCTTGCCACTTTTCCCTATCGTTCATCGCCTCTGGCAGGTCTTCTGGACAACATCCCGTATCCTCACATAGTTGCTGAATGTATGTTCGTGCTGGTCGTCCTGCTTTTGCTCGGCCATATGTGGGGGTCCATAAGAGCACATCACTTATGAGTTCATCCCTGCTTTTCCAGCAGTGTCCTGCATGTCTGGTTCGCCTAACTTGAATAGTTTTCGTAGTCTAGACAAATGATAAAGAGGTATGGAGCTAGCGTGTCCCCTTGGAGTACTCCTGCTACAATGTCAAAGTATTCTGTGTCTCCATCTGGTGATCATACTTTTACTTTGGTGTTTCTATAGAGAATCGTTATTGCTGCTATGGTTTCTTTTGGTAGGCCATATGCTAGTAGGATTTATTCCATCTTTCCTCTGTGAATGGAATCGAAGGCCCTGGTAAAGTTGACAAATAGTAATGTGGCCTGTACATTTTTCGCCCGTACACCTTCAAGGATTCTATGGATGGTTAATATTTGTGAGGTCGTGGATCTATTTCTTTGGAAGCCATTTTGGTTTTTCCTAAGGATGTTGTCGATTTTGGGTTCTATGCGGTTTTGTAGTAGGGCATTGTAGATTTTGGCTGCTATGGATGTAAGTGTTATGCCTCGGTAGTTTTTGGCTAATCCAAGGTCACCCTTTTTAGGGAAGGGGAGTATGCATCCCTTCATCCATCTATCTACCTGTATATTTACCTATAGATAAAAAAATTCAAAAGGCACTAAATACATTTTGTTTATCACTACAGATTGCAAAAGCCATCCTAGATTTTGAGCAAAAATTAATCCAAAAATCACTGCAGGATTTCTTGTAAAATAGGACCTGAACCATGAGCCAGATATGTCTTTCCAAAAGCACATTTGAATTTATTCATTGTTCTACCAATATATTACAAATAAATTTTAAAGCTCCCAAGCAACCAGAATTCAGCATCTGTTTCCAGAAAAACTCAATAAATTCTATCATTTTAAAAACAATTTCAGATAAACACATTAAATGAATAAATTGTCAATTTCAAGAAATAGGTTTTCATTTTTCAGCCATATTTCTGAACCACATAATTGATATCAGTATTTATTATAACAGCTTTTACATTGAATGAAAGAAAACCTGGGCTTAATTATTTCACAGCAGGAGAAAATTTTGTTGTTCTTAATTATATATTCTGGATGGCAATGTTCAGCAGTTTCAAATCAATTTTTTAAGTATTTTCATTATTAATTTTTGGCTTGTTTTTCCATAATAATAATAATAATAATAATAATAATATTTTGAGATTTTTTTGGATGCTTTGAAGAATTCTGGAGAGCTGAGAAGATAAGCTGTCTCTTGGACTTTAAACAAGACCACAAGTTTCTGTTGATGTGAAAAACTTGTAAAGAGATATTGATGACAGTGTACAAGGCCTTACACCCAAAAGATGATGTAGACAGATTATATATGACAAGAAAAGAAGGAGGATGAGGATGCGCCAGGATTGAGGAGTGTGTGGTTGTGGCAACCCAGGAGATTGAAGAATAAACAAACAAGATTAAAGAAAGATTAATCACAGTAGCCAATAACAGCAAAAGCAACCCCCCTTCTACCAAAATAAAAACACACAGACCAAGCAAAATACAGGCCTTAATAAACCAAGAAAACAAAAATGGAAAGAAAAACAACTTTATTGACACTTCTGGAAAAAAAACACTAAGGGAATTGCTCACAAAATGACCTGGAAATGGCTACACAGCGGAAAACTAATGAAAGAAAAGGAATCATTATTGATAGCAACCCAAAATAATGCCATAAGAAGTACTAGTGTACAAGCTAGAATAAACACAAGAGATTGGCAAGTGTTGACTATGTGGAGAGACAGAGACAAAACAATAAACCTCATGATGACAGAATGCAGTAAACTAGCCCAGAAGGAGTACACAAGCAGGCATGATGGGGTGTGAAAGGTGATCCACAGGGTATTGTGCAAGCAAGTAAAATTTGACCATACAGACAAATAGTCCTATTTACCAACCCCTCTGCTCGGGCAGGATATGACATAAGGTCAATTTTTTTAAGCGGAGTTTAACAGGTTTGAATTCAGAGTTTTCCTTCTCCTAGACTAGTTGCCCAACCAAGGCTGAAGAACCCAGTCTGTCCTACTATTTACCCATAGTTGGAGGGAGAATAATTGGATTCATACTTTTCCCAATAGTACATGCACAAACCAGAATCTGTCCAAAAATATAAGACTCACAAAATCCTTTGGTACTTTGCAATAAAAATGGCTCCCCCAATTCTTGCCAGAAGAACAGACCTAGTTGTAATAATGAGGAAGAAACTAAGATGTCAACTTGTAGACTTTGCCATTCCAACTACTCCCAAAGTGAGAGTAAAGGAAGGTAAAAACGCAAAATATCTGGATCTTGAGTGAGAGTTGAAGAAATTTGCAGAATTTGAAGGTGACAGTAATACCAACCATTGTCAGAGCACTTAGAAGAGAGAAAAGAAGAATATAGAATGTCTCTACAAAAGTCATACTAGTAGTTCCCGGGTACCATTATCAATAAATTAGAACAGTTCCTGAAAGACATTGGAGTAACAATATGAATTGCATTAATACAAGAACTGATCTAATTATTGGTAATGGTATCCAATAACTACTAGTATGATTTTTGGAATTGTAATATAGAAGAAGAAATAAACATGCCATAAGAACTAATTATCTAAAATGGAAATTCTTCTAAGCTGTTGCCATATCAGTACCAACCCCTCCACATGAGTAGGATGTGACACAAGGTCCATTTTAAAGTGGAGTTTAACATATTTGAATTCAGAGTTTTCCTTCTCCTAGACTAGTTACCATACCAGTTTCCCCTACTGTATACCCAGAGCTGGAGAGAGAATAATTGCATTCATATCTTTCCCAAGGGTATTATGTATATATATATATATATATATATATACATATATATACACAAAATATATATACATACATATATATATATGTATATATACACAAAAAATATATACATAAAGACACATGCATATATAAAAATACATATATATGGTCATAATAATGCACATATATATTTATATAAAAAGACACATACATACATATATGTATATATATATTATGTTTCTAGCTTTCAAAAAATAGGATAATAGGAACTTTTGCATACATCTAAAAAATATTCAATAGCCACCAAAAATGTTTGTCAGTTTCTTTATTGAATAATATATTTACCATTTTCCAGCGCATCTGCTGCTTTTGGGCAATCTCATAATTCCAAAAATTTTTTTTCTCAACAAAGATTTGCTGAAGGGGCTTTTTTGCCATCTTCAGGAAAATGAAATTTTTCTGTGAAGAGAATTTTTTGAATACAAGAATAAATGGCAGTTCAAAGATGCAATATTTAGTGAATACACAGATGATGAGGGAAAGCTTTCCAGTTGTAAAAATTTTTGGCATCAAAGGAACCTGTAATCTGCAGTTATCCTAATGAAATATATCCTTTCTCTTAACTGCTTCTGCATGATATTCAACAATCATTGTTTTAAAATGGTTTAATTGGGCACATTACTTATTTAAATCAATTATTTAATTATGAAAGGAGCTCTTCTAATCCTGCTTTATATCAAGTATCCTCTTCTATGTATAAAGAATATTGTTTGGTATGGTTAAATGTTATTCATTTTCCTTCCTTTGTAATTCCTTGTATTTCCTGTTGTTGTACAGTATCCACTATTCACAGTTCTTTTGCAAAATAGATTCTGATTTATCTATTTTGCTTTCATAGTTGTATAGTGCATAACATCCAAGATACGTCATATAAAAACAAATGTTGTACAACCAGATCATAAGCAAATGCAGAAAACTGGCTCAAAAGGAATGCAAGACTTAGCTTGATTAAGTGGCGAAGGTGATCCACTGGGAATTGTGCAGGAAATAAAAATTTAGCCATACTATCAAATGATACATGCACAAACGAGGAACTGTCCCAGAGAGTTAAACACATGAACTTCTCTGGGATTTTGAGATACAAATAGTTCACCTAATCCTGGCCAGAAGACCAGACCGAGTGATAATTAACAAAAAAAAAAAAAGGACAACTTGCCATATGATGGATTTTGTGGTCCCAGCAGATCACAGAGAAAACAATTAAAGAAAATGAAAAGAGAGACAAGTTTATGGAACTTGCCAGAGAACTAAGAAAGTTGTGGAATATGGGTATAATGGTGATACCAATTGTAATTGGTGCACTTGGAATGGTTCCTAAAGGCTTGGAAAGGGGGCTGGAAGAGTTGAAAATTAGAGGACAGATTGAGACCATCCAAACCACTGCATTGTTAAGATCAGCCAGAATACTGAGAAGAGTCCTGGATACCTGAGGAGACTTGCTGTCACTCAGACTACAGTGAAAGACCATCAGCTAACACAGGTCTGAGGAACTCACAATAATAATAATAATAATAATAATAATAAATTAAAATTATAAAATAGAATAATAAAATTAAAAAAGTAAAATAAAATAATAAAATTAAAAAAAAATGTGTTACCTTAAATCTACCATTGTGCCAGTAATAGTGGGAGCACTGGGTATGATCAAGAAAGGGAAAGATAAACACATCAACAAGATAACGGGCAGTCTCAGCCATTATGCAATATAAAAGACTGCACTTTGTTGAACTGTTCATCTCCTTAGGAGAGTATTATCAATGTGACTGCAAAATATCAACAAAAAAAGGAAGTAAAAACATAAATACATGGGCTACATATAATCAGTACCTTCTCTCCTTTCCTACCTGTAGGACTTGGGTAAAGACCTCATGAAGGTTTGGCTTAGTTTGGTTTGGTTTTATGGCATATCAACCATTGTAGGTTATTTAATGCCAAATCCTTTTTATACATATCTATCAAATATATGTTTTTTAAACGTATTTTGTCGATAACATTTTTAAATGAGCCCGAGCTCAGTTCTTTTTGACACAGCTAAATGGCTTCCCTCATTCCTATCTAATATGAATAATCCTATTTACTATTATTCACTTGTTTGCCCACAATTAAATGTTTTCAAGCATTGATATCTAATGCCAACAATTCAATTAAACATCTGTCATTTGTTTATACACAGTTAAATGATTGAACAGTTCTATTTCAAGCAACTCAGTTTAGCATAAGTCATTTGTTTGCAATCAGTTTAAATGTCAAATTGTTCTATTTGACCCATAGATAGGACTTTATCAGGTGCTACCACTCCAGGTCAGAGTGGACCATTGGGGAAGTTCTACCCCTCTGCAGAGATGCAGTCAGTGAATTCTACAGTCCCAGCCAACTGGGTCACCTTGTAAAGGATAGTAAGAAACCAAAAGTAAAGCTGAAAATTAAATGATAATAATAATAATAATAATAATAAGAAGAAGAAGAACAACAACAACAACAATTAAATAAAAAAATTTTTGAACATGTGGGTAACAGTAATATCAACTGTAGTTAGAGTACTTGGAATGGTCCTCAAAAGCTTAAAAGAAAAACAAAAAACTGGAGGAACTGGAAAACAAAGATAGAATTATTGTTAAGATTGGTTAGAATACTGAGAAGAGTCCTGGAGACCTTAGAAGATGCTGTCACTTAAACTTTAATGAAAGTTCCACTAGCTAATGCTACTGAGAAAAACTCACAAGGAGTGATATAATAATAATAATCTAAAAGAAGATTGCAGAAGATGAAGGTAAAATATTTGGCAAAAATAAAGATAAACAAAACAAAAATCCTAAAAGACGACGACAATGATGATGATGATGATAATAATCATCATCATGGTAGAATTATTCCTGTAGATAATTTCAATATAACCATACCAAATATAACCAAAAAGAAAGTGCCCCACCCATATCTTTCAGGAATTCTTACCCTCTTCTTCCAATTGCATTTCAACATAGGAGGGCAATACAATAGACAGTAAATCAAGAAGAATGGATAAAAAAAATACATTAAAAACCTATATAAAAAAAAAGTTGGCATATGGGCAGAAATCAATGAATTTTCATGTGATATTTCGAGATGACTTACAGCTAAGGCTATTTTTTTAGAGTAAAGAAGTACAGTGCAGTAAACAGACTGTTTACTTTGAAGAAAATTAGTTGGAGTAACAGGTTAGTCTGCCATTGGCAAAATCTATTTAATGCAAAATATTATTTTATTATTTGTTTTGATTTTTTTTATCAAGTAATACAATAACGTCACATGTGTACTTATAAGCATACATAATCATGTGAATATCCAAAGGTATATGTATACACGTATGCACAGGTCATATAAATAAACGTGTGTGTGTCTGTGTAGAGACATGAATGCATTGTGATAGAGAAACAGGTTTATTTTTACTTATATATATATATATATAGTGGGAGTCCTGGAGGCATAGTAAGTAATGTGCTAAACTATGAAATAGTAGTAAGACAGTTCAAACTCCAATCGGACATTTATCCTCACCTGTGGACTTATACCCATGGGAAAGATATAAACTCCTTAATACCACCAAATGGGTGGTAACTCAATATGGAACCTTTCACATGACTGAAGCAAGCCAGGTATATATATACAGTAATATAGCCATTTACTGGGCCAGCAATCACTGTCCAGAGAATAGTCAAATAGTACGATTACTGTTCATCTACAAGTGGCTTTGGCATTAAGTAACCCACAAAGATTGATATGCCATTAAACTAACAAAACAAACCAAAGAAATGTATATTAAGCCATTATATATAAATTCTAATATACAGTTTTATTCTTATGAGATGTATGTATATGTGTAAATTCATGTATGCATATTTGAATGAAAACAAGAATCATCTCTGGGAAAGACGTGTAAATGAAAAAATTATATATACATTTATATATATATATATGATTAACAAAACTAATAAAAAGAGTAAAAGATTACAATTACAAGAAAGATTAGAGAAATTAGGATTAAGAACTTTACAAGAAAGAAGAGGTGATTAAATTGAAATTTTCAAAATGATTAGCGCAGTTTCTATGGTTGACATTTTTTCAGTATTTCTCCTCAAATTGGAAATTTACTGTCCAGGCAGATTTTAAAAATTAAGTCTACTAATCAATTGGGTCTTTTTACTAATAGAGTGATAAAATTCTCGGGATGAATTGCATAATCAGATCAAAAAAAGCAATGGCATAAGAAATTTTATGATTGAATTAAATGATTTTATAAAAAATGGTAAATAAAAGAATTCAAAAGGCAATTTTTAGGAACTATCAGATGAATTACTAAATAGAATTTTATCTGAATATAGATATAGTATTAATAGTGTATAAGTTCCGTGCAAAGATTCTTTTTCTTTTATGGTTGTTGTGAGAAGAGAGTAAAAAGCAGAGATTCTGAAGGAGGAATAACAAATAAATAATGATAATGACTGAACTTGTACTTTCAGTATCTTAAAACTCAAGAACCAAATTTTTATTACTTAGAATATTCAGACTATTTGTTACATATCCATAATACTGACATGTATGAAATAGACATAGGAAATCTAAAAACATGAAACTTTACGAAATTGGTTCAGGTACGAAACTTTTATTCATCTTTTTGAGTTTAAACATTTCGACATGAGGAGAGAGAGACACAATCTTTCTATGCTGACTGCTTTTACATCATCAGTTCTCAACCCAACCAACGTGTGGTGCCCGTAGCGCACAAAGTCGTCAGGCCTCGCCCAGCTCTGAAAGTCAACCTTCTTCTTCCAAGGTGGGAACTCAACTAACTACTTTTTCTTAAATCTCAGCCCATGCTTCCGGTGCGTGACGGCACCCAAATACCCTGGTCCCATTTCCTATCTGGGATTTTTATTTTGACATCTCTGAATGACACATCCTCTCTGTGCGTGCGTGAACACCTGCGTTAATGTTGCACCTAACTAACCCATGCACTAAGCGAAAGGTTCTCAGCCTAACTAAACTGAAAGGCAAGATATATAAAACGAAATCCCTTGGCAATTATATTACATATTGTCTTCATCTTTATTGTTATATTCACAACATTTTGATCAACACGTCCTTCAGCCTTTTTCAGGTGTTTCATGTTGAACTCTGGAGCATACACAGAACTTCAAACTGAACCCTTTATTTAATCTACAGGGGTAGATTATTCTAATTCCATTAACCATGACAGAACCCTTTATTTAATCTACACGGCCAGATTGTTTTAATTTCATTAACCATGACAGAACCCTTTATTTAATCTACACGGCCAGATTGTTTTAATTTCATTAACTATGACTGGGTACAAGTAATAAGCTATAGCAAGTATAGAGATAAATATGATTTGGAAACCATTGCTCAATAAAGGTTGATTTTTAAAAAAATTGCAATATAAGCTAGGTTAAAAAAATCGTACATAATAGTGGTGAGTAGTGTCTCATAGGTTGATTGATAAGTTCCAAAAATTCACTGTGAATTGTTCAGCAGGACACATAGCACAATGGATATAGATGGTTGATTGAAAAGTGCTTCTATGTGAAATCATCTGGAGATTGCAGGTTCAATCCCAACTACAGGTAAACTACAAGGAATACTTACTATAGTTTAACACTTTTGATATTCTTTTGTAAAGCTCAATAACTATGAGCCTGCACTCATTTGCATAAAAGCGATGAGTTATGAGTTGAACTGAGACTATAAGTACATTGGGACATTCCATTATTTGCAAGTGGCTAAGTCCATTCTCTCGACAGTGATTGGTTGCTGGTCCTGTGAATGGGTATATTATTGTATTTATATATATACCTGGCTTGCTTCAGTCATGTTACAAGCTCCGAATTGAGTCACCACCCATTTTATTTTTTATCTGACAGCTGAACACTAGCTGGGGCCACTGAGCCAGTAAAAGTTGTCATTATTATTGTTTATTCTGCATGTTAGAGCAGTGAATTCTACATCTCCTCTCTCCCTACATATGAATAGGCTAGGTTGTACGAGGGCTGTACCCTTCTTTTAGGCACCTGTTAATTGGTTATAACCTGGACTGAGCTCAAGGAATTTTCGACAATCAAAGCATGATGATATATATGTGGCTTGTTTGGGGTGTTCAATTGCTGTGCGGGTGCCATTACAGGAAGATGTTAGAGGATAGGGGTGCAAGAGTGAAGCATTGCTTGTGGGAATTATTGGTCCTGGTGTTGCACTTGGTATTGGGGTTGGTGTGGGCTTGAGTTCGCACTTTCTCAGGAAACAGCAGTTCCTAAGTGTGATTCTTCCTGATCTATTAACCCTGATTCGGTATTGATGATATGGTAGGACAGTGATGATTTTTCCCATTGTGTTCCATCTGGCTTTGGAAAGCTATTGTGTCACTAGCTCGTAACGGGGGAAGGTTTTGGGTATATTTGTTATACCTTTCTACTATTTTTGCATTGTGATGGTGGGGGATTTCCTCAAAGCGTTGCGCTGCTGCTACTCATTTGGAGTGTGGCTTGTTGAGGATTGGCTGTGAAGGAATAGAACCACAGAGTCAGTGGTGGAGTAGGAGTTGCACTGGTGTAGGTCAATACTTTGAATTGGGGTGATTTGGTACTGCAAGATGGCCCAGGCAACATTGTCATTGTCCAAGGAACCCTAGGAGCCTATGTTTCTATTCATTATCCTCTTTGTGGTTTTCACTGTGTGCTCTGCCCAGCCATTGGACTGGAGATATGTAACATAGGATAGTCTGTGCTTAACACCCCACATCCTCAGGAATTCTTGGAATATGCTGGAGGTGAAAGGTGGGATGCTTTCAGTACTGAGTTCGTCTGGGACACCATATGCCTGGCTTGCTTCAGTCATATTACAGACTCGGTATTGAGTTACTGCTCATTTTATTTTTTGTCTGTTAGCTGGGGCTGCTGAACTGGTCATCATCATCATCATATCGTGCTGGCAGCACGGATATCCCTGACCCTCTCTCGCCACTCCTCCGTATCGTTCATCGCCCTAGGCAGGTCTTCAGGACAACAACCTGTATCCTCACATAGCTGCTGAATGTACGTTCGTGCTGGTCGTCCTGCTTTTGCGCGGCCATGTGTGGGGATCCATTAGAGCACATCTCTTATGAGTTCATCTCTGCTTCTCCAGCAGTGTCCTGCATGTCTGGTTCGCCTAACTTGAATAGTTTTCGTGATAGGGGGCAGGTGGCCGTACAGTTGGTGTCTTGTGGGGTGTTGCTGCCAGGACTTGTTCAGGATTGCACGCAGCAATGTAATTGTGTAATTGCCATCTAGTTTCTTCTCCAGCCGTTTTGTTAGCGTCCATGTAGTGCAGCCATATAGCAGTGTCGATGTTATCATTGCTGTTTATTCTGACTTCTACAAACACCTGTACCTGGTCATGTTTAATGAACTTAAAACAATCTACCCCTGTGGATTAAATAAAGAGTTCAGTTTGAAATTATGTGTTGGCTCTAGAGTTTGAGATGAAACACCTGAAAAAAGTCAGGTACATTGGCCAAATTGTGAGAATAAGATGAAGACAATGATAAAAAGTGATAAAAATCATCAAGTGATAAAAATCATCAAGCTTCATCTCAAAAGTTTTGAAGAATCAAATTACAATAAACATTATGAGTAAAAAAGTTAAGTTGGTGACTGTAGTCGAGGGCAACCCGAAGGCTCCCTTTTCAGCAGCTACTACACCGAGGTGTAGGGTGGGGCGCTTCTCCTTTCCCTGGATTGTTCCACTTTACCCTCGATATGTACCTTATATTGCTGAGTGTTAATCAAGCAGGTATCAAGTACCATTTTTTAAGTCTTTGGTATGACTTGACCTGGGATTGAACTCCGGTCTCCTGGACCATTGGCGAACACTCTACCCACTAGACTTTGATTCAATCCTGAGATATCAAATTTGGCAACTAGAAAAGCTTATTAAAAAGTCTAACAAACTTGGCCCATCAGTTATCTTTAGTAACACACACACACACACACACACACACACAGACACTTATATATAAGAGTGTCTCACTTTGGAACAGTTTTTTACAAGCTGACCTAGAATGGTACTGTTTGTTAAGGTCCTTTGTTGTTAAGGTCAAATAAATTTGTTTGAAAATGACTCATATTAAATAGGAATATTTGAATCCATATAACTATATGCAAACAAATTATTATTATCAAATAGGAACAGTTACTTGAAACAATATAGTGAGTAAGTAAAGTTGGCAACCGTAGTCGAGGGTGACCAGAAGGCTCCCTTTTCAATAGCTACTACACTGAGGTGTAGGGAGGGCGCTACTCCTTTCTCCGGATTGTTCCACTTTACCCTCGATACATACCTTATATTGCTGAGTGATAAGCAAAGAGGTATCAAGTACCATTTTTAAAGTCTTTGGTATGACGCAACCTGGGACTGAACCCAGGTCTCCCAAACCATTGGCGAATACTCTACTCACTAGGCCCATGAACCGGTATATTGAAACAATATAATTGTGTATAAATTATTATTGTTATTAGAGAGGAATACTTTACACTATGTATGTGGTGCTTTCAATAAGTTTCCAGACTTTTTTGGATAGGCAATTAAAACTGTCGTAGACTCTTGAGAATTCACTATGTTATTGCTACAGATCTTATGAGATGACTGACCAATTTTTATGATTTCAGGTTCAAATGAACAGCTACAGCAGGAATTGGAATACACCCTACTAAAGCCTGATTGTCACCGCTGGTGAATTTCAAAAATGCAATCTGGACATGAGGACACTTTAGAAGAAGGATATGCAATAAAATTCTGTTTTAAACTTGGAAAAAATGCCCCAGAAATATATGGAATGCTTCAGACTGCTTTTGGAGCATCTTGCATGAATCAAGCATCAGTTTTTGAGTGGCATAAGAGATTCAAGGAAGGCAGGGAGTCTGTGAGGGATGATGAGAGGTGTGGGAGGAGTAGTGAGGTTGATTCTCACCGAGTGTACTATATTTGTAACCTTGAATGAGATTCAGTTAAATTTATTAAATACTTATTTTAGTATTTTATATAATGTGATGTTTATCTTCCTCAACCATTCACTTAAATAGTGAATGAAACATGAAATGCAAACAGTGTCAACCTAGATTTGAACTCAGATCACCATGGAGACAACACTTATTACAACACATGATTATTATTATCAAACAGGAATAGTTACTTAAAACAATACAACAGTGCACAAATTATTATTATTATTATTCGATATGAATACTTTAAGCTATAGAATTGCAGAGAAGCAAGGATAAACTCATAAGTGATGTTCTTCTATGGATCCCTACACATGGACGTGAAAGTATTGGCCGACCAGCAAAAAAAACTCATTTACATCAGTTGTGTGTGGACATAAGATGTAGTTTGGAAGACCTGCCAGAATTGATGAATGATAGGGATGGATGGGGTGAGAGAGTCAAGGAAATTTGTGCTGTCAGAGCAACTTGATGATGATAGGAACAGTGTACAAATTATTTGAATTAAGAACAATTACTGCAATCAAATAATGGACAAAAAAACTGTGGAACATGAAGGTGACAGTGGTACTAATAGTAGTTGGTGCACTTGGAATGGTCTCCAAAGACCTGGAAAAAAGACTGGAAGAATTGGAGATCAGAGGAAGAATTGAGACCATCAAGAATTTGGTTTAACATAGAAATCATTCAAATGTCTACATCATTTTAAGTAAGGGATATATAATCCAAGTCTAAATTTCTATCACAGAGTTAGAGTTTTATTGCTGACTAATTTATTTGACATTTGTTCATATAACTGCTTCATATTGGGACTTATCAATAAAAATCTGTCCCCAGTTCAAGGCACTCATAAACACATAGAGACAATACACACACACACACGCACACACACACACACACACACACATATATATATATGTATATATAAGGATTATTTCAATATCACTTAAAAAAAATTCTCCTCAAGCAATAAAACTTACAGCAGATTCATTTGTCACTTGTCTGAGAGGATGTTGGAAGAACCATCCCAAATACGTACGCCCATTCTCCGAGAAATGCTGAAAACATTGAAAATTCAAATTACCCCACCCTGTGAGAGGAAGCTCTATGGCACTTACTGTCAATAAACAAGGAGTCAAACAAATTATAAGACTTGTTATCTACTCCCTTTAGAATCAAACTTATAAAATATACAGTTTTAAGCGTGATATTTTTGCAAGGTTGGGCGGGGCATGGTGTAGGGTTGGTTAAAAGAAATTCTTACTAAGATTTAGTCTCCTTGAGTTTACGTTTCAGGATAAAATATTCCGAGAATCAACAGTTTTGAATCATTTTTTTTCTTCTGTTTGTGTTTTTCCATGAAAAAAATTCCTAAGTAAGCAAGCACATTTTTATAACATTAGGAAAACAAAATGGAGGGAAAGAATATAATTAAACCATAAAAAGACATTTAAAATTATCAAAACTACTTTTATTTGTGTGTGTGTGTGAGAGAGAGAGAGAGAGAGAGAGAGAGAGAGAAAATCAAAAACTTTAGATGATTATATGTTTAATATTCTGTGCTAAAATATTTTGAAGATACATTTTTAGTTTTTCCTTCCTTTTTTGTGATTGTAAGATATGTATGCATAGATTTTTTTAATAGTTATATTTGCTGATGGCATGTAGGGAATATTGACAAACAGTTAAAGAAAAAAATACAATAAAAAGAAAATATTTTTTAAGACACCTTGAAGGCAAACAGGAAAAAAAGCAGAGAGAAAGGCATAAATCCAGTCCTCCCAGGGACTTGTTTGAATATAAATCATTTTGACACTAAATGTAATTTCATGAAAAAGTAAAATACTTCAATTAAAATTGGACAGAATATATGACCCAAATTTGGTAGTAAATATGACCCTACTACTCAGTCTGAGAGTATATCTGACCCCATTATCCAATTTAATAGCATTTATCTCCCTACTCAATTTGATAGTATATCTGACCCCACTTCTCAATTTGATAGCATAGACTCCTACACATAAATGTATTGGCTAACCGGCAAAGGCTTATGCACATCAGCTCTGTGCGAACATTGAATGGAGTGTAGAAAACCATCTGAGAGCAATAGAAGAAAGGAATGGATGACAAGAAAGAATCAGGGAACTTCGTACTGTCAGTATGACTTGATGATGATGACTCAATTTCATAGCATATCTGACCCCACTTCCTAATTTGATATCATCTATGACCCTAATTCTCAGAATATCTGACCTCACAACCCAATTTGATAGCATATCTGACCTCCCTACTAAATTTGATAACATATCTAACCCCACTACCCAAATTTGATAACAAATTACCACACTACCAAATTTGATCTTAGAAATGATTCAACTACTCAATTTGATGACATATATGACCTACTACCCAATTCAAAACCTTACCTGCCCTTGACTATTATAACTATTTTAACAAATTTTTCTAAGTAATATCAAACAAAAATCTCTCTCCCTCATGCAACCATTTCACCACCTGTCATAAATAAAAAGAAGAAGCTGTAGGGAATAAATTAATAAAATAAAAATAAAAATAAATTCTAAATTGAATTAAAAAAAAAGAAAATTATCAAAATATGCAGAAACTCCCAATGGTCTCTGACAGGAAAAAGGGACGACGTATGCATCAAGAAAAAGGGACCTCCCGACAAAAGGAGGAAGCTCATTCGCTTTCAGCAGTGACCAGCAGAGTGACAACACATTGCTTATGAGTGGGATACCATGCTTTTGTCTTTGGACAATGTATTGGCTAGTCCTTTCACTAGTAGCAGCCTTCTCGGTTAACAATATGCTGAAAAATAAAAGGCTACGAAATGGACTTATCGAACTACGAGCTAAAACACTGGACTTGGACAAACACCACAAAGGTGACTAACTCAATTGTTAAAGGCTTAAAATACCAAATGAGGGCACACATATACAAAGAAATGATTAGCGCATTTTTAAACACGTTGACTGGGGGATTCAACCATTTCAATTGTATTCAGGGAAAATTCCCTCACCCACTGAATGGTTGTTGAACACAGGAAGTAAAAGAAAAATAAAAAAACGTCTTCATCTCCTATCTGTTGCTGTCTTTTTTTGTATAATTCTTTTTGGACCTTCTTGCCTTCTTGTTCAAGGAGTTACATCGACAAGACAATGTGGGATAAAATAGAATAACCTCAGAATGGAGTCAGAAAAAAAAACGGTAACAACTCTATGCCCCTGACCTCTGCCTGACCCCATAAAGCTTATATTTTTTACAATAAGCATTGTTATCACTTTCTCTTTACTATGCAACAAAAGATTATGAACTGAAAGAATGTCCAGTATTTACTGGTAAAAACTATTGGATCTAGATCGAGGATAGTGAACTTTTTAATATATATAGGCCACATTGAAATTTGTTGTCTACTAATAAAAAACTCTAAAATATAGATTGTTAGTTTGTAACTTTTATGAATATATCTACTTAAAAGAAATGAAAAACCTTATTAACATTTAGATCAGTAACTAAACCCAGAATATAAAGTTTTGCTCATTTTTCCTTGATTTCATGCAATGTTACTGCACTAAATAGGATGTTGTACCAGTATACACCTTTCTTTGTAGTCATTTTATTTTGTAATATTTGTTGTTATTATCATAATACTACAATAGAATTTTTTTTATACTAAAATAAATACAACATTAGATAACCAAACAATGATATTATAAAATGAGACAAGGTATATGTACTGGTAGTTTGCGGTGTCTCAATAAGCCTTTTTATATCAGATACCTCAACATATAAAACTTGGAAGATCTTAGCGTCATTTTGGGAGGACAAAAGCAGGAAACATCTGATATGAATTGTTATAAACATTCAATATTTCCATTTGTTATTTCTAATGAATTGATAAATTTTATAACCTATTTTCCCTAGCTTTTGGGTTGGGAGTAAAGTGTAATATCTGTTCGTCTCTTTTATTGTCTTCTTGTCTTTGGACAGTTACAACAAATAAAATAAGCAAGCCTGGGAATTCAAACCATAATTGGTTAGTATACTTAATTTTTGAAATCTGTCTGGACAGTAAATTTCTGATTTGGGGAGAAATATTGAAAAAAAATGTCTACCATTGAAATTGCATTAATCAATTTAAAATTTTCAATTAAATCACCTTTTCTTTCTTGTAAAGTTGTTAATCCTAATTTCTCTAATCTTTCCTGAAATGGTAATCTTTTACTCTTTTTATTAGTTTTGTCACTCATATATATATATATATATATATATATGTGAGGCTGGGAGTAAAGTGTAATACTCGTATCTGTTCATTTCTGTTATTGTCTTCTTGTCTTTGGATGAGTTCCAACAAATAAAGTAAGCAAGCCTAGTTCTGGGAATTCAAACCATGTGGCACCCCCCGCCCCTTTATGGTGTAATGAATATCATCACTGGAAATAAATGTGCTGAACCAAGTACAAATCATGGATTAGACTGTTTATATTTCAAATACACTAATAACCTTGGGAAAGACATACATCCAACTATTCTCCCCTCTAGTTATGAGTAAATAGTAAGGCAGACTTTTTAACCTTGGTATGGCAACCTGTGTAGGAGAAGGAAAATTCTGAATTCAAACTCTGCTTAAAAATTGCTCTTGTGTCACATCCTGCTTGTGGCAGAGGAGTTGGGTAAATAGAACCTCCTCATTGTACCTAGGGAGAGGTTCAGAATAGTCAGACACTTGGATTACATTGGTCAAATGGGGAAGGAAATTTTTATTCTTGCTTATACTGCTCCCTCCAGAAGAAAGGTAGTTAAATATTGAAAAAAAAAAAAAAAAATATATATATATTTTAAACTGACTGAATGAGTGCTTCCCAATATGGGTGTTGTGTGTGCACAAACTTAGAAATTTATGTAAGCAGTTTTTAGTTATATGTCTTACCTAATGGCTGGAGAAATATGGTGTATTTTAAAATGATTTAAACAGAAGCCGAAGCAAGAAAAATTTAAATAAAGAAGGCAAAGAATTCGTTAAAAGGCTGAAAACTTTGCTGAATTTCAACAACAAAATTCTTTGAAAATAAAAAATGAAAAAGAGAAGAAAAAAATTGCAATAAATGTGTTAACCACTCTTCTTCTGGAAATGGTATCTGTTTTCTTCCATTAAGAAATCTCTCAAATTTCATTTCAGTCCTTGTTCCTCAACCCACTACCCACACTCATTCCTTCTGCCACTTGACATAGTTTGTCTGGTAAATTGGAGAAAAGGGATGGAGATGGAGATTATAACTGTGGGTAAGAATAAAAAAAAACAAAAATACAAAAAAAAAAAAGATCTGTAAGTTAAGACAAGGGAATCTTGAATATCTGACACTGACCTTGAAGTTTTTTTGTTTTTTTTTATTAAAACCAAACTCCAGATCTGACCTAGATGTAAATGTTCTGTTAGAGAATTGGAAAGTTTACCTAAAAAAACCAAAAACAATACCACAAAATTTTCTTTATTTTGCTTTCTTCTAGGGTGAGTCAAAAGTTATGCCATATTTTGGTACATACAAGTTTGTGATGAGCCTGTTCAGTACTTTGATGGGTGACCACTTTGTAAGCTTGAAAAAATTCCTTGGACTGGTTCCCATCAGATTACCAAAGTTAAGCAGCTATGAGCCTGTACAGTTCTGAAATGAGTGATCACATTTGTAACAGCAGCTAATATAGACAGGGTTGGCCTTAGATGGTGTGGAGTCTAATTGGGAACATATATATTGCAATGTGCTTCTGTGTGTACTTGACAAGCCAAGAATAGATAACACTCTAGCGTGAAGACCCCTTGAGCATGGAGTCTAACAGTGAGCAATTGCTCTAATAGGCTTCAGGCTGGCCTTGACTGTAAGCTAGTAAATTTAATTTCTTACCATATCTAGTCCAAATCAAGTAAATTCAATTTCATAAGTCAGAATGTCAACTATTTATTAGATCTGCATTCATCAAAGTGGTTTTTGACTCGAGTAGTTCCATGCACTTTTGGGCGACTTAAGCTGGTAGGTGGGCAATAGGCAAAAAAAGTTAATGATCTCTACTTCACTGAAACCTATGTGGGTAGGAGTTTACAGTTAATTTTTTTCTCTTGAAAAATTAAAGTTCTTTCTTGTCAAATTCAATGTTTTTTTACAAGGGTAATTGTTTGTTTGTTGGTTTGGTTTTTATGGCATATCAACCTTTGTAGGTTATTTAATGCCAAATCCATTTTTATACAGATAAACTGTTCTATTTCAAACAATCCAGTTTAGTGTAAGTACAGTTTAATAGTCAAAAACATTTCTATTTCAAATAATTCAGTTTCGCATAAGTACACAGTTTAGTTCATAGACAGGAACTTATCAGGTGCTAGCATTACAATGGCAATGAAGGGGTACTCTGCATTACTAAAGTCTCACCATCAGATTGTTTAGTGTCATATCCAGGACACCTCATAAGGGGGCGGTCTTATTCCTCTGCAGAGAAGAAGTCAGTATATTCTACGGTCCCAGCTGACTGGGCAATACAAGGGTTAGTGGAATGATTTGATATATGCTAGTTTGTGGCACTTATATCATGTGACTGAAGCAGTTCAAACTGTGTTCATGGTACCCAGTGTGGTTGGTAGTATAGCGGTAGTTGGTGCACTACTATTCCTCTACTCTGTATCTAATTTGAAAGTTATATAGATGAATATGTAATGTAGTCTAAATTGGGGATTTATGCTTTACAAGTTTGAACAGGACCATTTGTTGTGAGAAAGATGAAAGCACAGACAATCACAATATGGTTGCTAGATGGTTCAAGAAATTTTGTTTGGGTAGCAAGAATCTTGATGTTCATATAAAGTCAGGTAAGCTTAAAACTCTGAAAGCCAGAGAGTGGGCAGATCTGGTGAGTAGCTCTTGGAACGTATCAGATGAACTCAGCCATCTTAGTGTGTTTCATCACCTTCACAATCTTGGTAAACATATCTCGAGCTGCTGTATTGTGCCTCCCCGAACCAAAATATTACAAAACTTTTTTGACTAACAAGAGTATTAATTAAAGAAAAGTAAATAAACACTCAAGAACAAGGGAATAAGTTGAAGACCTTAGTCGAGGGTAACCCAAAGTTTCCCTTTTCAACAGCTACTACACTAAAGTGTAGGGGAGGGCACTACACCATTCTCTGGATTGCTCCACTTGACCCTGGATCCTTACCTTATAATGCAGAGTGTTAAGCAAGGCGGCATCAAGTACCATATTTTGAGTCTTTGTATGACTTGACCATGGACTGAACCCCAATCTCCCAGACCATTGGTGAACACTCTACTCATTACTATCCTTAATTATAAAGAAAAAAAATGGCACAAGAAAGGAAATCTTACATAAAAAAAAGTTTATTATTCTTCAATCTCTCACTGTTCCTATAGCCTGGTCTAGTTGTGGGGTTACTACAGCATAGGGTGTCTTAGACAAAAAACCTCAGAGCAGATCCTATCCATCTCCAGGTCTACAATTGGTTTGAAGTCAGTTTTCCTTCTCGAAAACAGGTTGCCATACCAAGGTTAAAAAGCTCAGTCTGCCCTACTATTTACTCATAGCTGTGGGAAGAAAAGTTAGATTTATACTTTTCTAAAGGGTATTAGTGTGCCAACAGCTTTGTTTATGATTTGAGAGGAGGGATGCCAGCTTTACACCTCCTCCTCCTCCTCCTCCTCCTCCTCCTCCAACTTTCATGGTAATCTTCTCTTAGTTTAACTGGTTAAATAAAACCAACTTCTATTTACTCACAACTAGGAGGAAAAACTGACTTTATGCTTTTTCCTACATCATTAGTAAGTGATAAATACTAATGACCCTGACTGAAACTTGAATTTGGTTTCCTGACTTTATTTTCAGTGCTGATAATTGCTATAGCATTCTGACTTATGTTAGTTTGCCAAAGTTAAACAATGATAAAAGTTGTAATTTAGTTTTTAAATTTTAAAGGACCAGAAATACCTGTTTTGACATTGTGTAAAGAAAATAGAAGAACCAGTTCCATAATTGTTATTTTGTAGGACATTCTCTTGGGAGCTAATATCTGAGTGAAGTATTGGGTTGAATTTATTACAGTTATCTTCAAGAGCAATTGTAATAATGAGTTTAGTCCAGGGGCACTAGAATATTCATCAGGGACACCCCACGGAACCGTAAATTAAAAAATAAAATAGAACAAGTATAACTGATTATTAAAGGAGGTCAGCTTTCATGGATTTTTAGATCATTTGGGATAATTTATTTTTTTTGATTCATCCAAATCTATGAAAAAAGTTTGGTTTTGTTTTTTTCACAATGGGTTAAGGTATAGAGGATGAATCATTTTTTGAATTCTATCTTGGTTTGGACTTAAAAAAACAAACATTATTTTAGTTTGGACTGTTGTTTAGTTTTAATATGAATTAGTATAAAATCATAATGATCAGCTTTCATTTCATTTCTTATGTTCTGTACTTTTTCTATATTATTATTATTAGAATATTATTTATGGGTTTTTTCAATAACTTAAAAATTTTACTTTATTTCACACAAACTAAAAATTGGCTTTTTTTTCCTTTTAAGATTTTATTGTTTAATTGATGTTTCATTATCTTGTAACTCAACCCTAAAAAAACCCACCGAGACCACAGTTTCAAGACTAAATAAACCAAAATAAACATTGTTTATTTCCGAATGGTTTTAATGGCATTTTATTATGCTACTAACAATTATAACCAAGTCAACAAACCAACCAACAAAAAACAAAAAGAAAATATTTTTATTTTGGACATTTTAAAATTGTTATGTGACAGTTCACAACACTGGTAAAAAAATTTGTCTAGAGCTTTTGTTTCCTAAGTTCTTAGACATGTAATGATTTAATAACAAAGACCACACACCCCTACCAACGAGTATATAGGGTATGACACTAAACTGTACCTGATGGAGAGGCTCCAGTCCTGGAGTTTTGGGGAATGCAGAGTACCCTTTCATTGGCGTTATTCCAAAGTCCATTCTGACGTGGATTGGTAGTACCTGTTAGGATCCTAACAGGTACTACCAGTACAGGTACTATAGATCATTTACTGTTGTGGTACCTACCTTACTGACTATATTGAACTCTTCCTATGACTATGAATACCAGGAAAATATTCATCTCGGTGTTAAGTTAACTCCAACCTAACACTTTGGCTGTCAGACTGACATTCAACACTCTTTTACTTATGCTATAACCTATGTTCCACAGGGTGGAACGATAAAATTGTCGCCCTAGAAAAGACGACATGATTCCATTTCCGTTTAATGAAAACCGGTTTTCTTTTTTTGTTGCAGACCATGTACTAGTTGGCCAGTTGTGTACAAATCCCAAGAGCGATAGGAGCCTTCTATCATATCTGAAAGTGACACAATGTTCAACGAGTGAGATGGGAGATGCTCCACTGTACAACTCATGCTCTCTACCAATCCAAGTTATGACAACAGGACCATTGCCAGCACCCTCGCTGGATTGCCACAAATAACAGGGATGTGCCCAGGGTGATAAAAATAAAGTTTCCAGCTACGGTTGTGGTCTTTGGTGTCGTTTCAAGTGAGGGCCACATCATGCCAACTCACATCTTCGAAGTCGGCTTGAAAGTCAACACCAAAGTGTACCTGGATGTGCTGAAAAGCATGATGATCCCCTGGTGCAATGAAGTGACTGTTGGCAGACCCTGGGTGTGGCAGCAGCACTCGGTGCCAGCCCACAAGTCCAAAGAGACCCAGACTTGGCTTCAGAAGGAGTGCTATGACTTTGTACCCTTCTCTCACTGGCCCCCTCGTCCCCCTCGACCTGAAACAGTTGGACTACTTCGTTTGGTCATACGTCGAGAACATCACCAACATCACCTCCCACAACATCATAGCCAGCCTGATCGCCACCATCTGCTGAGTATTCACCGAGCTCCCGTCGGCGCTTGTAAAAAAAGCATACTCCCAGTTCCGGATCCATATTGAGTTGGTGATTGAGGCTGAAGGCAGCTACATTGAATAGATGTCAGCTCTACTACATAATCAAGTTACCTGAATGGATTTTTTCAATAAAAGTTTTAAAATAAAGCTGTTGTGTTGTTTTCTTTAGGACGACAATTTTATCGTTCCACCCTGTACTTTCGTTCAATATACTTGTTTCACATAATCCTGATTTCGTTACTTTCTCACGTACCTTTTACTGGTCCACAACCTTTACTAAGGATTATTATGAGTTATTTGAAACCATACAGCTGTGTGCAAATTATTCATATTACATCAGAATACTTGCTAAATAAAATCATTAGTGTTAGATAGGAATACTTGAAACCATTTAACTGTACAAACAAGTGATCTCTAACAACTCATTTAATTATAAAGTTACCTACAATCTCTTTGCTAACAAAGCACAGACACTCACACACTTGTTGGTTATTTAATGTCAAATTCTGTTGTATATATATATATATATATATATATATATATATACATAATTTGGCATTAAATAACCAACAAATTTTGTATATATATATATATATATATATATATAAACAGAATTTGACATTAAATCACCAACAAGTGTTGATATGCCATGAAACACCAACCATCCATAATAACAGCAAGTACCATGAATAATTGGAGGCCTGGGTGATACACTCTATCACCCAGATACCCACCAACTTAATTTCATGATTATTATTTAATGTAATTAAAAAAAAAAGTTATTTGGTCAAAACAATCTAAATTTATTTTAGAAAAAGAAAAAAAGAGAAGGAAAATCTGTTTTATATAAAATCAAAAATCAAAATAGGTGCCTGCCCCCTACTCCCCTTGACTGCCTGCATATGCAGAGCAAGTGGTGGCCTGAAGTGACTTGCTTTTAAACAAGCAACAAGCCTGAAGCTGGAATTGCACACGAATGAAACATTTGACTTGATTTGTTGTGCCATTTTTTATCCTTTGAAGGGATGGAGGACAAAAATGTAAATTTTGATATTAATGTGAAAAACATTGAAAAGAATTGGGCTGTGATTTGGAATCGATTGAATTTCCAGAACCCAAAGCAGAATTTAAGAGATTTTCATGACATAAATACAGGCTAATTATTACCCACCTAATACATTATGATATATGCAACAATATGGTTTGACCAAAGAAAGATATTGATGGCATAATCAAAGGATACCTGTATTAATATTCTGTAATCTAGCATAATTAAAAAATTGGACAGTTGGTTTTATGGCATATAGCACTTGGGTTATTCTATGCCAAAATAGGATGTCCTCATGGCATAGTGGCAAAAATGATGAATTAGAATATTGTAATAAGTGAGTTTGAACTCTAATCATGAGAAATCTTGGAGATGGCAAAGAAAGCAAAAACACTAAGAGAGAAACTGAATCTCTTTTGATAGCAGCACAAAAAAACGCCATAAGGACTATGTTAAAACAAGAATAGACTCAATAAAATAGCAGATGTAGATTATGTGGTGTCAAAGATGAAATAAGTGAATGCAGTAAATTAATGCAAAAAGAGTATAAAATTAGACATGACTGGTGGGTAAGGTGATCCACTTGGAACTGTGCAAAAAGTTTAAATTTGACCATATGAACAAATGGTATATGCGCAACCCAGAATCTGTCCTAGAAAATGAGATACACAGACTTCTCTGGGATTTTGAAATACAAAGAGATCACCAAATCTTGGCCTGACCACCAGACCAAGAGATAGTCAACAACAAAAAAAGAAAACTTGCAGAATAGTGGACTTTGACTTTCTGGCTGACCACAAGGTAAAACAGAAAGAAAGCAAAAAGAGATAAGTACCTAGACCTTGCTAGAGGACTGAAAAAGCTATGGAACAAGAAAGTGATGGTGATAACAGTTGTAAATGGCATGCTTAGTACTGTCACTAAAAGATTGATACAGGGATTGGAGGACTTGAAAATATGAGGACAAGTGGAGACCATTCAAACTATAGCATTGTTGAGATTGGCTACAATACTAAGAAGAGTCCTGGAGACTTGAGGAGACTTGCTGTCACTTAGGCTCCAGTGGAAAACCATCAGCTAACATTGGTGTGAAAAACTCTCAAATGAGTAAAATAATGATTCATAAACATCATCATGGAGGTGCCCGTGGTGTAATGTTTATCATCATAGGAAATGGACACAGCAACATGAGTTCAAATCCTGGACAAGATAGATGGCATTTCACATAGCACTAATACCCTTGGGAAAGGTATGAATCCAATTATTCTCCCTCCAGCTATGGGTAAATAGTAGGGCAGACTGGGTTCTTTAGCCTTGATGAGGCAACTAGTCTAGGAGAAGGAAAACTCTGAATTCAAACCTGTTAAACTCTGCTTAAAAGTTGACCTTGTGTCATATCCTGCCTGAGCAGAGGGATTGGGTAAATATGATAAACATCATCATGGAACCCATGAAAAACTGCAAAGTAGATTTAATAGCAAGTTGAAAAACTTTAGCTGAAGGAAAAACTATGGCTGCCTCTCTGAATTTTCACAAGCCAGAGTGGAATCTTCCAGGGAAACTCTCTCTTGCCATTACTTTTTGTAATAGCAATGATGCCACTCAGTTACATACTTAGGAAGTGCACTGGGGAATACAAATTTACAAAATCACCAGAAAAAGATTAATCCTCTTATGTAGATGGACAATGTCAGGCTATTTGGAAAAAAACAAAAAAAAGAACTGGAGACTTTGATAGAAACAATAAGAATATACAGCCAGGATATAGGAATGGAACTAGGTACAGAAAAATGTACCATGCTTATAATGAAAAGTAGAAAAAGAGAAAGAATAAAAGTACCAGATCAGGGAAGAATCAGAACTCTTGGAGAGAAGGAAAACTACAATTCCTTGTGAATATTGCAAACAGACACTATTAAACAATCAGAGATGAAAGAAAAAATAAAAGAATACCTCAGAAGAATAAGAAAATTCTCAAAACCAAGCTCTGTTGCAGAAATCTCATCAAAAGGATAAACACCTGGGCAGTCGAATAAAAAAATCTCAGATTTGTCTTGCATAGATGGTGTTTTATTTAGGTTTGACTAGTGTGAAATATTTATATAAAAATATTTCTGCTACTTCTGGAGCAGTGTGCATGAATGTGATAGTCTGTAATTGTTTAATACAACCAAAAGTAGTGGCTGTAATCTAAGCAGCATAAGCAGTAAAATGTTGATGAATATTGGCAAAGTTCTAACTAGTTTTGGAGTGGTAGCTTTGTAACATACTTGGGACCATTCTTAAAATGGACAAAGGAAGAACCAAATGGACCAAAGGACAAAGAAAATTGATGACAATGCACAAGGCCTTATACCCAAGAGATGTTGTTGACAGAATATATGTATCAAGAAAAGAAGGAAAAAGAAGACTTGCTAGCGTTGAGGACTGCATAGACAAATCAATACAAGGACTTGAGGTCTACATTAAAAAGAGCAAAAAAAGGTTCATCCCAGCAGCCAGTAACATCATTGGCAACAAGAACAAAGGAAAACAATAAAAATTAGAAATCAGAAATGAGAAAAAAAATAAATGTATGATGACTTCAAAAAACAAACTGATGAAATTGCACATCAGAAAATATGGACATAGCCACAAAAGGGAAACCTCAAGAGAGAATCAAAATCTCTTCTAATAGAAGCATAAAACATTGCCATAAGGACCAATTATATTAAAGCAAAAATTGATAATACACAGCAGATAGCAAATGTAAGTTATGTGGAGAAAAAGATGAAACAGTAAATCATATTATAAGCAGATGTAGCAATATAGCTCAAAAGTGCAAAAGACTAGGTACAACTAGGATAGGAAAGGTAATCCACTAGAAATTGTGCCAGAGATTGAAACTTGACCATACTAGAAAATGGTATATGTACAAACAAGAATCAATCTTAGAAAACGAGATCCATAAAATTGTCTGGGATTTTGAGATACAGACAGATCACCAAATTCTAGCCAGAAGACGAAAACTGGTGTTAATTTACAGAAAAAAAGTGAATTCGCAGTCTTGTGGATTTTTCTATTCCAGCAGACCACAGGGTGAAAACTAAAGAAAACAAACAGACAATTACTTGGACCTTGCTAGGGAACTGAAAAATATGTAGAACACAAGGGTCAAGGTAATACCAGTTATAGTTTGTGTACTCAGAACAGTGCCCAAAGGCTTGGAGAAGGGACAAGAAGAATTGGAAATCAGTGGGAGAATAAAAACCCTCTAGATTACAGCATTGCTGAGATTGGCTAGAAATTCTCAGAAGAGTTCTGGAGACTTGAGAAGACTTGGTGTCATTCAAACTTCTGTGAAAGAACACCAGCTAATGCTAGATTGAAAAACTCGCAAGGAGTGAAATAATAATAATTATTATTATTTGCTCACAATTATTTGTCTTCAATTAATTATTCCTATTCACCATTAATAATTTATAATTGGTGAGCAATTATTCTTATCTGATATGAAAACTTTGGACACATTTTTATCATCTTAAATGCTTTAGACACCATCTTAAACCAATGGGACCCAAACAGGTAGTACCACTCTGAAACTAGTGGCAACTAAGGGTCGACTCAACAATCTTTTGAGTTTCAGAACTGGAACCTCACCACCGGATGCAGTTTAGTATCATATACAGGACACCATTATTAATAAGAGATGCATATAACTATGAATCATGTGATCAACTGATGTGTATTAAACCAAGTGTAATATTAATGACAATGAGCTGCTTTTATGAAATACATATAATATTTAACCAACAGATGATAGGTACTAATGCAATGATTTAACAAAGACTCCATTATTGCTGGCAAAAGGCTGAAATTCTACAACTTACCGTTTTCTGTTTTATTAAGATCAAGATGACATCACTTACCTAAAAAATTGAGAAAAAAGAAAAGAAGATTAATAATAATAATCACCACAAGTAACTGGTGGGAAAAAAAATAATAACAATAATATTACTGAGAATTAATTTTTTTTTATTTATTGCAGACTTTTTGTCCTCATCTTGGTAGTTTTCTTATGTTTTTTTTTTGTGTTGTTTCTTCTTTCACTACGTTTCGGCCAAATTTCACCTCTGGCCTTCTTCCACTTGTCAGAAGATAGCGGTTTCAAATCCTACCCAAGCCAGCCAGAGGTTTACTTGGTCAAAAAACGTGGTGCGATAGACAACAACTATGGAAGGCAGTAATTACTGAGGATACAGTTACAAGACTCATCATTCCTATCTGAGGTCGCAGTAAAATCACCTGAAGAAGGCCAGAGGTGAAATTTGGCCAAAACTTAGTGAAAGAAGAAACAACACAAAAAAAAAAAACAAAAACAAACTACCAAGATGAGGACAAAAATTCCGCAATAAATTTAAAAAAAAAAATTCTCAGATTAAAAAGCCTCATCTCAAAATGATTCCAATTAAAGACAATTATAATAATATTACTGTAAATTGCAGTTAAAAATCAATCTGGCATATAAGTTGACCTTGAAATTTTTAGATGAAAATTCTGAGGTATAGGTCAACCCTCAAACATACAGTAAGCTACTGGTAGAATATATGAAACATGCAAATTTTACACATTAGAGATTATAAAAGGGTTGTAAAAAAAAGTTCTAAGGCCCAACCAGAAAGAAGTGCCATAGCTGAACATTTTTGTAGTGGAAAAATCTGATTTAGTTTTTGTGGTTTTATAAGTGGTAGTATGTTGCCACCACATGTTCAGCTATGGCTCTTTTTTCAAGGTGAGACTTAGAACTTTTTGAACAACCCTTGTAGTCATATGAATTTTCGATATATTGCACTATCATGAAATTGTGCAGATAAACAACATATAGTTGTCTGACTGGCCTCTTGGGTGTTGTGATGTTTCGGTTAGTATTTATAGTCAATATATCAGCTGTTGGGAAATGCCTGTGATATACCGTTAATATGATTCTTAATTTGTATTACAGTTTTATTATTTGAAATCAATCTCTGTGTTAATTTGTTAAATATGTACACCAAACATAAGTTTAAGTCGGAAATATTTGTGGCAGTCTGCTGGAATTATGCTAAGTTGAGTATATCAATTGTTAGGAGTACAGTTCTACTGGTAGACCACACTGTGGTAAACGTTTGGATTTTAGTCCTGACATATAAGTTGACTACTAGTTTTGTAGAGATTTTTCAGGCTTAAAAAGTTGACTTGTTCAATGAAATTTATGTTAATTGGCCAGAGAGAAATGATGGAACCTGAAGGTGAGAGTAATTCCAATCATAATTAGATCCATTTCAACAAAAAAATAAAAATAAAACAATGAAAAAGAGGAAGAAGAGAGACCATGCAGATCACTACACTGTAATGACCCTGAAGTTAACACCTTTGAAGAGGACAATGAAAACTTTGATTGACAGGCTCAAGGTCATAGGTCATTCTCTAGTAATAAAGTAAACAAAAAACAATAAAATAAAAAATGGCTGTACACTGTTTAGCTGATAGGATGTCAGAAGACAGAAGAAATGGGAAAAAGTTAACTTTGGGTTTCAGTCTGATGGTTTTCAGACATGAAGCAGAGCAGCTACATTCAGACTACACTCTACTTTGGTGCTTTGAGCCCTCAGAGTGGGGGAAAATATGGAAGGTACAGCACTTGCACTATCCAGTATTTTGCCAAAAAATGCTGATCAACAAGTGTAGTGACTGGCTTCGTAATATTTCTAAAAAATTAATCCAGATGTCATCACTTTATAATCTAAGTTGTTCAGTTGTGCACACATCGTTATTTAAATGGTGAGTGCAGCACTTGTGCAATCCTGTGTTTCATCAAAAATACTTCATCAAAAAATACTGAGATCAGCTTTATGATATTTTTTTTTCCCTTGTTACTGACTTTTCTAGACTGCTGTCTTGTCATCACTTTATCATATAAGTTACTCAATTGAGCAGACATCTTCATTTTAATGGTGAGTGCTGCAATTGCACAGTCCTGTGTTTCATCAAAAACACTTGTTCAAAAAGTATTCAGATTGGCTTTATACTATTTCTTTTTTGATACAGACTAGTTTAGACTGCCGTTGAGACATCATCAGTTGTGCGTGTCTTTATTTCAAATTAAAGTCTCAATACATTTTGATCCCATCTTGTATATTTGATTTTTTCCTTTCTCCTAGTTTTATTTTATTTTTTTCTCTTGCTCTCATACTTTACTTCTTGCTCTTTTCCATTACTCTCAGGTCCACTTTGACCAAGAGTGATAGTACTGGATAGGCTCCAGTCCTGAAGGAAATGTGGAGTTCTTCTTCCTTATTATTTTATTTTAAGGTCCACTTTAACCCAAAGTGGAAGTACCTGATAGGGTCCCATCGATGGGTCAAATAATACAAGTGTTCTGAGTAAGATGCTAAACTACAGCTGATGCTAAGGCCCCGGTCCTGATGCTTTGGGGAATGTAAATGTTGGGTATCACCCATCTTTTTCCACAAAATGAAATAGTCCATCTGCCATATATAGCAGTAGCAACTAATACCAGGGCAGACTAGAAGGTGAAGAGTAGCTTCTTATAGGAATAGTATTAGAGCACTGGAGACTGGAGATCGCACTTGATCCCTTTACTTGCTACCGTAATAACGGAAGCCAATACTATTGTTGGATTGTATCTTTATTCTGTATTCACTAATCCTATGTTCTTGTCTACTAATAGTCTCTCAATTGTATATACTTTTTCCTGAGAATATATCTCTATTTTCTCTCATATCATGGTTTGTCCTTTATTTAATATTACAAGCATTCACTAACCAGAACACAACAGTAGAGTACCAGTTCCTTGCCATTACTTCCAAGTTCACTCTGATCCAAAGTGATAGTACCCAATAGGGTCAAATAGAACTATTCAATCTTTTACTAAAGATTATTATTATTATTAGTTATTTGAAACCATTCATCTAGTTATTGTAGATAGAATTACTTGGTAAGTAGAGTTACTAATGCTCAACAGCAATGTTTGAAAATTGAGCCCTGGTGTGATCAGTAAGTCCTGCTTGGACTTGGATGTTTTAAATAAAGAAAAAAGTAAAGTAAAATTAAGAGAATAATGCAAAATCAATTTTGTTATTTAGAAAGAAAGTAATTTTGGAATAGGAATAGTTTCATTTTTTTCCCTTTCTTTTATTATTGCTTTGTAGCTGATAGAATTATAAAATTTTGACTGTGGAGTGAATTTATGTCAGAATTTTTGGAAGTTTTCCAGAGTTTGACTGGTCTGTTCTAGAAAAGATCTTCAAAGTTATAGGAAACAGTTTTAAAAGAGAAAAGATAACATAAATAGATTTTATACATTCTGATAATCGAGATAAATCATCGAACAAGAGTAAAATTTGCTTATTAAGTTTTTTTCTAATATATATATATATATATATATATATATATATATCATCATCATCATCATCATGACATGCGGCTAGCACGGATATCCCTGACCCTCTCTCTCCACGTCTCCCAATCATTCATCGCCTTCGGCAGTTCTTCAGGGTTACATTACATATCATCACATAGCTGCTGTATGAATGTTCAAGCTGGTTGTCCTACTTTTGATTGGCCATATGTGGGGGTCCACAGGAGCACATCACTTACAATCTCGTCTTTGCTTCTCCAGCAGTGTCCAGCATGTCTGGTTCGTCTAGCTTGTATAGTTTTCATGATAGGTGGTAGGTGGCTGTACAGTTGGTGCCATGAGGGGTGTTGCTGCCAGGACCTGTTCAATATTGCTTGCAACATTCTTGTATAATTGCTGTCGAGCTTTTTCTCCAACCTTTTAGTCAGCGTCCAAGTAGTGCATCCATACATCAGTATCGACACGACCACAGCCTGGAAGAAACTGCGTTTCATTTTATCGGTCAGGTTTGATTTCCATATGATCGAAACGTTTAATCAACTATCATTAAAACATTATTTAATTTTTACTAATATAATGATTCCTTCTCTTAAAAAACTTTTCCTTGTTGCTTGTGTTTATATCTAAACAACCTTTTTACAACAAGACAAATTTTAAGCAGAGTTTAACAGGTTTAAATTCAGAATTTTCCTTCTCATAGATCAGTTGCTATACCAAGATTAGAGAGCCTAATCTGCCCCACTATTTTACCCAGAGTTAGAAAGAGAATAGTTGGATGCATACCTTTCCCAAGGATATTAGCACTATATAAAATGCAAATAGCTTCGCCTATGATTTGAGCTCTGATATCCATAACAATTTCTTTTTTTCTTATATAACTGAAATTTAGCAGCCCTAATACAATTTTCAAACAGATTTATACGACTTCAGGTCAGAGCAATGGCAATAAAGGAGTGACTCCATATTCCCCAGAGCTCCAGAACTAGAGCCTAAGCATCAGGTGCAGTTTAGTTTCCCAGGACACTTCTATTTTGGAAAGGAGGGAGGTGATCTTACATCTCAGCAGAGGATGCAGTTAGTGTATTCTAAGCCCCACAAACAGGGTGATTAATGATTGGAGTGTGTTCAAACTAGAAAATTAGGATAAATAGGTCTAGAGGAGCTTTTGAAAAAGAAAAATTTAATTAAAAAATTGTGTTCTACTCAATGCAGCAAACCAAAATATACACGCCATGTAGAACCTGTGTAAGTCTAACTCAAGTTAAAATTACTGATTGACTTTAATGGCATGAAAACCTATCTAGGGATATTTAATGCCTAGAGGTTAGGGAAATGCTGTCATTATACATTCATATAAGCATTTTTTGTCTGGTTGTTTCTTAAGAGTTTTCTTTTTTTTTTTGCACATGGTCCATTGAAAACAAATAATTTAACAGATGTATTTAAGCTATAGAGGGCACTCTAATAGTACTACCAATCTGAGTCAAAGTGGACCTGGGAGTAAGAGTAATGAAGAATTACTCCTTATTTTCCAGATCGCCAAAACTGGAGCCTCACCATCAGATGCAGTTAAGTGTTATACATGATAACTCTTTCTGGAGGGGGTCTGCGCTTTCTGCAGAGGATGCTGTCATGGCATGATATAGGTAAAATTGCAAATAGCTAAGTACATTTCTGACAAAATAAAATGAGAATTCTTCCAAGTTATAGCCATTTATTTGTCGCTGCCTCCCACCAGACACGACTTGACACATGGTCAAAAGCCCGAAGGCCGATTAAAGTGGGGATGAAGGGGAGGGGAGGTCGGGAACGAGCCGAGACTCAAACCCTGCTTGTCTGTGCTGCTCATCGGCTCACTTAGTGCAATGTGAGCCTGATGAGGCAAGCAGTTTCACGAACCCAAATGTGGGTCCGGGCACGTATGCCAGTTTGCGGCTTAAACTAGACGCATGGTCTATGTCAGTACTCGTGTATGATTGCACCATTTGTACTCTAATGAAATGCTTGGAGAAAAAGCTACATTGGAATTACACAAGAATACTGAGTACTGTTCTGAATAAATCTTGGAAGCAGCAATCCACAAAATAGCAGGTATACAACCACTTGCCTCCTATCTCACTAACTATCCAAATTAGATAAACAAAACATGGTGAGAACTTCTCGAAAGTGATATTCTCCTGTGGACTCCAACACATGGACACACTGACTTGCAAAGATTTACATGCATCAACCCTGAACAAGCACTTGATGCAGTCTATAGGAACTACCATGAGCAATGGCTGATAGGGGTGAATGGTGAGAGAGAGTCAAAGGAATTTAAGTTATCAGCTTGATTTGATGATGATGAAGTATATTAGTGAACTTTTAGAAGCTTAAACAAATTTTTTTAAGAAACAGTTCCAGTTTCTCTGCCAAATTTATCAGGGAGCCCATTTCTATTACTTGTATTATTTGTTGCAATTGTTTTAACTATCTATCAGTTATGATAAAATGTTTTTTTAACAGTTTCAATGAAATCATATTCCAAAAGAGATCTAAAATATAGATGCTACGCATCGTCCAATGAAGACATTTTCAATAGAAGTGACACAAGAGTGAGTTTTACAATGTTTTGATAATATGAGGCACAGCAGCTCCATATGCGTTTGATGAGGTTGTGAAAGTAAGAAACCACACTGGATTGTAAGATGCCGAGCTCACCTGATACTCTCTGAAAACTATTCACCAAATCTGTCTCTTCTATAGCCTGGAGCACAACCTCAGAATTCACTGATTAAGGTCTACTTTGCTTGATTATCGAGGTTCTTGGAACCCAAACAAAATTTCTTGACCTGTCTGGTTACTGTAACCAATTATAACTGTGCTTTAAATATATTTGGTTGCTTCTTTGGCATTATGGCCCTGTTGGAACTCATAAAGTAAAAGTTCCCAAATTAGACTACACTGTACTTCCATCTGGAGTGAAGCAATGCACAATGTGTCAGAGCACCAACTACTATGATACTACTAACTACTGCACATCCATTCCATAGCTTGAACAGCTTGAGTCACATGATATATGTACAGCAAACTAGTATGTAACAAAATATTGCAAAACTTTTGACTCACCCTAGTAGAGCAACAGAAAAGATATTGTTGGTATTTGTCCGATTATCAATAAACAACTTAGTAAATTAATATCAAAATCATTCGTTAAAGTAGCATCTTAAAATATCTAAAGAAAAAAAAGACTGCTTTTCAAAAGAGTTAATTGATTACACCAGTTAGACTCACAACAGACATATTACAAAAATTAATGAATGATTTTAATAATCTAACATAGCACATTCATTATAATTAGCAATTGAAGTTGAAAATTTCTTTTGACGCCAAGATAAACTTGAAATGGAAAATGATTTTATAATAAACTCCCAGTAAGACTCAAAGTTATGTTCACTTTTGTCTGGTGAAAACCTGCTCCTACATATCCCTTAGAGGAGTCCCGATGGTATACCACTTAGAGGAGACCCTATGGTATACCATTTAGAGGAGACTCCATGATATACCATTTAGAGGAGTCCCGATGGTATACCACTTAGAGGAGTCCTGATGGCATAATTGTTAAAGTGCAAGACTACAGCCTCAAAGTAAGCAAATTTGAACTCCACTCATGCTATTATATTCACTTTCAAACTAATACTCTTGGAAAAGGCATGAACCCCCTTATACCCCACCAACTATGGGTAAAATAATATCATTGATGCTCTTTTAAAAGAATGGCTTTGGCATTAAATAACCTTTGAAGATTGATACACCATTAAAGAAACTAAATCAATACATACCAATTGAAGCTCTGTCAATCATTATTATTAACAATCTTTACTTATATTTTTCTTCATCTTCTTAATTCTCTGATAATACAGGTTGAAATTCTTAATAAAAATGACTGACAGAACTTCATCTAAAATAAATAAAAATATACTTTTGACACTAAGTGGGCAAAATAATAACAGTAAATATGGTGCCAATTGGAGACCAGATTACTGAGTAGCATTATAAGTGTTATTTGGACTTAAGTGATATAATATATTTTTCCATAACTTATTAGGTGAAGCAGTTGGTATAATTTTGAATGATTCTGTAGGAATTTAAAAAAACAAGCATGATGATATTTACCTAACCCCTCCGCTCGGGCAGGATATGACACAAGGTCAATTTTTAAGCGGAGTTTAACAGGTTTGAATTCAGAGTTTTCCTTCTCCTAGACTAGTTGCCTCACCAAGGCTGAAGAACCTAGTCTGCCCTACTATTTACCCATAGCTGGAGGGAGAATAACTGGATTCATACCTTTCCCAAGGGTATTAGTGCTATGTGAAATGCAATCAGTCTCGTCCAGGGTTTGAACTCGTATCGCCGTGTCCAATTCCTACGACGATAACCATTACTCCACGGGCACCTCCAAAAAACAAGCATGATAGAATAGGTATTAGTCATACACTTGGAATTGTGCAAGTGATTTTAATTTGGCTAAATAAATAAATTGCATCAGCAAAACGCAGATGATTTCCTTGAAAATGAAAAGGATAAGATACTCTGGAGAGAGAGAGAGAAAGAATGACAAGATTTGACAAAAAGGTAAAAATTTGGATAAAGAGCTTCACATTTATTTTATTGCATTTTGATGCAAACTTTTTAATGCCAAGCAAAAAAAAAAAAAAAACATCTATGAAGAAGAAAAAGTTGCATCATAATATTCTTTCAAAGTTTAATATCAACATTGTTCAGAAAATTAAAGAAATACAGATGAACTAAAAATCAGAACATATGAAAGGACTCACTGTGAACAAACAGCAGAGACATATGTTACAAGTGAAGCCATCACAAAAAAAAAAAAAAAAAAATCAAACCATCTCAGATTCACTCTATATATAGAATATATTTTTTATGAAAAAAAAACCCAGAAAATAATTTTTCTTTTTACATATGAATCTTTGAATATGTCTTTTCTTATACCTTATTTTGTAAACTCCCAACAAACACACTGAGTAAACAAAGTCTGATAACAAGCATATTTCTTTGTGGGAGGTGTAACTAAAATTGTGTCTGAGTCTTTACAATTTCCACTTCTTTTACTTTCCTTGTGTAAACAGAAGGTGTCTTGGGAAATAACAATTTGAGACTCTTTCCAAGCCAGACACAGAAGAATAAAGGAGCTTATCTCTTGAGTTATTCAGCAACAACAAATCTCTTTGAAAGCTATGGATAAGCCTTTTCAAATGCTACAAGCAAGACAAGATGTGCATCTCAAAGCAATTTTATTACAGACAGTTAAACAAGCCAAGCTTAAAAAATTGAATAAAGATATAAATAACTGTTATGGCCCCAGAAGGGGTCACAAAGAGAACAGAACACCATGGTTATTGTATAGGTATATATTTACAAGAACAAAGGATGGTTATAAGAACATAGGACAGTAAGAAAGTTCGATAACTGTGCGGGGGCGAGGTTAGCTTCTGGATCTAGACTGACTTCGTATTGCTGTGTCTTTCAATATTATGGAGAGTAGTTGAGTCCATTAGTAAGTGATTCCGCCACATCAATAACAAAGGAAAATTTTATCTACTAGGGTGCGTCAAAAGTTTTGCAATATTTTGGTATAGTGAAGAACAATTTGGGATCTCTGGATGCTTTTGCTGAAGTTGTGAAGATGAGGAACCACACTAGACAGTGAGATACTGAACTTGCTGGCTATTCTCCAAGTGCTACTCACTGGATTTACCTTCGTTATGGCTTGGAGCACAGCCTCAGAATCCACGGTTTAAAGCCTACCTGTGCTTGTCTGATCATAGAGGTTCTTGCTACCTGAGCCAAATTTCTTGAATCATTTGGTTACTGGACTGCTCCTTCATTGTTTGCAGAGCAAACATTTTTGGTTGCTCCACAGCATTATGGCCTTGTTCAAAGTGTATAGCCTAAATTCCTGAATTAGACTATGTTGCAAGTTCATCTGTGTGGCTTTCAAATCACACAGAGAGTGAAGCAATATATAACATGTCAGCACACCAACTACCACAATACTACTAACCACAGTGGGTACCTACCACAGCTTGAACTGATTTGGTCATGAGATATATGCACTGCAAACTAGAATATAACAAAATATTTCAAAACATTTGACTCACTGAGCCACTAATCTAAACAAACTTTCATGTTTTATTTTGTCACTCATGTTTCATAACTCAACAGATTACTAAACTGATAATAGGGCAACCCCACAGCAGTCAGGGAAAGCAAACAAACAACCACCAAAATTCGTTCTTTAAATATAAACCCTTGTTCTATATTTTCCAGGCATTCATTAGAAAGGTGGAATCCAGGAATTATGAATCACTTTACTGTATGAAGTTATATTTTTTGTTCAGGATTTTGTCATCTCTCTCTGACATTCTGGTCTTTTTTTGTTCTGTCTACTTCAAAATGGAGACGGAACCTTATACCAATCTACAGGAATGTTCTCAATCAGTCTCAGTCTCTAGATCTGTTACAATCTTCCCTAGCCTGCTGTCTCTTCTGCATCTATATTCATAATCCTTGTGTGTATCCTGCTTTTAATTGGAGGGTTTGGAGGCAACACACTGAGTGAAAAATAACAAAGTTGTTTTTTAATAGTTTAAATTCATGATATAATGAGGATACCAATGAATTAGAATTATTCACTCCTTCGTAAATAGAGCCATGAATATTATCATAGGCCTGTTACAAATGAAACCTAAAGAATTTATACGTAGTTGTAATTCACTAAGCTTTTCACTTAGATGTGGAACAAGACTGTATAAATGGGACACTCACTGAGACTTGAACTCACTTTGGCCCAGTCAGCTGGGGCTGCAGAATGTATCACTCCCAAACAAGTGTCCTGGATATGACACTACACAATCTGATGGTGAGGCTTCAGTAATACTCAAGCTTTAGGGAATGCGGAGTACCTCTTTATTGCCATCACTCCCAAGTCCACTCTGGCCCGGAGTGGTAGCACTGGATAGGGTCCTATCTATGGGTGAAATGGACCTAAAGAGTTTACTTTTGAAAAACTGAATTGTTTGAATTAGAACTATTTTGTACATTTAAACTGTGTACTTATGCTAAACTGAATTGTTTAAAATAGAATGTTTATATGTATAAAAATGGATTTGGTATTAAATAACCAACAATGGATGATATGCCATCAAACCAAACTGAACTCAATCATGAAGGTTTGCTAGCCCAGCTTGCTAACCATTACACCACTTGAGGCATTATTGGATTCATAGGTAGTCTAGTTCAAGTTCGTTAATGATATAATCATCATTATCATCAATTACTATAGCTTAATATAAAGTCAATTTTTCCATTCCAAGCCAATAAAATTCTGAGGATTTTTTAGGAGAATGAAAACAAAAAAAAAAACAAAAACAAAAAAACAAACAAACAAAAAGACTTGAGACGGGCATCTTCCTTATTTCTAAACAGAAAATGTTATTAAAATGAATGATAATCTAAAGGATTATGTATTTATCCAATCTTTCCGCCAAGGGCAGGCTGTGACACAAGATCAATTTTTAAGTGAAGTACATCCAGTTTAATGACTATTTTCTGGAGATTATTTGGCTAAGTAAGACTTTGTATAATTATTATGGTCTGATTGCAAGTTTTGGAAAATTTTATATGACAACCTTTGTTCTTGCTTTCTTTTCTTCTATTCCACTTCTTACTGATTAACATTATATAAATGATTACAAGATCATCAAGGGCTGAATACTATTTTCTCACAACAGTCAAGACACAACAAGTTACATGCATGTAATTGATGGATATAACAGCCCTTTGCCTTCATAGCATTTTCAAAAGACTTCCTGGAACGCTTTGTACAAAGCCAATGATACAAACATCAATTACCCCAATTAGCATGATTAATAGCATCAAATCAAAGCCATTAGCACTAAATTAAGGGCAAGAGGGGCTGAAATTAATTACTTTCCTATATACAAAAATATACAGCATTGGGTGGGGGGTTCTGAACTTTATGGTTCAGAAAGCTTTTCCTGAATCAACATTGATTAGACTGAAGGTTAACAAGGGCTGAGACTTCAGAGCAACCCTTTAGAAAATTTCTTCCTGCAGTATAGGATTTGGGGATTATATAGATAGGACTAAGCCAAGCTGAAATGTAAGTTTCTTTCAACTGCATGCACCAATTTTAGCACCCTGGTTTTTCTCTAGAATGTCCACAACAGAAAAGCACCCAGAGCAGATCAAATTCAGTACACTTGCCAATTATCATACTATGTTACTAAGCTTCACCACATTCGACACAAGGTCACATTAGTAGGGTACTCATGTGGTTCAAACTCACTACCCTAAAGACCTCAGCTTTGAGACTGGTTTAAGAAATATTACACTGTGGTCACTACCCATGTTTAGCATCTTGGTTATTCACTATGTTTCATTTTGATAAGGTGTAAGGCTGTGCCATCATATTTTTTTAAGGTCCTCCACATTTTCAAAAGTTTATTTCAGGAAGTTGGAATTTATGTTTAATGAACCACAAAAAAATTCACTGAGCTCGGTCTGGTAAGGCTAAAGAGTGCTACACTTGCATAACCTTGTTTTGGGGAAAAAAAACATTTTATTCAAAATGTGGGTTGTATTGAGTCACTCCTTTATTGCCATTACTCCCAGGTCCATTCCGACCAGGAGTGATAGTACCTGTTAGGGTTCCATCTATGGGTCAAATAGATCTGTTTGAAAATCATTAGTATTAGATAGGAATATATGAAACCATATGACTGTTTACAAATTATTTCTATTAGTTTGGTTTAGCTTCTTTGTTTAATGGCATATCAACCTTTTTGGGTTATTTAATAACAAAGCCATCCTTGTACAATAGGAGTGGCACTATTCAACCTATAGCTGGCAAGATAAGGGGCTATATACCTTTCCCAAGACAATTAGTCCAAAAGTGAATATGATAGCATGACGAAAATTCAAACTGGCTATGATTGTGCAGTTCAGCATATTTATATTTACCCAACCCCTCCATTCAGACAGGATATGACACAATGTCAACTTTTAAGCAGAGTTTAACAGGTTTGAATTCAGAGTTTGCATTCTCCTACACTAGTTGCCTCACCAAAGCTGAAGAAGTCAGTCTGCCCTACTATTTACCCATAGCTGGAGAGAGAATAATTGGATTCATACCTTTCCCAAGGGTATTAGTGCTTTGTAAAATGCAATCAGCCTCGTCCAGGATTTGAACTCGTGTCGCTGTGTCCATTTCCTACGAAGATAACCATTACACCATGGGCACCATGCAGTTCTGCATATTAGTCATTATGCCATGAGGATTCCACATTATTTCTATTAATACTTCATTATACTCAAGTTGCACTGAGAGTACAGATTTCCCTGACTCTCTCTCTCTCTCTCTCTCTCTCTCTCTCTCTCGCTCTCTCTTCCTCTGTTCCTATCATCCATCATCTCAGGCAGTTCTTTCAAAATGCATCCTGTGTCAACACAGAGCTGATGTAAATAAGTTCTTGCTGGCTGGCCAACACGAGTATGTCCATGTGTAGGAGTCAAAAGAAGAAAATTGTTCATGAGTTCGTCCTTGCTTCTCCACCACTGTCCTGCATGTCTTGTTCATCTTACTTTGATGTTTTCTTTCAAATGGGAGGTAAGAGGCCATACAACTATTGTTTTGTGTGGTATTGCTTCTAGGATTTCTTCAAATTAGTACTTTTTGTTGTTCTAGCTTGAATGGGTCCTATCTATGGGTCAAACAGTACTGTTTGACATTTAAACTGAGTGCAAACAAATGACTTATGTTAAATTGAATTGTCTGAAATAGAACTGTTTGATCATTTAACTATGTGTAAACAAATGACTGATGTTTAATTGAATTGTGAGTCGTACATAGCAATATTTGGAACTATTCAACTTTGTTGACATGTTTACAAATCATATATATCTAATATATATGAATAAACCATATATGGCATTAAATAACTTACAATGGTTGATATGCCACAAAACCAAACTTGAAGTTTGATTTTAAGTAAGAAATGAAAATCATTTGTAAGCAATTATGCTTACAAATGATTTTCATTTCTTACTTAAAATCATATAACTATGGGCAAAAATGTCTGACTCTGGCATTGTTATATAATTGCAGAAGGATTTTTTTTATATTATCATTTTTTGTTGGTTATATCTTATCTTTCGGTTTAGTTAGGCTTAGAACTATTCGGCTTAGTGCACGGGCAGGGGCACACATTGAGCGCAGGTGTTCACGCTCGCGTGGGGAGGATGTGATAATCACAGATGTCATAATAAAACCCCGGATAGGAAATGGGCTGAGGATTTTGGGTGATTTTTGAAAAAAAGCTGTTAGTTGAGATTTGAAGATAGACGAGAGGAGTTGGGATTCGAATCTGGGCGAGTCCAGTTATGGACTATGGGATGCCCGCGCGTTGTTGGGTCAGATGGAACAGTCAGCATAGTAGAAATTGTGTCTCTCTCTCCTCGTGTCGAAAAACCTAAACTAAAAGAAGGTAATAAAAGTTTCATACCTGAACCAAGAGAGTTGTCAGTGTTTCGAGTGTTTTTTGGATTCCTATGCATATATACGTTTTACAGATACATATATTTTACATAACCACATCTGGCTATGTTACAGCATTAAACAACCCAATAAGGGTTGACATGCTGTAAACTCTACTTATCAAACAATTAATGAATGATTCAAAATATACTGACACTGACTCGTTTAAATTTCATCTAGACATCTAGGTGTCAGCACTTTATCATCTAAGTTGATTTCTATACTTATATTTTACTCAGTTGATACCCAACTTGAAATTTTCAATTTCAAAAGTAAAATTTTCAATATCAATACTTTTTAATCAAATCCTGTATTCATCTAAGTATAGAATGAATAAATATATATATAGTATATGAAATAAACCGGGTCATTGGCCTAATGAGTAGAGTGTTTGCCAATGGTCCGGGAGACTGGGGTTCAAGCCCAGGTGGAGTTATACAAAAGACTCAAAAAATGGTTCTTGATACCGCCTTGCTTAACACTTAAAGGCTTCTTTTTTCAATAGCTATTACACCAAGGTGTAGGGGAGGGTGCTACTCCATTCCCTGGATTGCTCCTCTTTACCCTTGATCCCTACCTTATAATACTGAGTACTTAGCATATATACACACACACACACACACATATATATATATATATATATATACGTATGCATATTATATAAACTAAATTCAAAAATTATGATATATATATATTTATATCATCATCATGACATGCTGCTCGCACGGACTTCCCTAACTCTCTCTCTCTCAATCATCCATTGCTTCTGGCAGGTCTTGTAGGCAACATCCTGTGTCCATACAGAGCTGTTATAGATAAATCCTCGCTGGTCGTCCCAAACTTACGCAACCACGTGAAGGGGTCCATAGGAGAATGTTGCTTATGAGGTTGCCCTGGCTCCTCCAGCAGTGTCCTGCTTGTGTTGTTCACTTAATTTGGATGGTCTTTGAGATGGATGGTAGGTGGCCATACAGCTACTGTTTCATGAGATATTGTCACCAGGATTTGTTTAAATATCGCTTATGCAATTGCTGTCAAGCTTTTTCTCTATACGCTTAGTCAGCTTCCAAGAGGTGCATCCATACAGTAGTATGGACACGACCACTGCAATATATATAAAAGATGATTATCCCATCTTTATAGATGATTGCTATCTTTTGATTCTTATAAAAGAAAAAAAAAGAAACATCTGCACATCAGGAGATTAAAGAGGCAATTGCTTGTACAACATGAATACCACTCTCTGAGTGATTGTGATTATACTCCAGTCTTAAGCTGAGGCAAGATAAGCAGTAATCACAAACACCACAGGATATGATAAGTTTTCCTTATCTCTTTGACACTCTACTAACTTATAAAGAAGGATTTGTTATCAGGGTTCACTACCCTAGATTCATCATGTTTTGAATTCAGAGTTTTTCCTTCTCCTAGACTAGTTACTCTACTAAGGCTAGAGAGCCCAGTCTACTCAGCTATTTAACCTGTAGCAGGGGTTTATATATATATATATATATATATATATATATATATTTATTAATAATAATATAGTTTTCTATTTTCATAAATAGCAAGTGCTCAATATCAGTGATAAAGCATGAAATAGAGATATCTAAATTAGGATAGTGCAAACAGGAGTCTACAGTACATAGTGATGGTCAGTTTCTCACCTATATGATCATTGGCCAAGGACAAAGACTTAGTCCAGTGATTAAATAGTCTTTGTGTCTATGCAATATATATATATGTATATATGAAGTCCATTGTAAAAGTTTGAAGCCTCACCCAGATTTTAAATTTGTTGTACACTTCTCACCTTTGTAAGAGTCTTGCCTGCACAAATTAAGACAAAAATCTGAATAGTTTTTTCTAGTTTTAGAAGAAGTGGAAGTGTGTTGACACAACACAACAAAAATGTTCAGCTAAAGTTCTTCTTTCTGCATAAGGCTTAAAAGCTTTTGCACAACTCTCATATATATATATATATATATATATATATATATATATATATATATATATATAGAGAGAGAGAGAGAGACAGACAGACAGACAGACACATATATATATATATATATATATATATATATATATATATATGAGAGAGAGAGACATATATATATATATATATATATAGAGAGAGAGAGAGACACACACACACACACACATATATATATATATATATATATATGAGAGAGAGAGAGAGACATATATATATATATATAGAGAGAGAGAGAGAGACACACATATATATATATATATATATATATATGAGAGAGAGAGAGAGACATATATATATATATAGAGAGAGAGAGAGACACACACACATATATATATATATATATATATATATGAGAGAGAGAGACATATATATATATATATAGAGAGAGAGAGAGACATATACATATATATATATGTAGAGAGAGAGAGAGAGAGAGAGACATATATATATATATATATATATATATATATATATATATATATAGTATGAAATAAAAGACTGAGTTTCAGAGTGAGATTTTTATCATTATTAATAATGGTGATCTTTTTCTTGACAAATGAATTTAATATTCATAACATCTGAATGGATTTTTATTCCATCTTTAAAAATGTGACATTACTTTCCAAACAAACTTGTCTTTGTGTGTGGTTTTTGAAAAGGGAAAAAAAATCCTATTAAATCAACCTCGTACATAATGACGAGATTGGTCATTTCCTATTATATACTTGATTTATTGTCCATCTCTCTTTGGTAAATCAGTCCACCCTTATCTGACACTTGTGAATAGGATTCTTTTCCAGAATCCACCCAGGAAAATCAGGAGAGGAGGCAGCAAGAAGAAAAATAAAATCTTCATTTATGAAAGTCATGGAATATTTGAATATGGTCCATTTAACTGAGGCGGAGAATATTCTTTATGCTGCAATACTCTACAAGTGACTTATTATTGGTTAATCAATTTTGCAGGGGATAAAAAGAGAATGGGGAATAATTCAATAAGGACGTTTGGAATTGAATAAGATAGGCTGGAAACAGAATCGGCCATTAGCTTTGAGAAGCAATGAAATCTTGGTCTGAGATAACAATAGAATCTTAAAACTGATAGACGAATGAAAGGAAAAGATGCACAAAAATTGGGGTGTGGATAAATCTTATTGGAAAGGACAGAAGAAAAGAAAAAAAAATTAAGGAAAAGAAAGAAAAATTAAAAAGAAGGGAAAGAAAAATGACAAAGGAAAGAAAGAAAAGCTAAGAAAGAAAAGAAAGAAAATTAAAGAAGAAGGGAAAGAAAAAGAAGAAAACTAAAAAGAGAAATGTGGTGGGGATAGAGAATTAATATGAAGAAAAATCTTTAAAAAGGAAATTGAAAAATGAATAGAAAAGGAAAAAAAAGAAGACAATTGAAGAAGAATGAAAATTAGAGAGAGGGTATGTTAAAAAGTGGACAATATAATGGACTGCTAGAGAGAGAGAGACACACACAGAGACACAGAGAGAATGATTGATGAAAAAAGAAAAAAAATAATCAGAAAAAGAATGGGCACTTTTTTATAATTTCTGTTGGGCTTCAATACTTTCAAAAAGTAAAATCTTAGTTTTTTAAGCCTTGATGATTTATGTTGGTCTACCCTTCAGTAATTGTTGGGGTGTCTAATGAGTAGTTTTGGCCTCAGGTAGAAATTGGCTGATGAAAAGAGAGAATGAGATAAGTGAAACTATGAGATTTTGAGTAAAGAGAAAGAAAAGAGCAAACAGAAAAAATAGAAGAGTCAGAGAAAGTGAGAAGAAAAATGACGAGAGGATGAAGGAAAGTGTGGTAAAAAGAAAAAAGAAAAAGAAATAAAAAATAAACTAAAAAGAGAAATAAAAGAAAAAGAAATAAAAAAATAAACTAAAAAGAGAAATAAAAGAAAAAGAAAGTAAAAAAGAAAAAGAAATAAAAAAACAAACTAAAAAGAGAAATAAAAGAAAAAGAAAGTAAAAATGAAAAAGAAATAAAAAAATAAACTAATTAGAGAAATAAAAGAAAAAGAAAAGAAAAAAGAAAAAGAAATAAAAAAATAAAATAATTAGAGAAATAAAAGAAAAAGAAAAGAAAAATGAAAAAGAAAGAGAAATAAAAAAAATAAACAAAAGAATGAAAAATAAAAGTGAAATTAAAGGAGGAATAAAAATGTGAGAAAAACACAAAGAGAGAATGGGAAGAAGAAGAAAAAAGAGAAATAAAAAGATTGGGAAAGAAAGATTGAATAACATATTGGGAAGAAGGAAGAAAAGAAAGAAAAGTAAAAACTGAATGACACGATGGAAAGGATGTACGAAGAAAAATAAGAGAGAAATAAAAAAAAGAAAACAAAATTGAACAAGGTTATAGGGAAAATGAGAGAAGAAAAAAAAAGAAAGAGAAAATTAGAGAGAGAAAGAATAGACTGAAAGTGAAATTTAGAAAGAAAAAAGAGAGAATAAGAAATAAAAAGACTGACTGAGATCTTAGGAAGAAGAAAGAAGATAAAAATAAGGATATTAAAGAGAAAGAGAGACTGGTTGAGATATCAGAAATTAAGTTGAGAAAAAAGAAATAAAGAAAGAAAAAGAATGACTGAAAAATAAAAAGAGAAAGGAGTAAACAAATGGAAACAAAAAAAGAGAAAGAGATAATGTTCAGCAAAAGGAAAATTTGGAAAGGGCTTTCAATGGTGGATGGTAAATAGGGAGAAAGAAGAAATTGCAGGTGGAAAAAGGCATGGAGGGTAATTTTGCATGGGGATAGTGAAACAAAAACAAAGAAAGAAGTGAAGGTAGAAGAGAAAGAAATCTTATTAAGGAAAGTGGAAGATATGGTTCGGTAGGTGAGAAAGGAAGAATTTGATTGAATAAGGCAAAAGAAAAAGAGATAAAAATCTGAAAAAGTCAAAGAGAAACTGGAGAAAGAAAAGGTCTGGTTATTTGAAAAAGTGGACAAGAACGGAATTGAAAGATTGATATTTATATACATAATGCATCACATTCCATTTGAGTGAATTCTTAGCAGAGCTAGAAAAATAGCCAGTCAGTATTATCTCTGAATGGTTTAAACTTTCAAAGCTTATTTTCCCTAGCTTTCTCTAAGAAGAAATCTGCAAAATTTCAGATATTCTTCAGGATAAATCACTTTTTCATTGTTAATACAGCAGATAATTGTCTATAGCAGTGAGACTCAACTCTTCCACTGTCATTATTATGATGCAAATTTTTCACTCTTGTTTTAACTAATGGTTTTTCACAGAAATCTGAGTGACAGCAAGTCTTCCCAAATCTGAGTGGACTCTTCTAAGTATTCTACTTCATCTTAATAGATCTGTGATTCTTTCTGATGTTTTGCCCAGTCGGCTGGGGCTGTAGAATACACTGACTGCTTCTCTGCAGAGGGGTAAGACCTCCCTGAATGAGTGTCCTGGATATGACACTAAACAATCTGATGGTGATTGGTTTGGTTTGGTTTGGTTTGGTTTTATGGCATATCAACCTTTACAGGTTATTTAACGCCAAATCCATTTTTATGTAAATAATCAGTTTTATTTAAAACAATTTGGTTTAGCATGAGTAAACAGTTTAATTGTCAAAAACATTTCTATTTCAAACTATTCAGTTATATATAACAATACAGTTTAGGGTAAGTACAGTTTCAGTGTCAAAAATAGTTCAATTTAAAACAATTCAGTTCAGCAAAAGCACGCAGCTTTAAATATAAGTACAGTTTAATTGTAAAAAAACATATTTATTTTGAGCTATTCAGTTTAGTCAAGTAATTCTACTTCAGCTAATTCAGTTTTGTCAAAGTACAGATTTTGTTTACACAGTTATATGTCAGAACAGTTCTATGTTAAACAATTTAGTTTAGTGTAAATACAGTTTCAATGTCAAAAAACAGTTGCAGTTATATGTAACAATTCAGTTAAGTGTAAATACAGTTTTAATGTTGAAAAAACAGTTCTATTTCAAACAATTCAGTTAAGCACAAGCACGCAGTTCAAATGTAAGTACGGTTTATTTGTCAAAAACATTTCTATTTCAAGCCATTCAGTTTACTCAAACAATTCTGTTTAGCATAAGAATGTTGTTAGTTCTATTTAACCCATAGATAGGGCCCTATCAGGTGCTACCACGCTAGGCCAGTGTGAATTATATTTCAACACCTGCTCATCCATATGAAGGGTCCACAAGAGAAGGTCACTTATGAATTCATCTTTACTTCTCCAGCAGTGTCCCACATGTCTCGTTCATCTGATTGGAATGGTTTTATAGATGGGAGGTAGGTGGCCGTACAGCTGCTGTTTTGTGGGATGTTGTTTTCAAGATTTGTTCAGTATAGTTCGTAGCATTCTCGTGCAATTGCCATCAAGCTTTTTCTCTATGTGCTTAGCCAGTATCCATGTGGTGCATCCATAGCGTAGTATGAACATGACTGCTATGACTCTCACTCAAACCAAAATACCAATAATAACTGGTGACTTTCACTGAGGTCTGAGTGCCAGTAAGTCTCCGATGGTCTCCAGGACTTTTCTTAGTATTCTAGCTGATGTCAATAGTGATGTGGTCCAGATGGTCTCAAGGTCTCAATTCTTCTTCTTCTTATCTCCAGTTCACTCAGTCTCTTTCTCAGGCCTTTGGGGTCTGTTCCAAGTGCACCAATTACAATTGGCATCACCATCATCTTTATATTCCACAACTTTTTCAGTTCTCTGATAGATCAAAGTATTTGTTTATCTTTTCATTTTCTTTTCTTTTCCCTCTCTGGTCTGCAGAAACAAAAATCCACTAGATGACAGGTTCTTTTCATCTTATTAATTGATATTAGGTCTGGTCTTCTGGCTGGGATTGAGTGGTCTGGGAGTTTTTTTTTGTTTAATTTATTATGTCAGGTAATATACCTGTGCCATTAAAAATGAGAGTGTATACAGTAGGTATTCAATCAATCAAGTATTGACAATTATAATATTGTTTGCATTAAAAGAGAGAGTAATGAAACAAATTCTATGGAGAGTTTCATGAAAGCTTTGATGGCTCTATAGATGTGTGGTTGTTACTATAACTATAAGATACCTAAAAATGGTGGGAGACTATCATGGCTGAAAAATGATGACTTAAATAACTAAGCTGAGTTGGTATTTATTCGGCTTCCCATAAGACCAAAATGCAACAAAAGGTCAGTTTATTGTCAGGAACCCGATAGGAAGCAAGGAATTGCTTATATTCCATTGAGATTCTCCTTCAGTGGTGCGTCAGGCACCAGGAAATAAACTCAGCCCATCTTCCTTTTAGGCAAGGGGCAGTTGCTGCCTGGAGGAAGGCTTTTGGAACTAGCTGTTTTCACCTCCTCTCTTCAACATGTTAAGTAAATGCTGGTAAGTTTAGTTCCTGGCATCAAATAATTGATGAGTTGCAAACATTACACACCAAACAGGGTTTATTGAATCAACTGAACCAAAATAAAAACTGAGAGTGACTTGTGATGATTATCAAGTCACCAAGACAAATTTTCTTTCTGTTAAAAGTTTTGAGAATCAACAATTCCAGTTTTTCGTTTTTGTTTTCTTGGTTCTTTTGGGTTCAGAACTTTGGAAGATTATCAGGCACTAAAAATATTTTTGGCAAATATAATTTTTTTTCTTTGTTCTCATTAATTCTCAGAAATAAATGATTAATACATTTTTTTAGTTTAGGGTCCATGGGGACCAAGAAGAATTTGAGAAGAAGTTTATGCATGAATATTTTTCAAGAAAATAAAAATTAAAAAAAAATATTATTGAACTCAAGTATCTAAAAATATGGAGAAAAGTTTCAGGAGATTTGAAAGGAAAGAGTAAGAAGAAATAAATTAAAAAAAAAAAAGGAAAAAAGAGTTTAAAAGAATAAAGAAGAGAAAAAAAGAGAAGAATTAAAAAGTAAAAATACCAAAAAGGTATAAAATAGAGGCTTGAGAAAAAGAGTAAAAAGGAAAGAAAGAAAGAAAGGAAAGCAAAAAAATGAAAAATGAAAAAAAAGATGATAAAAAAATGAAAGAAGAAAAATGAGAAAAGATTAAAAAGTAACCAAAATAAAAAAGAAAAATAGATTTAAAAAAAAAATAGAAGGAAGAATGGAGCTCCATTCTTTTAGTATTCACTGTAAGAGAGGAGGTGAAAGAGGCAAAAACAGAGAGAAAATAAATTTATGTAAGAATGAAAAAATTAGGAATAAAAGTTAAAATAAAGAAACAAATTTGAAATGAAGAAAAATGAGAAAACAGATTGAAAGAGAAGCAAACAAGAAATGATAATAAAAAACAAAAACAAAGAAGAAAAGATGTTAAAAAATAACAGAGAAAGAAGAAAGAATAAAACAACTAAAAGAGAAGGGGAAGAAATAAAAGTTGGAAAAAGGAAAGGGGAAAATAAAGAAAAAAGAGTAATAGAAAGGAAAAAAGAAAAGAAATGGAAAAAAAACAGAGAGAAAAAAAAATAATGCAGATAAAATGAAGAATACAAAGAAAGGAAGTAGAAAAAAAGAAAAGAAAGAAAAATAAAAGTAAATCAGAGAGAAAAAACAAACAAGAATTTTAAAAAAATAAAAGAAAGAAAAAAAAAAACAAAAGAATTAAGAAATAAGAAAGGGAAGGAAATCAAAAAGAAAATAAAAAGGAAGAAAGAAAGAAAGAAAGAATCGAAAGCAAAAAAAAATGAGGAAATTAAAGTAGAAATTAACGATAGAAAAATAAAAGGCAAATCAGGAAGAAAAGAAGAAAGACAAATCAAGAAAAAAGAAAAGTTAAAAGAAAAAAAAAAATCAAAAAGAGAAGATAAAAAGATAAAAGAAAAAGGGGGAAAGTTAGAAGAAGAAAGAAGACCGAATTATGTCCTTCTTTCTAATAGAAAGAAGTTGATTTTGTCTGACAAACTTAAGGACGTTAAGCTTCTCTTTTTTTAGTATCTGATCGAGCATGTGGCTCAGAATTCAACTAAAGATTCATTATAATATTCTATATAAACTCTAAAATCAATTGGTAATAGAACAGATCAAAGAAAAAACAAAAACAAAAAGATGTATGAAATGATTAAAAAGAAACAAGAAGCAAAATCCAGAAAGAATTCGAAAGATATTGAGAAGATTAAACAAAATGAATTCAGAACAAATGAAAAGAAATATACACAAAGGATTGATTGTTTAAATTATTTTAATGGCATGTCAACCTACCTTGGCTTATTTTATGTATAAAGGTTAGGGAATCGCATTCATTGTTAATATTTACATTTTTTTGTGTAGTTTTCTGAGAATTTTTTTTGCACACGGTCTTATCAAATACAAAGAATTTTTAAAGAGATATATTTGACCCATATATGGGACCAAAATAGGTACTACCAATCAAGGTTAGAGTTAACCTGAAAGTAATGGCAATGAAGGGCTACTCCACACTTCCTAGATCTCCTAAACTGGAGCCTCTTCATTAGATGCAGTTAAGTGCCATAAAAAAGATATCTTTCTCTATGGGGGAGAGATCTTAGCCCTCTGCAGGTGATTCAGTCAGTGCATTCTAAGCCCTACCAACAGGGCTGTAAAATAAAGAAAAGAAAAAGAACAAGAAAAAATAGAATGAAAAATATATAAGTGAATATGAAAAAGAAAACCAAACTAAAATAAACTGAAATCCTATCTATATTCATGAGTGAGCTAAATTCTTCAGATCAAATTCTTAGCTAAAAAATTCCTAGGGTGGAGTTATAACCTATAAATGGGTTTCGGGTAGAAATTTGTGCATGATGACCACCCTGACTGTATAGCTTGTAGAGGGGTAAGACACCACGCCAAGAAAAGGGTGTCTTATGAATGATGCTAAGCTACATTTGGTGGTGAGGCTCCAGTTCTGGAGTTCTGTTGAGTACCTCTTTATTGCCATTACTCCGAGGTTCACTCTGACTTAGAGTGGTAATACTTGTTTGGGCCTCATTTATGGGTCAAACAGAACTGTTTGAAAATTATTGGTCTTAAATAGGAATATTTCACACCTTATAACTGTGCAAATTATTTGTATTAAGAATAGTGAGAAGAAACTATAATTGTTTACTATAGATTATTATTATTAGTTATTTGAAACCAAATAACCATGTGTTAACAAACGATGATTACTAAATAGAAATAATTACTTGAAACCATATAATTATTAGTATTAGATAGGAATACTTGAAACAATACAACTGTGAATAAATTATCTGTATTAGATAGGAATACTTGATACCATATTGCTGTGTGCAAAAAAAACAAACAATTGAACACTATAAACATACAATGAAAGCAATTCTCTAACTTCTAGGCATAAACTAACCCTAGGCAGGTTCACCATATCCTATTTACCAACCCCTCCGCTCGGGCAGGATATGACACAAGGTCAATTTTTAAGCGGAGTTTAACAGGTTTGAATTCACAGTTTTCCTTCTCCTACACTAGTTGCCTCACCAAGGCTGAAGAAACCAGTCTGCCCTACTATTTACCCATAGCTGGAGGAAGAATAATTGGATTCATACCTTTCCCAAGGGTATTAGTGCTATGTGAAATGCAATCAGTCTCGTCCAGGATTTGAACTCGTGTTGCCGTGTCCATATTCTACGACAATAACCATTACACCACGGTCACCTCCGTTAAAATCATTCATTCAATAATATGCATGACGAGAAAACAAAAGCAAATCGTGGCTTTAGACCTGAAAAATTTTATTAGTTAAAAATATTTTTGTAATATGCTCTTTTAAGTCGGGCTTTTGGCTGCAGAAATTGATACCTTAAACTCGGGTGGGGGCATCTCCCCCACCCAAACATTACCTGCTTTGTCGGGCTGAATTTATTGCTTGGCCCTGAGGCATCCCCAAAAAGGAATGCCGACCGTCTCAAGTATTTTTTGTGACGATCGTGCACTGCTCCCCACATTAAAATGACCCTGTGTCAAACACTACCTGATGGAAGGTTGGATAAATATTATCCTCTTTTAATTCATTTCAATATAAGGAAGAAAAAAGCTAGTCGACACATGGTGTCTGTTGTTCGATGTCCATTTCTTTCTGCTTTGACAGCTTCAGATACTGAAGAGAGAGAATAAAATACGGAAGGTTGTAACGCTAAAATGAGTATTATTTTTCCCTCCCATGTCGACAATTAGCCATCAGTGATATGGCAGTGGTTGGTGACTATGCTACATATAAGAATGGAAATACTGAATATTTTTGCAAAAACTTCCTAGTGCTTCATTGTAAATAGCTAAATAGTAAATATTTGTCTTTTTATACTTTGTATTTCAAGCTTATGGATTATCAGTTTATGGAGTGAAAAGAGCGAGAGTTTTTCTTCTAAATGCTATATAATATGTTGGTTTGTCAGCCTGATTTATTGTTCCACTAACCTCGAAAACTGAGATTGACCTATGCACAAGACATAATGATTGCTTGTTGAAAAATGAAGAGCCGACCTACAAAGAAGATTGAATTAAACAAAAGTATGTGTTTGTCAAGGCAGGATTGAAGTATTATTATCTAGCAAAGGTTTTATTGTTTGGTAAATTGTCTCGACTCATTTTTCTCTATCAATGAGCGAATAAAAAGGAATAAACAGCAAAACTAAACTGATAAGAATGGATTTAGAATAAGTATTACAAGGAAATTATTCTTGAAAAAAAAAAAGGAAAGAATGAGTTTGTTTTCATTCTTGCCTCTCGTTGTAATCTTTTGTACATGACTGAAAGTTATCTATGTTTATATGGGGGTTAAAAACACCATCATTCTGCCAATCCTACTATTTTCCAAGTCAATTCTATTTTCCTACCGAGTAGTCTCAAGTTGTGTCCGTTAAATTCATCATATGGTAAATTTATCACAGGTAAATTATTCGTGTCTAAATTCAGAATGTAATCATTTCTTCTAAGAATTTAATAAAAAAGAGCTAAAAGGTTCGAGAAACCCTATATCATATGAGTAATTAACCTGATATGATAAATTTATGATGCGATGATTTTTTGGCAATAAATCAACCATATGATGAATTTATCTACAATCATCTCAAGTGATGGTTGAAATTTTTTAGTGACCAGCATTTTTCTCACTTCTCTGACCTGCGTATTATTGCTTTTTGCATTTCTTATATATATATATATATATATATATATATATATATATATATATGCAAAATACATAAATAATTGTTGTGACATAGTAAGAGTAACAGGGGATCATAATTTAATCTTTTTAAACCTGCTCAGCCATAAAAGCATTGAGTACATTTTAACTCTTTTCTAACTACAGTGTTATTGTAATTCCTCCAGACTGAATGTTTCTCTCTCTCTCTCTCTCTCTCTCTCTCTCTCTCTCTCTCTCTCTCTCTCTCTGTATATATATATATATATATATATGTGTGTGTGTGTGTGTGTGTGTGTGTGCGCACAAGTCTACAAATGTACAGACTTTTAGCTCATACAGTTTACTCATAAAAGCTATTTATAAGATATAAAGAAATACAGATTTCTGAGCTTGTTGGCTAAAAATTAGGAGTATCCTACTTCATTTTCACCAAATTATTTCAAATATATAAGTAATAATGTCTACTGCTCACCAGTCATTTCCACCATTATTATAAGTGAAGCCACAAAGGCTCACTTCATCTAGAATTTAGTGAAGCCAAACAGTGTCCCAACATGGTAGATTTTAAATTCCTTCCTTTATGTCCATCGTTAAGATAAGTTGAAACTGACAAATGATTGGCTCAATTTTTTCTAAGATAATTCCATCTTGAATCTTTGACTGGAGGCAGATATATGGCAGTTAAAATTAATGATTTCTTAAAATTCAAAAACAGCAATTGGTTCATTTTTCTTAAGAAAATTTTCTCTTCACTTAGTTATATACATAAAATAATGTGTAGAAGGTTCTCTTGGGACTGAGGGTGTTGTGTTTCTGAAATGCACCAAACAAGTCATTTTTACTTAAGATATCATTTAAAAGTAAGCCATTGTTTGAGTTCAGAAAGCAATACAATAAGACCCAGAGAGTTCCTGTGGCATGATGGTTAAAGTGTTGGACTGTGGACTCAACAGTGAATGAGTTCAAACTCCAGTTGTTCAATTACATTCACTTTCAGGCTAATGCTTTTGGGAAAGGTATGAATGGCCTTATTCCCCTGGTTATGGGTTAAATAGTATCACTGCTATTTTTCTACAAGGATAGCTTTAGCATCAAATGACCCATGAAAGTTGATATACAATTAAAAAAAGAAACCAAACCAAAATAAGCCCCACTCCTAGAATTCATTCTGAAATGACCACCCTCAAAAAAAAAAATTCTTTTTTAAATACTCTACAAAAAATATGAATATGTAGCAGTCAAAAAAGTACACCTCTTATATATATTTTTGTAGCTTTATTTTTAGTTACAAATATTGCAATATTATTTTTGGTTAGATAGTGCTGTAGAGTGTTGTGGCCCCAGAAAGGGTCACTAATATGGATATTAGATAACAGATTATATTACACAAGAAAGATAGAGTTACATAGAAAAGGTAAGAAGTCTCGTACTGTTCGGATAACACCGATATTGATCTGCCCCTCTGGCAGCGAAATCTCTCAGTACTAAATAACGGTGAGAAGAGTCCATTATGGTGTGATGGGTAAGGCTCCCACAACATAGAGTTTGGTAATAAATAATACCCAGTAATATTTGTTTTTATTATTTGATGTTCCACTAAAGTAATAACATCTTGGTATCTTTTGTTTAGAAGAAAAGTAACTTTTTATAAAAAATTGGTGGTGGGATTATTTATTTATGGGGGATACTGTACACATACACACAACAGTTATCATCAGAGGAAATAAAACTAGCTACCTAAATTCAAATACTGGGTGAGGCTGTTTGCATTTCAATTCATGCTAATGCCCTTTGGAAAGGAATGAATCCGTCTGGTATTGGTAAATAGTAGAACAGACAAGGTTCTTTATTCTTTGTAGAATAGCCTGTCTTGGAGAAGGAAAAACCAGAAAATAAACCAGCTTAAAAACCAACCTTAAGTCACATACTGTCCGATGAAGAGGTTGGGTTAAAACATACACACACACATACATACACACACACACACACACACACACACATATATATATATGTATATATATATATATATATATATATATATATGTTTCTAGGTTATGAGCAAAAAATAGATATGTAAAAGGTAGAAAAAATTATATATAAATTTGTTAATCCTGAATGATTTCAGGGAATGTTTATTTCATAACTTATTACATTTCAAGACTGATAGGCTTGTGAATGCTACAATATTGGATCCACATGGGAATGAAATTTGAACTTTAAGTCTTAATGATTTAAATATTCAACACTGCACGTGTTTACAAACAGTTTTCAATGTGTGAAAGTGTGCTGTTTTCTTGTTGTTTTTTTTTTTTTTTGCTTTTCATTTTTTTTCTAATGTGTCATTAAGCATGAAGATTAGTCTAAAAAGTAAGGGATTTTTAAATAATGAATTTTAAAACATTCTACTAAGTAATTGATGGTTAGAATTTAATGTTTTTTGGGTGGTTTAGTTTGTAGCTGAGTCCATTTGGGGTGAGGTTTTCAAGACAAAATATTCATGTCTTTATGGGTTTCTAGAATTTATATCTATATATATATATATATAGAGAGAGAGAGAGAGAGAAATTTATATCTATATATATATATAGAAAGAGAGAGAGAGTGCATTCATATGTGTGAATGTCCTCTGAGGAAATCAAGTATCTGGTTCTTGTTATTTGTGGGACAATGAAATACTGTATACATAGATTCCCCAAAATAGCAACCATTTTGTCATCTTTGTTACTGCAAAGACAATCTATCCCTGATTGTCAAGATTCTTCTCTTTGTTATGTAAAAATAAATGCTGTTTTTACCATTAAGCCATGGATTTATTGATGTTCCAATGTTTTCTGCCATAGAAAGAATTTTTAAAATTTTGGAAATGTTCATATATTTTTGGAAACAATGAAACCAGAAACACAAAATGTCAGATTGAAAAATTCTTAGAGCTTTCCAAGATTTTTTCTTCTTTATTTGACAGATAACTTTTCAACATGAAATCCAACTACACAGTCAAGAAAATATTTGGAAGAAATATTTTTACAAAATTTCAAGTGAGTTTTACTTTCTTTCATAGATATCTTATAATTCACTAAATGTTTTTCTGTCCGTACAGCTGAGGCTTTGCTATTTTTGGCCTGATTTCAACCAAATTCTTAGAAATTGTTTGATTGATGTTTGAAAAGGTTTTAAAGTATACTCGTAGATCCAGCCCAGACTGGTTTTTAGGTGGGATCTGTCTCTCATCCTCTGTCTTACTGTCTCCCTTGAGGTAAAAGGGTGTTCATCTCTATCAAATATTAATAATTTCTAAATTATATTTATTTAAAGAACTGAATCTACTAGAAGTAGCCCCTGAAATAAGGTTCAGCCATCACTCCAGATTTAGAAATGTGATAAAGTGAAAAAAGAGTATTTTCTATATACCTTTCTCCAGCAACAAAACACTTCAATAAAAAAAGAGCAGATAACTCTGCGTGCCTTTGTGAACAATCAATTCAATTGTTGCTTTACAACCTTGAAACCCATTATCTGACAGCTCCCAAAATATACATGATAATCTCCTGGGTAACTCAACCTGTGTGCAAAACTTTACAAGTCAAGAATGAATAGCTACCTAATTAGTGTCAGCAAATATCTTTAAAAAGGTCTAGAGAAAAGCAAACGGTGGTCAATAGTGTTGACATTAAGAGAACAAACAGAAAAACAGAAGTGAATACTATTCTTTAAATATATGTACAAAGATCTAAAGGCTGCTTAGGGTCAAGTGTATCGGGTAAATAAAATATTGAACCTAATAAAAATACCCGGGGTGAAGGTTTCTTGGCTGAATAACAAAGACTTCTGTCAAGAATCTAATAAAATGTGCTACCTACCCTGTCATTGCGTTTTTTGTGTGCCTCATCAGATCTTTAAAAAAAGATCTCAAAAATTCATTATTGTGATTTATTGAGCTGATATTGGCACTTAAAGACAACAATAAAATTTTTGGCACTCTATCTCTAGGTTTTTAGCTATTTCTTAAAGGAGACACACACACACACTCTCTCTCTCTCTCTCTCTCTCTCTCTCTCTCTGATAGAGGGAACTAAAATTTGGCAGACATGCTTTTCAACCCATAAGAGAGCAGTAAGTATATTTGGGTTAAACAAACTTCCTACTAAAAAGAAATTAGTTTCTATCAAAAATTTTAGTAGTGGGAGATCTCATGGTGTAATGGTTAAAGCGCTGGACTGCGGAATCATAGTAAGTGAGTTCAAACTCCTGTCATGCTACTATGTTCACTTTTTGGACAAATTACCTTTGGGAAAGGTATAAACCTCCTTATCTTCCCAGTTATGGGTTAAATAGTACCTCTACTGTTCTTGTGGAAGGATGGATTTGGCATTAAATAACCTATGAAGGTTGATAAGCCGTTAAACAAAGAAACTAAAGCAAAGCAAACCAAACCCAAAATTTCTGAGGCAAGGAGTTGTTATTGTTTAAATCATTCACATGATTCAGATTATTGTCATCATCAGGTTATACATTTACCAAATACCTCAGTCATGAGAAGAATACTAAACAAAGCAAATTTTTAAATGGAGTTCAGAGTTAACAATCGCCAAGTCTAGTTGCCATACCAAGGCTAAAGAGTCTAGTCTGCCCTATTATTTATATGGGAAGAGAAGAAATGATTGGTTATAATGTCATGTCAACTAGTCTAGGGTTATTTTATGTCTGCATTTGTTGTATGTTTATATTTGCATTTTTTTTTGTATAGAATTTTTTGCACATAATTATATGATATTAAGACTTCTTCTCTAATACAATTAATTTGTGAATGGATTCATCTGACTAGTAGATAGGACTTTAAAAAGTATTAACACTCTAGAAGTAATGGAAATGAAAGCGTGGGGAGAGATAGTGCCTTCCACCACAAACTGGCTCATTGATTTTTTTCAATTATAGTGAATTTAGCATCTCTGTTAAAGTTATAGTTTGTTAAGCCAAAATGTTGTTCTTCTGCAAGAAGTTTATGCACACACACACACACATTGGCTCATTGGCCTAGTGGGTAGAGTGTTCACCAATGGTTTGGGAGACCTGGGTTCAATCCCAGGTCATGTCATACCAAAGACTTTAAAAATAGTACTTGATACCTCCTGGCTTAACACTCAGCACTATAAGGTACGTATCAAGGGTAAAGTGGAGCAATCTAGGGAAAGGAGTAGTGCCTTCCCCTACACCTCGGTGTAACAGCTATTGAAAAGGGAGCCTTCTGGTCGCCCTTGACTACAGTCACCAACTTTACTTTATTTACCACCAAGCAGGATTTAACAGAGTTTTTTTTATAATAGGAATTTAGAGGAGGGGGAGATCGGGCATGAGCAGAAACTTGTGCTTTTTTGGTCATAGGATCACTAGGTGCAATGTGAACTATGCTAGCCTTTGCTAAGTTTCCTGGCATGTATGCTAAGTGACCTTGCTGATCATAGATTCACTAGACCCAAAGGTCTACTACCATGCAAATCTATGCTTGTCATTAATTCCACCCATAATGCCTCCATAGTTCTCAGAGCTCCAGAACTGGAGCCTCATTCACCAGATATGATTTACCATACTCAGGACTCCTCTTTGGAGGTGGGATCTCCCCACCATCTGCAAACAATAGTCACCACATTCTTATCCCTGCCAACTGGGCAGTTTGAATTTTTTCTTCTCCTTGACCTGTTGCCATACAAAGGGCTACAGAACCTTCTCTGGCCTACCATTTTTCTTTATAGTTTGGGGGAAGAAGAAATAGTGTATGCCTTTCCCAAAGTCATTAGTATGAAGTGAAATACAAACAGTCTCATTCAGAATTCGAGTTTGAGAAGTCAAGTCAATTTTCTTCAATGTAACCATTCTGCTAACTGACTGAATGACTTGAATGACTGAGATCATGTCTGATAAGTTTAGATGGCTTCTTTCTAATTATCTTGAAGCTGAGAAATAAGGCATCAATAGATTTTTATTAAAAAATGTCAAGTTGTTTCTTGCATCTAAATAAGTAGAAAAAATTTAAAAAGTAAATGCCTTTTCAGAACATTCCAAAAGTCACTGTTTGCTTCATTTTATATTTTCTTTACTGATTAAAAAAAAAAAATTTCCAACTGTGTTTTCCAAACAGAAAACTCAAAGAAAATGTTTTAATGGTTTGAACTCCTCATCTTAAAGATCCTTTCTCTAAATTGCTTTATTTTAAGATCTGCACATTTTTACTGTTCTCCTAATTTAATAGCTTTTGTGGCAGGTTTTATTTCTTTAATTTTTTAAAGGGATATTTGAAAGAAAATATTTACATTAACACCACCATTGTCAGGGTGGAGTCCTTGTGAGATAGTGACAAAAAGTGGTAGACTGCAGCTTCAAAATAAGTGAGTTCAAACTCCAGTCATGCTATTAAATTCACTTTCAGACTAATAGCCAAGGCAAAGGTATAAATCCTCTTATCTTATCCAGTTATTGGCTAAATAGCACTACTACTGTTCAACAAGGAAGACTTTGCAATTAAATAACCCACAAAGGTTGATATGCCTTTAAGCAAAGAAAATAAACAAATCAACAGCATATCAACCTTTGTGGGTTATTTAATGCCAAATCCATCCTTGGAGAAGAACAGCAATGACATTATTGAACCCATGGCTAGAGAGATAAGGGAATTAATATCCCTCCCAAGGGTATTAGACTGAAAGTGAATGTAATTGCACGACTAGAGTTTGAACTCGCTTACCCTGAGGCCACAGTTCACTATGTGAGCCATTACACCACAGGGACTCTCTGCAGTGAAAACTGCCTATTCATTGCAGTAGCTATGGAAATTAACATGGAAAGATCGAACATTTGTTACAAGAACAGAAAAAAGATATTCAGCACCTATGTCTACTTGGTGGCTGAGGTAATTGTACTTAATCATCACTCAATACCTCATAACTGTTGTCTTGTGCCAGACTGTGTAAAGCTATGTCAATATCTAAAGCATAATATTATTTTTAGCTAAAATAAAGCAAAGGTGTAAAAGATAATCTTGTAAACCATTAATGCTGTGTAGTGAATTTGAGTCCCACTGAGTGTACTACATGTAGGAAATTGTAGCGAGTTTGTTCTACTTAGTAACTCTACCAGACTAAACTTTGCTGAAATGTTGTGGTTACCTATCTGTTCTTATAAACCAGTTTAACAGTGTAGTGAGTTTGATCATCATTGAGTGAATCACTAATCTAGCTTTGTTTTCTCATCCATTGTTGATATATATATATATATATATATATATATATATATATATATATATATAACATTGGGTATAAAAATAAAAGTGCCAGTAAGCAGAGTTTTTAAAAATCTTTTAAAGTCATTTCCAGGACACCTTTTTAGGCAGGTTTTTTACCCACCTCTGCAGGGGATGTGTATTCAAGGATGCAGTTGGCATATTTTATGGGGTGTACGCTTGTATAGAGAGAAGATAGAGATTGTCCTAATGGTGAAGCATAGTATACACCAACTGTATCTAATACCGAGGGAAAAGATCTCTTCAAAAAATTGTGCTTTCGGTATGAAACGTAATTGCATCCAGAGGTGAGACTTCTGTTCTGGAGCCTTGGGGAGCGTGGAATCACTACGTTAGTGTCATTATATACATTCTAACCCAGAGTAGAAGTACTTGTAAGGGGTTCATCTATAGACCAAATATGTCTGTTTGAGATAAAGAAGTGTTCACTTATTCAAAGTGATTGTAAAGATGCATCTATGGAGGTGCCCGTGGTGTAATGGTTATCGTTGTAGGAAATGGACACGGTGACACGAGGTCAAATCCTGGACGAGACTGATTGCATTTCACATAGCACTAATACCCTTGGGAAAGGTATGAATCCAATTATTCTCCCTCCAGCTATAGGTAAATAGTAGGGCAGGCTAGGTTCTTCAGCCTTGTTGAGGCAACTAGTCTAGAAGGAAAACTCTGAATTCAAACCTGTTAAACTCCGCTTAAAAAAAAAAAATGACCTTGTGTCATATCCTGCCCAAGCAGAGGGGTTGGGTAAATATGGTAAAGATGCATCTATGTACAGTTTATAATTGGAAACCATAATTGTTGAACTAATTTGGGCATAAAATAACCCAACAAGGGTTGACATTATACATTTTTGTAATATATATAATTGGAGAGCATGATTGTTAAACTGATTTTAGTATAAAATAACCCAACAAGTGCTGACAAGCTGTAAAATAACCAACCAACCAAGTGAATTAACTTATGCTAAATTGCTTAATTGGTCTTTAACAAAGAGGCATATATCAAAATAAAGCTGTCCCCTGAAGTGGTTCTTACTGTAAGTGAATTAAGTTGGTATCACTAGCATTGAGGGTCTTAGTATAAGGTGGTTACTGTTACATACTGTGCCCAAGTATGGAAACTTACTACACTGATATAAGTATTAATCAATAAATTCTCCTAGGAATTTTAAGAAAAAGTAAATATTTTTAGTATCCAAATGATATCTTTTAGCATAAATTAACTCAGCAAGGGTTGTCATGCCATAAAACCAACCAAACAATACACCAATTAATTGACAAAAAGAAATACTTACAGGTAATGTGCTTTTGGGAAAAAATGTTGATTTTCCTAAATTTAAAAAATGGAAATTTGACCAGCAAGGGTATTCAGCTGATTTGATAGTTCCAGATGTTTTTTTTGGTGGTAAAACACAGGGAAAAAAAACTTAACCATAATGAACCATCAATCATTGTGAATGCAAAATCTAACATTCCAGTTGAAGGCAAGTCTTTTGCTTAGAACCACGGAAAGATATTCACCATATATAACATTTCCAGTATCTATCTATATAAAGAATAGTAAAACTTTTTTTCTTTGTTTGTCTTTTGATAACTTCTCAGTAGACAACAGTATATATATTTGCCCAATGCTTCTAAGTAGACAACAGTATATATATTTGCCCAATGATTCTAAGTAGACAACAGTATATATATTTGCCCAATGCTTCTAAGTAGACAACAGTATATATATTTGCTCAATGCTTCTAAGTAAACAACAATATATATATTTGCCCAATGTTTCTAAGTAGACAACTGTATATATATTTGCCCAATGCTTCTGCCAGTAGGATACAACACAAGGTCAATTTTTAAGTGGAGTTCAGGTTTGAATTCAGAGTTTTCTCTATATATACAAAGGCTAGAGAGTTCAGTCTGCCATACAATTTACCCATAGCTGCTGAGAGACGAGATGGATTCATGCCTTTCCCAAGGACATTAGCACAAACTGAAATGCAATAAGTGGAACCGCACCATCAGACTGTTTAGTGTCATATCCAGAATCCTTGTTGTTGGGTGGGGGTCTTCCCCTTCTGCAGAGAAGTAGTTGGTGTATTCTGTAGCCCCAATCGACAGGGCAGATATGGTTTGAGTGTTAGCTATACTTTACAGTATAGTGAACGTGTTGAAGACACCTGGGGCCTGCCAGAATGAGAACTGTCCATTTGTGTAATTCAAGGTCTTATTTATATGCTTTTGACAGCATCACAAAAGTTTTCCATGGCATCAATCTATGATGCCTTCCGATTGGCCTGAAAAGGCTTAATTACTTGTCACATGATTGCTCACATCTAGAATGATCTACCAGCCACTCTATTTTTACTGTTCCAAGTATGTAAAATGTAAACTTGACTGGACGTATACACCTGCTACCTTTATAAAGAAAGAAATGACTCTTTCGTAATTCTTCAAACGTGGCACAAATTTGCATACAAATAGTTCTAGCTGAGAAATAATTTTTTTTTATATAAATGTCGATCTGAAAAAGTCAGGGAGCACATAGTGAACAAGACTGACTTTTAACAGACTTCTTGGAATAGGCCAGGAGCTGTAAGTTTAAAAGAAAACTGCTTTCACACAAACACCAAAAAGAAAACAAGACTGTCCTTTTCTAGTCTTTTATAACAAGCAGAACTATAAGGGAATCGATAGCTTGCTCCAGAAGAAAATTGAATTGTTTTTACACAAATAACAAATAGAAAAATGCCTTAGAAACAAGCATAACAATATTGTGCAGCTCATGTGTAGTGAACTAGACTGTCCTTTTTAGGCCTCTAAAACGGGTAGAGAGAGGTTAATAAGTCAATAAGCGAATCATTTTCATGGGAATAACAAACAGGAAAAAGTGAATAGGAAAGTCAATGACAGAAAAGACGAATTAATTGAAATCTTTTGAAAAGAAGCTTAAAATCAATTGCTTTTCTTTATGAAACATTAGATATAATGAGTTGTGGCATTTGAATGCTCAATGGAAAGTGTTTTCCAGCTGAGGAGAGTGTTATGTGTTTAACATAAGTAGAAATGTCAGGAAATAGATCATTGTAGAAATAAGTGCTTGATATTGATACTAACTTTTCTTTCTCTTTTTTTTTCCCCCCAGTAGAAGTACTAGTAAGTAATGTGAGAACACAAAAGGAACAATATCACAGAAGAAATAAATATTATTATTGGGTTATGTAAAAAGTTTGTTTGGTTTATAGAACAGAAATAAGAGACAATTTTGTTATTTTCCACATTAACTTGATCGAACAACATGTTTACTATTTTGTTCCATTATCTTCTAACATCTCTGAGCTAACTTCCTGATTTCATGCTTGCTGAATCTTTTTACCATAATTAGTTATGTATACATTTACCCAAACCCTAAACCACGAGCAAGATGTGACACAAGGTCAATTTTTAGATGGTGCTTAACAGATTTGAATTCAGATTTTTACTTTGTCAAGACCAGTTGCTATATCAACATTAAAGAACTCTGTCTGCCTTACTACTTACCCACAGATGGAGGGAGAATAGTTGGGTTTATACTTTTTCCAAGGGTATTAGTGCTATGTGAAAACAACCTAATCCAGGATATGAACTAGGACTGCTGTATCCATTTGCAGCAACAGTAACTGTTACAACACTAGTGGCTCTATGACAGCATAAAAATGATAAGTAACTAACTTAACTATATTAATATAACTGTAAAATGACTTTAACTGTTGCACTATGATTTCCTTCTTAATTATTTATGTATAACATGCACCTATCTCTACTCTAAGCAGCAAACCTCTAAAATTTGTAAATCAATTCACATACCTTCGCAGCAACATCACGTCAACTGAAAGTGATGTCAACATATGCCTAACAAAGACGTGGAATGCTAATGACAGGCTATAGATCATATAGAAATCTGATTTATCCAATAAAATAAGACAGGCTGTCTTTCAAGCTGTAACTGTGTGCATACTATTATATGGATGCCCTACATAGACGCTAACAAAATACATACAGAAAAAGCTACTTAGGAACTATGCAAGAATGCGTGCTGTTTTTAACAAATCCTAACTATGCAAGAATGCGTGCTGTTTTTAACAAATCCTGGAAGCAACACCCCACAAAACAGCAGTTGTAAGGTAACCTGCTTCTCATCACAAACTATCCAAGAAAGACAAACAAGACATGCTGGACTGCTGAAGAAGCAAGGATGAACTCATATGTGCCGTTCTTAAATGGACTCCGACACATCAACATGCCACAGTTGGCCGATAAATAAAGGACTTATATACATCAGCTTTGTGTGGACACAGGATGCAGCATAAAAGACCAGTCAAGAACGAGGGATGATAGGGATCGATAGCGAGGAAGAGAACTGTATTATCAGTGTGACTTGACAATGATGACGATGTAGCTATTATGGACCCCTAGCTTTCAGCTACAAAATTATAGAAAAAACATCTCTTGTGTACAATAAGCATTGATTTTTTTCCAGTTTATAGCAGCTAAATTTATTCTAAATCTAACATTAGTTCAACTTTTTATCCAGTTTGTATCAACAAAAAATTTGAATTTACATAGTTTATATAACGTTTTGAAACGCAAAATTTACATGATATTTAAGGTAAAGAATAAGAAATGTTCACAGGAAAATGTAACAAACTTTTAGCAAAAATAAGTTCAAAATCATCATTATCTAGTCATGCTGATAGCTCAGATTCTCCCTACTCTCTCTTTCTGTGTGTCCCTATCAGTCATCATGCCTGGCAGGTCCTCTAGTCTGTATCTGGTGTCTGTAGAGAGCTGACATATATATAAGTCTTTGCTGGCTGGCCAAAACAAGTGTGTCTGTGTGTAAGAATCCATGGGAGAAATATCCTTATTTTTCCCGTAGTTCCCAGAATGTCTTGTTCTTCTTACTTGGATGTTTTGTGAGATGGGAAGTAAGTGGCCATACATCTGCTGTTTTGTGGGGTACCGCTGCAAGGATATTTTTCAAAAGAATTTGTAATGTTCTTGTGTAGCTCCCATCTTTGTGTATCTTCATCTTGAAAAAAGAAATAAATTATAAGCTCACATTTCTATTAGCTACACATTAGTTGTTGGTTGGTTGTTTGAGTTTTATGGCATATCAGCCTTTCTAGGTTATTTAACACCAAATCTATTTTTATGTAAATAGTTCTATTTCAAACAATTAAGTTTACCATGAGTATGCAGTTTAATTGTCAAAAACATTTCTATTTCAAGCTATTCAGTTTATTCAAACAGAGCTAATTCAGTTTAGCATAAGTACAGATTTTCTTTACACAGAGTTAATTGTCAAAACAGTTCAACATTAAACAATTCAATTTAGTGTAAGTACAGTTTCAATATCAAAAACAGTTCCATTTCAAACAATTCAGTTTAACATAAGTACACTGTTTAAATGTAAGTTCAGTTTATTTGTCAAGAACATTTCTATTTCAAGCTAATCAGTTTAGTTAAACAGTTCTAATTCAAACAATTCAGTTTAGCATAAGTACAATTCCAATGTCAAAAACAGTTTTCTATCAAACAATTCAGTTTAGCATAAGTACGCAGTTTAAATATTAAAACAGTTCTATTTCAAGTAATTTAGTTTACCATAAGTACATAGATTAGTTCTATTTAATCCATAGATAGGGCCCTATCAGGTGCTACCACTCCAGGCCAGAGGGGAATTAAGAGCAATGACAATGAAGGGGTGCTCCCCATTCCCCAAAGCTCCAGTATCACTGGAACCTCACCATCATATTGTTTAGTTTAATTGTCAAAAACATTTCTATTCCAAGCTATTCAGTTTTGTCAAACAGTTCTACTTTACACAATTCAGTTTAGCATAAGTATAGTTTTTGCCCACACAGTTAAGTGTCAAAACAGTTCTATTTCAAACAATTCAGTTTAGCGTAAGTACAGTTTCAATGTCAAAAGCAGTTCTATTTCAAACAATTCAGTTTAGCATAAGTATGCAATCTAATTCTATTTGACTCATAAATAGGACCTATTAGGTGCTACGACTCCAGGCCAGAGTGGACCTGGGAGTGATGGCAATGAAGGAGTACTCCGCATTCCCCCAAACTTCAGCATTACAGGAGCCTCACCATCAGATTGTTTAGTGTCATATAAGGCTGACCATTGGAAAAGTCTTACCTCTCTATAGAGGTGCAGTCTGTGTATTCTACAGTCCCAGCCGACTGGACAACCTTCTTGTTCAGAAAACAGTTTCTTTTAATTATTGTTTCAACTAATCATGCAAATAAGTTGATTGATTGACCTTTTAACTTATCTGAAGTTTTCCTGGAGCTTAGAAATGATTCCACTTGTTTGAATAAACAACTATTTTAATTTTCTAACTAAAATCTTATACTATCTGCCTACTTCCTAACCCAGCACAAATAAACTGAAACTTAAATAAATTCAAGTCAAGATGTACTAAGAAAAAAAGGAGAAGGAAAGAAAATAAAAAAAGAGGAAAGGTAGGAGGTTGGTTGTTGGTAGTTTAGGTTTTATGGCATGTCAACCTTTGTAGGTTATTTAATGCCAAATTCATTCTTATACGAATGATCAGTTCTATTTCAAAGAATTCAGTTTAGCATAAGTACAAAGTTTAAAGGTCAAAAACATTTCTATTTAAAAATATTCAGTTTAGTTAAACAGTTCTAATTCAAACAATTCAGTTCAGTGTAAGTACAGTTTCAATGTCAAAAACAGTTCTCGTAAGTACAATTTCAATGTCAAAAACAGTTCTCTATCAAACAATTCAGTTTAGCACAAGTACACAGTTTAAATATCAAAACAGTTCTATTTCGAGCAATTCAGTTTAGCATAAGTACACAGATTAGTTCTATTTAACCCATAGATAGGGCCCTATCAGGTGCTACCACTGCGGGCCAGAGTGGATGTGGGAGCAATGGCAATGAAAGATGGTGCTACACATTCCCCAAAGCTCCAGTATCACTGGAACCTCACCATCATATTGTTTAGTATCATATCCAGGACACTCGTTTGGGTTGTGGGGGTCTTACCCCTCTGCTGAAGTGCAGTCGATGTATACTACAGCCCCAGCTGACTGGGTAAATGGTAGGAGGTAAGAACACAAAAAGAAAAGGAAACTAGATGAAAGGAAAAAATATACACACACACACACACACACGCACATATATATATATATATAGAGAGAGAGAGAGAGAGAGAGAAAGAGGGTAAGATGGAGGAAAAAAAGACATAGAGACAGGTTTGCTAACTGGATATCAAGCAAATGAGTGAAAGATGGAAAGACAGTATAATTACTGTAATTCGTTCTTTATAAAGAGATAGATTAAAAGAATGATAAAAGAGAGGACACTGGAAAACAATTAGGAAAAGTGACAATTCAGCACAGAGGTTGGTATAGAATCCACTGACAAGTGTTAATTCAACAGAGACATCTTCACATCTTGAGGGTAAAAATCTGAAGTTTATTAACCAACCCCCAACAGTGCTAGGGTTGGATTAACATGTGATGCCCTGCAGAAAAAAAACCTTCAAGAAGGCAGTGTCAAAAATAGCTCCACTTCCATTGGCATTCTCTTTAATGAGGTACCTCAGACACTGGGCAATAAATCCAGCCCTTATCACTTTTTGGCAAGGGAGCAGGTGCTGCCTCAGGGTAGGAGGAAAGACTCCTGGAACTCAGCTGAGTAATTTGCAGATGTCAGGTGGCCACCAGCATTTCCACCATACTTGGGTGAAAATCCTTACAGTATTTAACCAAACTCCACTCACAGTGTTAAAATGGATTAATGTGGGGTATCCTGCAGAAAGCGTGACTCCCAAGAGATGGAAGCAAAAATTACTTAAGTTCTGTTAGCATTCCTTTTCAGGAATGACTCAGGCACAAGACAATATACCCAGCCCTTATCTCTTTTAGGTGGGGGATAGGTGCCTGGGGGAGGATTGGATGTTGGTTGTTAAGGTTTTATAGCATATCAACCTTTGTAGGTTATTTACTGCCGAATACATTTTTACATGAATAATCAGGTCTATTTCAAACAATTCAGTTTAGCATGATTACACAGTTTTATTGTCAAAAACATTTCTATTTAAAGTGATTCAGTTTAGTCAAACAGTTCTAATTCAAGCAATTCAGTTTAGTGTAAGTACAATTTCAATGTCAAAAACAGTTCTCTATCAAACAATTCAGTTTAGTATAAGTATGCAGTCTAAATATCAAAACAGTTCTATTTCAAGTAATTTAGTTTAGCATAAGTACTTAGATTAGTTCTATTTAACCAATAGATAGGGCACTATCAGGTGCTACCACTCCAGGCCAGATTGGATGTAGGAGTGATGACAATGAAGGGATGCTCCATATTCCCCAAAGCTCCAGCATCACTGGAACCTTACCATCATATTGCTTAGTAACATATCCAGGTCACTTGTTGTTGATGGTGGGGGGTTTATAGATAGTTATGAACAGTTTGAAAGGGTAAGATAGATAGTTATGAATGGATTGAAACTATTTATCTTACCCTTTCAATCTGTTCAAAACTATCTATCTTACTCTTTCAGTCTATTCATAAATATCTATCTTACCCTTTCAATCTGTTCATTGAGGGAAACTCAAAGGCTCCCTTTTCGATAGCTTGTATGTGGAGGTGTATGTGAGGGCACTACTCCTTTCCTTTGATTGCTCCACTTACTTTTGATCCCTACCTTTTAATGCTGAGTGTTAAGCAAGAAGGAATCAAGAACCATTTTTTGAGTGTTTGGTATGACTTAACCTGGGACTGAGCCCTGATCCCTTAGACCATCAGCGAACACTCTTTCCACTATGCCAATAGGCTGGTATATTTTGTGTATAATATACTGCTGCAAACTTTTGCATCAAAATGATAAGTTGATTTTATTAATCATTATAAATGTACTTAGAATATAGTGATTTTTTAAAAGATTGACAAGTTAATGACACACTTCAATCTTAATTTATCTTTATTTTAATTTTGAGGGTTGAGCAGAAAAAAAAAATGATTTGGTTCCATTACCCAAAGTGTACAAAAATGAAAAATGTGTACAGAAAACCTGACTCATTCTTTCTTTTCCTTTCTTCCAATAATAATTGTTTTTAAAATGCTTTATAAACATGTGTGCATGTGTGTGTGTGTGTGTGTTTGTTAATAAACTAAGTAGCAAGTCCAATGAGAAAATCAAGAAAGGAAAATCTGAGATCAAGAGGGTCCTGTTTGTAACACCTTCCTTCCCTGCTCACAGTAGGAGGAGAATTCTGTTTGCAATACCCACCTCCTTCATACCCACATACACACACACAACAACCCCCTTCCTCATACCAACACATATGTTCACTGTATTAAGTGGTACCACTTCCTTTTTGTAAATCTTAAGAGATTCCATTTTCTTAAAAAGAAAGAAAAATTTGACTAACAGGAAAACAAAAAGGTATAAAGAGGCAAAAAATATCATGTGGGGGTGGGACGAATAGATATGAGCTGGGCACCCTGCCAAGGAGTAATAATTACTTAACTGGTTTGGGAGATTTTCATGATTTAGCTGTTGAGTTTGATCCTCACTTTATGCCACACTTATGTAACCTTGTGCCAAACTTGATAAAAACTTGAAACCTAAAGAGTATTTTGTGACCAAGGGGCTAAGTTATTGGATTAAGTAATAATAATAATAATAATAAAAAGAATAATTCTCCAGAACTTTGAGATACAAATGGATCACCCAATCTCAAACAGAAGATCAAACTTAGTATTAATTAACAAGAAAATATAAAGAAAATATGGTAATTTGTTTGCAAATCATTAAAAGTAGGAGAAAATTGATAAATGGTAAAGTTGAAAACTGAAGAAAGTTAGTATCAGGAAAAACATGAACACTTTGAAGTTTTAAAGTATTATATTACTGTTGCAAATAATTGTCCTGTTTGCGGCTATATAATACTATACAAAATAAACATATAATATTCCACTTAACTGAAGTCCTTGTGTTGTATATACGAAAGTTTAACATACTTCATATGGCTCCAGGTCACTGCTGTAATTTTAGCAGAGACAATTTTAACATCTGCTCGTTACCGAGCTCGGTTGTAGAAAAGGGGTTAGACATGTCTTTGAACAGCTTTGGGTCACTGTGGGAATTTTAGCAGAGATAATTTTAACATCTGCTCGTTACCGAGCTCGGTTGTAGAAAAGGGGTTAGACATGTCTTTGAACAGCTTTGGGTCACTGTGGGAATTTTAGCAGAGATAATTTTAACATCTGCTCGTTACCGAGCTCGGTTGTAGAAAAGGGGTTAGACATGTCTTTGAACAGCTTTGGGTCACTGTGGGAATTTTAGCAGAGATAATTTTAACATCTGCTCGTTACCGAGCTCGGTTGTAGAAAAGGGGTTAGACATGTCTTTGAACAGCTTTGGGTCACTGTGGGAATTTTAGCAGAGATAATTTTAACATCTGCTCGTTACCGAGCTCGGTTGTAGAAAAGGGGTTAGACATGTCTTTGAACAGCTTTGGGTCACTGTGGGAATTTTAGCAGAGATAATTTTAATGTCTGCTCGTTAATGAGCTTAGTTGTAAAAAGAGGGTTAGACACATCTTTGATATCTGGTGCCAACCAACATCTTGGAAACCAGTGATTGGTTAGTTTGAAAGATGTATCGACTAATCATATGTGTTATACATGTCCATTAGAGAGTGGGGTTGATCACAGGAGACAACCCACTTATCTTAGTTATATATTTTTGATAAATAACTTGTCATCTGGTGGATTTTGCCATTCCAGTCGGCTATAGAGTAAAAATTTTTAAAAAACCTAAAAGCTGGTTGAATATCAAGACTTGTCAGGGAGCTGAAAAACCCATGAAATGTTAAAAGGATTACTAATTGTAGTTGGTGACCTTAGAATGATCACCTAAGGCCTAGAAAAGAGATAAGGAAAACTGGAGACCAGAGGAAGAATTAAGACCATCCAGACCACACCATTATTAAAATCAGCCATAATATTTAGAAGAGTCCTGGAAACCTGAGGAGACTTGCTATCACTTAAACTTCACTTATTACTAATGTGAAAACTTGAATAGAGTTATGATGATGATGATGATGGTAAAAGTAATGATAATAGGAAATCTCAAGAGAAATAGAATTAGTGTTAATAGCAGCCCAATATAACACCATAAGAACTAAATGTGTAAAAGGTACAATAGATAAGACTCAAGAGAAAAGAAGTATTGACTATTTGAAGAGAGGAGAGAAGAAAGATTAAACCACATTATAAGTGAATGAAGCAAAGTAACCCAGAGTACAAGAGCAGTCACAAGTGGGTGGGAGAAGTGATGTAGGCAAGTAAAATTTGACTATTCAAACAAATGGTACCAATGCACAAACCAGAATCTGTGCAGGTAAATAAGATGCATGAAATTCTCTGGGATTTTAAGATAAAAACAAATCACCAAATTCCAAACATATATATATATATATATATATAACAAATGAAACATGCACAAACCAGAAACTCTCTCAGAAGATAATATTCTCTTGGATTCTTAGATAAAAACAGATCACTAAATCTTGACCCGATGACCAGAACAAGTTGTAAAAAACAAAGAGAAAAGGACTTTTCAACTAGTAGTCTTTGCCAAACCTGCAGATCAGAAAGTAAAAAAAAAGGAAAACAAAAAAAAAATAGATAAATATCTGGACCTTGGCAGAATACAAGTATCTGGTGCATGGGATTTTGAAAGTTTTTTTTTTTAAAGAAAATAACAATTTCTATTCTGGTCATTAATTTCAAACTTCACTTGGATTAAATACTTAAAATACCTTGACATCTTAAAGAAAAAGCAAATAATTTGTGTACATAGAATAATTGTATTTTTATTATTCTGTGTTTTCAGACTATTGTCTTCATCTTTATTGTTATATTCACAACATTTTGGTTGATATATCCTTCAGCCTTTTTCAGGCGTTTCTGGTTGAACTCCGCAGCTTACACAGAACTTCAAACCACATCCTTTATTTAATCCATGTGGGTCGTTTGTTCTAATTCTATTAACTATAACCAAGCACAAGTGTTAAGTATTCCTGTATTGTTACTCAGAATCAGAGCAAGCGTATACTATAAATTAAATAAAGGATGTAGTTCAAAGTTCTGTGTAGGCTCCTGAGTTTGACAAGAAATACCTGAAGAAGGTCAGAGGATATATTGGCTGAAACATTGTGGAAATAAAAATAAAGATGAAGACAATAGTCCAAAAACCCTGAATGATAAATGTTAAATACAAAGAACTCAGACTATAACACTTTGCATACGGAGACGCCTTTTTACACCCGTCCTTCTCACACTCTTACATAAACCAATATGGCCGTTTGTTTACTTCCGGTCCTCGATTAACGTTCTGTCTTCTCAAGAGTATCAGGGGAGATAACTTGCATGCCTTAGCAATAAAAATCATCAAACTTCATCTCAGATATTTTGACAACTAAGAATAATTGTATCAAGTAAGTTATGCTAGCACTAATTTCTGACCACTGATAATCCCTTTCTTCCTAATTTCCAATGCATTTCTTTAGTAAAATCACTAGCAATACATTGTTTCCTTAATGAAATCATTCTTTTTATTATTGCTTTCATTTCTTCTACAAAATTCTGGCTGATCCACTCTACAACCATCTTCAGGAGTATAAAGGTGTCTTCTATGATTTTTAAGAGTTATTCTGACTCATTCTTTTTATTATTGCTTGTGTTGTTTCCACAACAGTTCTTCAACCATCTTCAGGTGTGTAAAAATATTTTTTATAATTTTCAGAAAAGAGATTATTATTTCAAGAGTTGTAACTTCTTGTTACTTTGATCTACAAAGATTTCCTGCTTGAGGCAGATCTGTTTTCAGGCTATGCTGCTTCTGATGTTGTATAGTCACAACCATGACTAACTATACAGATATACATGCAGAAACATTGAACACAATAAAGACGCAATGAAGATGAGCGACACACTTCTTTTAAAAAATATACCTCTCACTTTATTTGAAAGGGTGGTGTTTGAGAGGCAGTTGGAGACCAAACAGACCATCAGCGTTGTGCCTTTCTCGTTCTCCAGGGTTGCTCAACCAGAGGCCCGGGGGCCCCTTCTGCCGGGTGCTGGCTTTCTCTACCACATCTTGTCTCCAACTGGTCTGGTCTCCAAACTGCTCAATCAGGGGTCCCGAGGGCCCCTTCTGTCGGGTGCTGGCTTTCTCTACCACATCTTCTCTCCAACTCACTGTCTTCCTGTCTTCACTGAGTTATATAATAGTTCAATTGCCCATTCAATATCTCCCCATAACTGGCCATCGGAATGTGTCACTTCCGCTGTCTTTGGAATGGCATGTTTGATCTTCATCAAGCTGAAAAAACTGTCATGCAGTTCACAGGTCTCTCTCTTCCGGTGCATCAGTCTGTGAGTGTACCATGGGATTTTAATCCTGTCCCACACCATCAGCCAAGCTCGTCCACACCAATGGAATATGCACTTCCGCCGTCTATGGAATGGCATGTTTGGTGGGGTCGGAGGTCAATATATAACACTAATTGTAATGACGGAAATTTTTTGATATCCCATTCTATGATTATGATGGTCAATTATCACTCTACAAACTTCTTGAGAGATTTCCCTTACCTTCACTATTTTGAAAATCTTTACATGTGCCAGCCAGAAATCCAGTATTTGTTTAAAGTACATGCAGATCTTTTAAACTGTCAGTCTTTGCCACACATGGTGTCCCCTGGGTAGATGATGGAAATTTGTAAATTATTCATTTGAATAGAGTTCAGTTCTAAAGTGCAAATTTTATTTTGAATAATTCATATTTTTGTTGTGTCTAAAAACTTATCAGTTTTATCCTGTTTTAATATTATCTTATTTTATATTTGAAATGTATTGTGATATTGCTCTCCAATTTTGTACACAGAGCACTCTGATGATTTTACAGATTAAAAACACTTTTAGCACTAATTTTAACCTGAACTGTATATATATATATATATATATATAGAGAGAGAGAGAGAGAGAGAGAGAAAAGAAAGCTGTTGATTTCATGTTTAAAAGTAACTGGCACATGCAGTTCTTTTTTTTATATATAATTTTAAAAAAATCTTTGCAGAAATTAAATATTACAAATGCAGCTCATTGCCTTTTTGATTTAAAATACTTAAAATAGTATTTGAAATAAAAGCTTTTAACCCAGTAAATAAACTATTTAGAATTTAGCAATGTTAACTTGGCAAGTTGAACTTGATTCTCTCTAATAAAAGAGAGGGTTATTTTTTTTTTTTTAGTTATTTCGCACTGCTTGCCTGTGCAAAAGAGTAAAAACTAGGTTGAAGTTTTTCTACCTAAACACAGTGAGATTTTAACATACTGCCAAATATGGCACTTGTGGATCTTGTGGCATGTTGCATGTTGTCTCTGATGCATATTGCATCCAGTTCAGGATTTTATTTAAAATAATATAGATATCAAAGCAATACACTTGACTCAGTTTTTGTCTTGAATCATTGAGCAGAAGCTGCACTCAGTTAAATGCATCCTATGGGAAAAGTATGAATCCAACTGTTATCTAGTTATGAGTGTTGGGTCCCACCCACCTTTTTTCACACAATGAACTAGTCCATCTGCCATATATAGCAGTAGCTACTAATACCAGGGCAGACTAGAAGGCGAAGAGCAGCTTCTGATAGGAATAGTATTAGAGCGTTGGAGACTGGAGATCGTACTAGATCACCTTACTTGCTACTGTAATAACAGAAGCCAATACTATCGTTGGACTATATCTTTATTCTGTATTCACTAATCCTATGTTCTTGTCTACTAATAGTCTCTCTATTGTATATACTTTTTCCTGAGAATATATCTCTATTTTCTCTCATATCATGGTTTGTCCTTTATTTAATATTACAAGCATTCACTAACCAGAACGCAACAACTAGGAAGACTGAACTCCTTAACATTGGTATGGTAACTTTAGGAGAAGGAAAACTTTGAATTCAAACCGGTTGTACTTTGTATAAGGATTGACTTTGTGTTGCATTCTGCTTATAGTGGAGGGGTTGGGTAAATACATACTTTTCAAAACTTTCTCTGGCCCAGTCAGCTGGTGCTGCAGAATACACTGACTGCTTCTCTGCAGAGGGGTAAGACTCCTCCAACAAGTTGTTCTGGATATGACACTAAACAATCTGATGGTGAGCCTCCAGTAATGCTGGAGTTTTGGGGAATGGGGAGTACCCCTTTATTGCCATCACTCACAGATCTACTCTGGGCTGTACTCTGAGTGGTAGCACCTGATAGGTCCTATCTATGGGTCAAATAGAAGTAAACTAGGTATTTATGCTAAACTGAATTGTTTGAAATAGAACTGTTTTGACATTTAAATTGCATACTTATGCTAAACTGAATTTTACATTTAACTATGTGTAAACAAAAAACTGTACTTGTTTGAAATAAAACTGAATTGTTTGAAATAAAACTGTTTATGACATTTAAACTGTGTACTTAAGCTAAACTGAATTGTTTGAAAAATAAACTGTTTACCAGGGTTCAATCCCAGGTCGAGTCATACCAAAGACTCAAAAAATGGTACTTGATGCTGCCTTGTTTAACACTCAGCATTATAAGGTACAAATCAAAGGTAAAGTGGAGCAATCCAGGAAAAGGAGTTGCGCCCTTCTCTACACCTCGGTGTAGTAGCTATTGAAAAGGGAGCCTCCTGGTTACCCTTGACTGCAGTCACCAAGTTTACTTTTTACAATATATATAAAAATAGATTTGGCATTAAATAACCTACAATGGTTGATATGCCATAAAACCAAACCAAAACTTTCCCAGTACTATTATTTTTTACCTTGATTTTTGGAGCTGTTTTTTGGTTAAAATAAATAAATAAACAAAAATAGGTGCACAAATGTATCACATGTCACTATAGAAAACAAAAAAGAAAACAATGCTGAAGATGCACATCAATCAAGAGAATGTTAATGTGCATCTTCAGCACTGAAAATGGTTTATTTTATTTACCAAAATAAGGCATTGGTAAACTTAATAGCAATAGCAATTTCTAATATTAACTCTAACAATTGCAATAGCAATTTCTAATATTAACTCTAACAAAAATACATTTTGACTCCTGCAATCCAGGAAGACCCTTCCAAAATGGGTGTCCTAGATATCATCATCATCATCATCATGTCAGGACCCTTTATTGCCATCGTTCTCTATTGTCCATTGCTTTTGGCAGGTCTTCAGGGCTACATCCGGTATCGGCACAGAGCTGCTGAATGTAGGTTCTAGCTGGTCATCCTGCCTTTGCTTGTCCATGTGAAGGGGTCTGCAGGAGTTCATCACTTATGAGTTTGTCCTTACTTCTCCAGCAGTGTCCCGCATGTCTGGTTCGTCTAACTTTGATAGTTTTCATGATGGGTGGTAAGTGGCCGTACAGCTGCTGCTTTGTGAGGTGCTGCCTCCAGGACTTGTTCAATATTGCTCGCTGCATTCTTGTGTAGTTGTTGTCAAGCTTTTTCTCCATACATTTAGTTAGTGTCCGTGTAGTGCATCCATACAGCAGTATCGACACAACAGCTGCTTGGAAGAAACTGCATTTTATTTTATCGGTCAGGTCTAGACTAAATCCAGTGATGAGGATCAAAGCCTGGAGCTCTGTGGAGTGTGAAATCACCCCTTTGTTATATTACTCCCAGGTCCACTCTGACTCATTATTACCTGTTAGGGTCCCATCCATAAATCAAATAAATCTGATATAATGAAATGTTTACCTGTTTTAAATGATCATGAAGGTATATTTTTATACCATGTATAATTGGAGATCATAATTGTTTCAGTGACTTTGACAACAAGGGTTGACATGCTATAAAATCAACCAAACAACCAATAAAAGCATAAATAATGTAATATAAGGATTCAAATATCCAAAATGTTTAAAAATCTTATTTCATTTACAAAAATAAAGCATAATTAATCTTACATAATGGTAACTTTAAAAACATATGGTATTATGTGAGGGTCCAAATATCCAAGGTAGCAGTGAATCTTTTAATAAATCTATATACTAAAATAAAGTAAAAGTATATTTGTATAAAAATTTATTATGGTAAATCTACAAAAGCAAAAATGGCATTATATAAGGGTTAAAATATCCATGGTAGCAGCAAACGTTAAAATTTTTATATTATTTCATCTGAAGAAAGAATATGAATAAATCCTTGAATATATAATGTCGTTTATTTTTTGCTAAATCATGGACAAAAACTCCAAGTCTTGTTTAGACCTAACAGTCTCTAATTTGTGCAACTGCACAGATGTGTGCAGTCACTAAAAAAATCCATTAGTTGCTATATATGGAATCTTGTGTAATGGATATCTTTTTGTCCCAAGAGAACTTTGGATAGAACAAAAATTCAGACTAAACAAAAATGTGATACTTATATTCACTTATATGTCTTTTCTCTTTAAAAACATCAAAGAAATTATGCAGAGCAAAAATGAGGAATTAGCAAATAATAAGAAGTGATGCCTTTTTTTGAGGGGGAAGTAGGTAGCATAAAACCTTTCAATTCTTGACAATATTCTTTTTCGTTTTTACAGATGACATGATATATACATTTGGGAAACTTGAGGCTCAAAATGGCTTCATTAAAGAATAAAACAAAAATTAGGAGAAAATCTGGTTCATTCTTTCTCAGTGGAGAGATTTCCTAAGTTGTATGAAATATTCAGCAAGATACTGGAAACTGGCTCACCTGATAGATAAATAAATGGATCAATCCGTTCAAATTCCCTAAACTTTTGGACAGCATCACATCTCATCTTTTAAAGCAGCAGAGGTGCTGCCTCCAGGACTTGTTCAATATTGCTCGCTGCATTCTTGTGTAGTTGCTGTCAAGCTTTTTCTCCATATGTTTTGTTAGCGTCCATGTAGTAAGGCAAATACAGCAATATCGACACGACCGCTGCTTGGAAAAAACTACATTTTATTTTATTTTGGAAACTGGCTCACCTGATAGATAAATAAATTGATCAATCTGTTCAAATTCCCTAAACTTTTGGACAGCATCACATGTCATCTTTTAAAGCAGAAGATTATACCACTTCCAGAGTTTGCTCTCCATGCTGATGGTACTCCTCCATTGCACTTAGTAAAGTAAAAAGTAAAGTTGGCGATCTTAGTTGAGGGTGACCCAAAGGCTCCCTTTTCAATAGTTACTACATCAAGGTGTAGGGGAGGGTGCTACCCCTTCTCTGGATTGCTCCACTTTACCCTTGATCCTTACCTTATAATGCTGAGTGTTTAGCAAGGTGGCATCAAGTATCATTTTTTTGATTCTTTGGTATGACTTGACCTGGGATTGAACCCCGATCTCTCTGATCATTGGCGAACACTTTACTCATTAGACCAATGGCCCAATATTGCACTTAAAGGAGTAAAATCATGGTCAATTCCTGATGCTTGAAGCACTCTTAAAGAAGAATACTGACAGAAATAAACAAATTTTGCCTTACTCTTTTGTAATATGAGGAACCTCACTTTAAACTTGACTTAGTGTCAAATCTGTCACATGGATAGATGGATAAATGGTAACTTATACTACCTCACTAATATATCGTAAATTATGGTGTACACGTCGACTTTTTAAGTCTGAAAAGATCTCTTCAAAACTAGAGTTTGACTTTAACGCAAAGAAATCAACCAGTGGAATAGTAATCCTAACAACTGATAAGCAGCATTTTCTGTAATTCCAGCAGATTGTCACAAATATTTCCAACTTAAACTCATGTTTAATGAACATATTTTAAGAATTTAACACAAATATCAATATAAAATAATGAAACTGTAATACAAATTAGATATATTATTGCACATGCTGTTATAAACAGCTGATGCACTAACTGTAAATACTAACTGGAATGTCTCATGAGCTTACTGTATGTTTGAGGGTTGATCTATACAGCAGGTAAGGTCTAACCCAGAATTTTGAGCTAAAAATCTTCAAGTCAATTTATATACCAGGTCAACTTTTATGCAACAGTTTACAGTATATATATATATATATATATATATATATATATATATATATGTGTGTGTGTGTGTGTGTGTGTGTGTGTGTGTGTGTGTGTGTGTGTGTGACTGCCTTTATGAAGCACTGTTTTTCTAATATAAATTAAAACATGCTGAGACTAAAATAAAACTAGTGATAATAAACATTGGCATATTATTTAAATGCATCGTACTGGGATGTTCTGTAGATAAATTGGTAAACAGCTTAACCTAAGTCATACAGTATTCAACAATCTGGTTCAAAAGCACAAAACAAAGAACAATATAAAGGATAGGCCAAGAACTGGAAGACCAAGAAGAATTGTTGCTGGTGAGAGTTTGACAAACTGCTTTGATTAAGACTATTGGCAAATTAACTCCAGTTTGGTTTGGTTTGGTTTTATGGCATATCAACCATTGTTTGTTATTTAAAGCCAAATCCTCTTTTCACATATATATCAAATATATGATTTCTTAACACATTTTGTAGATACACATGGTTAAATAATCAAACAGTTCTATTTCTAACAATTCAATCTAGCATAAGTCAACAAAGTTAAATGATTCCAAGTATTGCTATGTATAACCAATGGTTCAATTAAACATCAGTCATTTGTTTATACACAGTAAAATGATCAAACAGTTCTATTTCTAACAATTCAATTTAGCAAAAGTTATTTATTTGCACTCAGTTTAAATGTCAAACAGTTCTATTTGACCCATAGATAGGATCCTATCACGTGCTACCACTGAGTCAGAGTGGACCAGGGAGGGATGGCAATGAAGGGCTCTTCCACATTCTCCAAAGCTCCATGAATACTGGAGTCTCACCATTGGATTGTTTAGTATTATATTATGGATACTCATTGGCAGATTCTTACCCCTTTTGCAGAGATGCTGTTGGTGTATTTTACGGCCTCAGTCAACTGGGTTATCAACTCCAGAGTATCTCTCAGCACTGTTAAAAGAAGGCTAAAGGCTTGTGGTCTTGCTTCCTAACAGCTGATTCAATGATCATTCTTCACTCCAATTTATGAGTCAAGTCAATTTTCAATCAAGCAGAAAAAAAACCAGGAATGCTTATCTTCTGAATGAGGGTATCTATGATGGAATTTCATGGAAACAGTAATTCTTGCATCTAATAGTGGAACTGGACAGGACACTGACTATTTTTGAGAATTGTTAAATTGTTGTGGACCAGTAAAAGGTCTGGAAGAAAGACACGAACTTGGGATTATGTGAAACAAGTATATTGAACGAAAGTATAAATACAGCATAGGTAAAAGAGTGTTGAATGCCAGTCAGACTGCCAAAGGATTAGGCTGGAGTTTTTATTTCCGAAGAGATACAACTCTCAGTGAGCGCAAGGCCCAAATAGGGGGGAAAGGGAAAGGGACGAAAACTGTATTTTCCTATGAAGCCCAAGCTAGTCGCACTTATCGCCAACAATTATCATTCAATCAGTTTTTGTTTTTGTTTTTTCCTCTCATTCTGTACAATAAATTCATTCATCCACCAACCATGCTTCAATCACCAAAATACCTTCATTCACTCCATGAAAAGGGTTAGGCTGGAGTTAACTCAACACTGAGATGAATATTCTCCCGGTATTCATAAAAATAGAGTTCATTATAGTCTGTAAGGTAGGTACTATAACATTAATGTAACAGGACATATGACTATTCTTAATGTTGGATTTTTGTATAAACACACATTTTTCAAATTTTGTTTCTATCATTTTTTGTTGAAAAGTTATTGTTTTGAAGTTGACAGTCCTATCGAAAAATTAATGTTAAAATCCTTGCGTTCCAATTTATCCTGAAAATTTAGGTGAAATCTTTTAAATGGCTTTCAAGCTCAGGTAAATGTGAATGTGAATTAAAGACAAACTACTCCTTTGGTTTCCAAAAGGTTCTGATTTTGGGTTGAAAGGTTTAGTAATATATTCTTATGATTATTTCAGTAAAATTTGAGTTTTAATAATCAGATTCTAAAGTAACATTCCTCGAAAATGCCTATATCTTTACATGTTGAGAAGTCGACCAATAGAGCAGATAGAGGTCGAACCTAGAATTTTGAGCAAAAAATCTTGAGTTTGACTTACATGTGAGGTTGACTTGTATGCTGCAATTTATGGTGAGTGTATGTATATATACATATATATAATTAATTTTGTGTGTTTGTTAATGTGTCTGTTATTCTGCCTTGACAAAGGAGTGTTTTTCTAACCTAAACTCAAATATATATGGAAATATCATGAAATTGCCAAGATAGAAAATACTACTTGTATATATATTCTAAAACAAGAACTCTTTTTAAAAGTGACTTCATTCATGTTTGCCTGGGATATTTGGAAAATATCTATAATCAAAATTTTCTTGCTAAAAAATTGCTAACTTTTTATCAAAAATTACTCCAAATAACCATTATCTCTTTACTACATGTTACTATTTACCAACCCCTCCGCTCGGGCAGGATATGACACAAGGTCAATTTTTAAGCGGAGTTTAACAGGTTTTGAATTCAGAGTTTTCCTTCTCCTAGACTAGTTGCCTCACCAAGGCTGAAGAACCTAGTCCGTCCTACTATTTACCCATAGCTGGAGGGAGAATAAGGGGGTTCATACCTTTCCCAAGGGTATTTGCCCGAAAGTGAACGTAATAGCGCGACTGGAGTACAAACTCGCGTACTACGATTCCGCAGTTCATCGCTTTAACCATTACACCACGAGGACACTCTTTACTACATGTTAAATCTTGAAAGTATGGATGGTATACATTGCTGATTGACCTTATGTTCTAATTTCTTTTATTTTTTGCACTTTTACATGTGAAGAAAGTATAATAAACATTAAATTATTTCCTGCATAGAATTATTTAGAAATCATAAATGGATTTTTGGTCAACTTTTGGGCCAGAAACATGTGCTCATTGTATCATATTCTTTGACAAATATGCAATGTTCAATCCAAATATCCAGGAAATGGCCAATTTAGTCCACTGAGCACTGGTGTAAGATTTTGTTAGAGTTTTTTTTTTGTCCAGACACCAACACTTTGATAGTACCAAACTTCCTCCCAAAATCCCATGATAACTTACTCAACCTCTCAAACTACTAATGAACAAAAAAAACTTTCTCAACTTTAGAACTAACTGTTACCTCCACAGTAAATCGCTTGAAATTTGGTCTTGGCAAAGAAAAAAAATATAAACAGTGTATCATTCACTTCTACAATTACAAAAGAAAAAACAGATTACAGTTCACCCTGAACTATACAATCTATTCAAAGCAGAAAACAAAAAAATCCACTCGCATGACAATAAACAAAATTCTATCTTTAACCAACAAATTAAAAACAGCTGTCAAAAAACTCCACACCAATAATCACATAATAATCAGAATAGGTGACAAATCCAACAACTATAATATATAAAATTATCAGGACTATAATTCTAAACTGCAAACTATCTTTGATGATGAACACACCAAAGTTCCAAAAACAAAAAAAAACTCTTTCATCGAAAAAAAAAAAGCTCTACGAAATTATAACTTCTAACAATACCAAAATCAGCTCTGTACCACCGAAACAAAAAACAAACAAACACTGCAGTTCACCATCCCAGATACATGTAAAAACTCACAAACTTGGTGGTCCCTTTAAGACCTACAATTTCTCAACATCCATATATCAACTATCAAATGAAGCTAATCACATCTACCCACCAAATATGGCATTGACACCGCACACAAATTAATTTAAATACTGCAGGACATTTAACCAAAAAAAAAAAAGATTCCAAAAGAATGAAAGAAAAAGTAAAGAATTTATTGCAAAAGAAAAAATATAAAGAAGAAGAAGAAGAAGAAGAAGAAGAAGAAGAAGAAGAAGAAGACAGAGATATAGAAGAAAGTTAAAGAAATACAGATATTCAGAAGAAAGGAACTAATAAAAAGAGGAAAAAAGAAACAGATAAAGAAGGAATAGATAATGATAATGAAGAAGAAGAAAAAAGAGACGGAAAGTGACAAAGAAGAAACATGAATAGATAACAAAAAAAAAAGAAGAAAATATTATGATTGATGAAAATGATAGAGAAGTAGTAATTATAACAGAAAAGTAAAAAAGAAAAAGATAATTAAAGAAAACCTTTAGTATTGAGAATCTGTAATCACAATGTTTTCAACACTATTTCGACTAACATTCCCACATCTATTTAAAAGAGTAAAATATAACAACCAAAGCTTTTGTGCGCATAATTTCTTAATCTCATGAAAGTTCAAGATTTTAGGGAGAGCTTACAGAAATTAGGATTAACTACTTTACTAAAAAGAAGAATGTGAGATAATCTAATTAAAACTTTCAAAAAATTAATGGAATTTCTAATCATGGTTAACATCTTTTTTGATATTTCTCCTCAAACTGAAAATTGACAATCAAAGCAGATTTCAAAAAATAAGTCTATTAACCAATTGAATTTTTTTTGCTAATAGAGTAGTATATTTTTGGAACAAATTACCTAATCATATCAAAAACAGCAATCGTATGAAAATTTACGATTGAATTGGATTATTTCAGAAATAATGCTAAGAAAAAGAATTTCAGTAACAATTTTTAGAACTATTGAGTTAATTACTTAACAGAATTAGATCTGTATTTAGATATTTCATTAATATTGTATATGTTCTGTGGGGTGTTACTGCCAGGACTTTCTATACGGCCACCTGCCTCCCATCATGAAAACTATCCAAGCTAGATGAACCAGACATGCAGGACACTGCTGGAGAAGCAAGGACGAGCTCATAAGAGATGTACTCCTATGGACCCCCGCATATGGCCAAGCAAAAGCAGGACGACCAGCTTGAACATACTTACAGCAGCTATGTGAGGATATGGGATGTAGCCCTGAAGACCTGCCAGAGGCAATGAATGATAGGGAGAAGTGGCGAGAGAGGGTCAGGGATATCCGTGCTAGTGGCACGACATGATGATGATGATGATATGTTCTGTGCAAAGATTCATTTTCTTTTAAAGTTTGAAATCAGAAGATAGTAAAAAAGGGACATAACAAACAAACTCTTGTCTTCATCTTTATTCTTATTTCCCCAACGTTTCAGCCGATATGTCCTCCATCCTTCTTCAGGTGGTTGTCGAACTCAGGAACCTTCACGGAACTTCGAACTATGTCCTTTATTGAATCCATGGGGGTCGTCTGTTCTGATTCCGTTAGCCATAACTGGGTACAAGTATTAAGTATTCCTGTATTGTTACTCACCTGCAAGTCAGGATTGAACCAGCAACCTCCAGATGATTGTCTCCTTAGACAAATTTAGGCAAACAAATAATAAATATAATGATTGTTTCTGCTGTGGAAATCCAGTTAAATTCTTTTAAATACACAAAAACAACAGACGCATCAATTTCATGATGGAAACATAAATTGTATGAAATTAAGTATTACCAGATGTGACAAGTACTGGACAGCACAGGAATCTTCTCGACTGACACAAGTAATGATGGCCAGCAATTTAACTGCGTGTCCCCATCCCGTTATCAGCTATTGGTTTAACTTGAGTATCCATTTTTGTACTTTGTGCTAAATTTGACTTGTAAACACATCAAACCACCATTTGCAATATACTTTTGATCTCAGTTTGAGCCAGCTTGTAGTAAATTTCCACACCGGGAATGTGAGATGATCAATAGCTGCACTAATGAGCCACCATCTGAGATGGCTATGGCATTTCATCTCAGTTCTGAGCTTGCATTGAAATGCACACTTTTATCAATAAACAGTTGGATGCCTTAGCATTTTCAGAATGGATTTTTTAAATATTTATTCATAGTGACAATTCTAAATAATTTCCAAGTTAAACAGTTTAGGAAGATGCATAATGAATTAATTGCCTTTGTAAATGATTAATGATGAGTTCAATCCTCACTGGGTACTCTATGATTCTGACTTTGTACTACAACTAAGCTTAGTTGATTGATTTAACTACAAATCAACTCATCTCGGGTTATTTAATGCCTAGAGGTCAGGTAATCACATACATTATACAGTCATATTCACACTTTTTAATTAGTAGTTTCATCAGATTGGTTTGGTTGGGTTTTATGGCACATCAACCATTGTAGGTTATTTAATGCCAAATCTTCTTTTTATATATATATTAAATATATATGATTTAGTTGGGTTGGATTTCATGGCATATCAACTCTTGTATGTTATTTATTGTCAAATCCCCTTTTTCATATACATTAAATACATAGGATTTGGTTTGTTTGGGGTTTATGGCATATTCTGGGGTTTATGGCATCTCAACCCTTGTCGGTTATTTAATGCCAAATCCTCTTTTTACATATATATTAAATATATATGAAGGTCTTATCCTTCTGTAGGGGATGTAATCGATGTATTCAAAGCCCCACTGATAGAGCAAGGTTTTTTTTCTGGATATTTGGTATAAACTTCAAATTAAAGCAATATGTTAAATCTATATAGTAAGTAAGTAAAGTTGGCAACCTTAGTCGAGGGTTACCAGAAGGCTCCTTTTTCAATAGCTACCACACCGAGGTGTAGGGGAGGGCACTACTCCATTCCCTGGATTGCTCCAATTTACCCTTGATCCTTACCTTATAATGCTGAGTGTTAAGCAAGGTGGCATCAAGTACCATTTTTTCAGTCTTTGGTATATCTCAACCTGGGATTGAACCCCGGTCTCCCTGACCATTGGCAAACACTCTACTAATAAGGTTAATGGCCTCGTTAAATCAATAGAGCACCTAAACTACTGTGTGTGTGTGTGTGTGTGTGTGTGTGTGTGTGTGTGTGTTAATTTTAATTATATATATATATATATATATATATATATATATATATATATATATATATTTAAAAGCAACTGCTACTACCGCTTAGCCTCACTTTGGTGATATAAACATGCCACACTTTTGAGATAAAAACAAAAACAAAATAATAGTTTAGTTAAAATATTAAACAGTTTTGATTAAGAAATAAACATAGACATTACCTTGATAATGGTTCTGATAAGAACTGAAAATACTCAGCTTACCATAAATGGCTCCTTTGGGGAAATCATTAACAAATTTCAAGATTGTAATATCAAAAAACATTAGGATTCTTGAAAGAATAAAGAAAAAAATTCAAAATAACAAGGATTCCATTTTATTTAACCCAACTTTTTTGAGTATATATATATATATATATATATATATATATATATATATATATGATTTGTAAACAAATAGTTTGTAACATTGTGTTTAAACTAGTGAGAGCTCATTTCTTTGCACACTTAAATGGTTTCAAGTATTGTTATCTAACACTAATGATTCCATTCAATTTTATTCGGTCATTTACACACAGTTAATTTGTTCAAAGTATTGCTATGTGATACTAATAATTCAATTTAACATCAGTCGTTTGCTTGCAGACAGTTAAATGGTTTCAAGTATCGGTTCAGTTTCTTTGTTTAATGGCATATCTTTGTAGGTTATTTAATGCTAAAGCCATTCTCCTAGAAGAACAGTAGTGGCACTATTTAACCCATAGTTGGGGTTTCAAGTACAGTAAATAATTAAATAGTTCTCTTTGCCCCATGCATAAAATCCTAACAGGTACTACTATTCCAGGATAGTGGAGACCTGGGAGTAATGGTAATGAAAGGGTACTCCACATTCCCCCAAGCTCCAGAACTGGAGCCTCACTTTAAGATGGTTTAGTGTCATATCCAGGACAATTGTTGGCAGGGTGGAGATCTTACTTCTCTGCGGAGATGCAGCCAACTGGGCTGGTGAGTATGTGTGTGTGTGGGGGATATTCTTATGCTGTAATAGCAGAGCATCATTTGTGAGTTTGATTCTTACTGAGTTCTCCAAACTTCTGGCCTTGTGCCTAACTAAGCTAAACTTAGTAAAGGATAATAATGTAGTGCAATACTAAACTAGGCTAGCAGATCTTAATAAAATATTTTCATTTTCACAAGGTGCCCCATACTCTTGGCCTTGTGCCAAACTATGCCAACTTTAGTAAATGATAACTATTCATTCTGCTTGATCACATTAAAAAACTAGTACTCTGATCATTAACCACACAACTTCCTATTCATTGCTCTTACCACTGAACCATAACAAGTCATTCAGATTATAACACTTCAGTAATTGGAAGGTCAAAGCAAAATGATGGATGTAATAATCCAAAAAATCATTTAAAAAGCTATGATCAAAGAATGAAAACAGGAAGAATTAAGAATAAGCATTGATAATTCAGTGGAACCATATGTTACAGCATTCAGCTCACTCAAGCTTAAATACCAATTGCATCTAAATTCTGTAAAAGACATTCATGTTGCAAAATTAATGGTTGATTATGCGCAACACTCGCCATTCTTCAACTTTTTGTGCTGTTTGTTTTTTAAATGTCATTGTGCATTTTTTAATTTTTACAGTTAGGAGAATGGTACAAAAACTTTCTGAAGATTGCAATGATCATTAAAAATTGTGTATTTCTAAAGATTTCTCAAGTGTTTATTGAAGATGTTTAAAGAAATGATTTGTTTGTTTGTTTGTTTGTGATTTTTCACAAGTGGGGTGATAATAGTGTGGTGAAATAAAAGAAAGGAAGAAAGACACTACAAAGAAATGAGGGAGAGAAAAATGGGAGGTAAATAGTTGAAAAGAAAGAATTTTGGTTGGAAAGAAATAAATAAAAAAGAAATAAACAAAGGAACAAACAGACAAATAAATATTGCAAAGAAGTGGGAGTACAGAAAGAAATCATCAGAGAGAGAGAGAGAGAGAGAGAGAGAGAGAGAGAAAGATAGAAATTCTGATAAGAAATTAGTGCAAAAAGAGAGAGAGAGAGAGATATGCTGGTAAGAAATTAGTGTAAATAGAGTGAGAGAGAGAGAGAGAGAGAGAGAGAGAGAGAGAGAGAGAGAGAGAGAGAGAGAGATGCTGGTAAGAAATTAGTGTAAAAAAAAGCATCATGGACTGCTGTTACAATGGAAATTCATGGGGTGATAGGTCATCTAGTATAAAGTCAATGATAGTGTATACAAAAAGTAATTTTAGTTCTCAGTATGTTGATGCTGAAAGTAATAAACATCATCATAGTAACATTAATACTTAACAATGGCATTTTAATGATTTTTAAAAACCCAAAATTTCATTTCTGAGAAACTTTAAACACTCAATCTATATAATGTGCCTTTAAAAGTTTCAATTATTTCTACCTTTTGCCAGAAATGAAAACAAAAGATAATGCATTAGTTACACTCAGAGTTAAATTTCATTAGGATTCATGACCCTTTTTCAACAAGGTCAAAAAATAGAATGATCAGTGGACCACACAAAGCCAATGACAAACTGCTGCATGGACAGTAGAAATTAGGTCATGTGACTAAGGATTAAGTTTGCTTTTTTTTAAAGCCAAATGGAAGACAAGATAGAATAATACAGCCAATGCTTCCTTGATCCCATTAATAGAATAAATAATGCCCCAAATTCTGTATTGGCCGATTCTCCTCTTCCCAATCCCTCCGATATGTCTACCACATGCATTAGTTTCCTCACTCAGCTCAACAGCCAGATACAGGTAATTGTCTTAGTATATCTCTGGGATATAACCGCTTCACTTGGCACATTTACTAATAACAGTCCATAATAAGTACACTTACCAAGAACTTAATTATTGAAGAAATTCATTGAACAACCGAACTTCATTCCACCAACAAAAAAAAAACATTTCATATTGTATATTTCTGTTGTTTATTACTTGACCATTTTTTCCACCTCTCGTCTGATCAGCAAACAAAATAGCCATCGTTGTCTACCTCTTTTCTCTCTTGCTTTACCATACCCACATATATGCATAACATATATCATTAATTTCATCATTATTTCATAATTAGCATAGTTCCTGTCATACATGATGTGGTTATTTAGGTATAGATTGACACTTCTGCTTATCTATGGCTTTCGAGATGTTGGCATCAGTCATGTTGGCAAGACAATATGCACGGTCATATGTCAATACGACTCATTTAAAATCATTTAAGCAAACAGAACAAAGAAAATATGAGCGTAAGCAAAGAGAGAATAAGTTGGGAAGAAAGAAAGAATGAATGAGAAGGAGAAAGCAAAGAGAGAATAAATTGGAAAGAAAGAGGAAAAAAAAAAAAGAAAGCACAAGAAGAAAGCAAAGAGAGAATGAATTGGAAGGAAAGAGAAAAAAGAAGAAATCAAATAGAGAATAAGTTGGAAAGAAAAAGAAGTTGAAAAAGAACAAAAATAAGGAGAAGAAGTAAGGAGAAGAATGAAGAATGAAAAATAGAAAATGAGAGAAGAAAAAAAAAAGTTACTTTAAGAGTGAGAGAAAGAAACAAAAATTAAGAAGTGTAGTCTACCTGGTCAGTGTCTTTCTCTCTCTCTCTCTCTTTAGCTCTGAATATATATAGATCTATGTTAGGATACTGTACGCACAGACAAATGTGCTTGGTGCAGGTCAATTTCTTGCCAATATGATCATCAGACAAAGAGATGTTGACCTATGTTAACACTAGCCTAATTCAGATCTACATATGTTCTATCACTGATATTGAGCCCTCTTTATTGATGAATATAGCCAGCTATATTATTGATATTATTATCATTATTATTATATATCATCATCAACATCATCAAGTCATGCTGATGGTACAGATTACCTAGACTCCTTCTTGACATCTGTCCCTATTGTCCATCACTCTTGGCGAGTCCTCTAAATGGTGTATTTTACATATAAGTATATGAGTAGATTATATAACTAATGTAATAATGTTAACAATGGATACAGGATAAAACTTAGTTAAATGATACAGCTTTACATTCTACTGGGTCACGCTAGGGTAAGGTGTAGACCTGTTAGTATTTCTGCTTCATCAAGATTACAATAATTCAAATTTTAAGTTATTTATAAAACAGACCCGATTCAAAAATTTGTTTGTTGTTAAATGACCTTACAGAGAATTAGATGTGCCATAAAATTGTATTTATTCATTTTTATTTGTCTTATGGCATATCATCCACTGTGGGTTATTTAATACCAAACCCTTTTTATAGATATATATTAAATATATGATTTCTAAAGACATTTTGTAGATAAATTTTTAAACAAGCCTGAGCTCATTTTTTTTTTCACACAGTTAAATGGTTTCACTTATTTCTAATACTGATAATTCTATTTCATCATCATCATCATCATGTTGCGCTGGTAGCATGGATACTATTAATCATTTGTTTGTGAATAATTTAATGGTTCCAAATATTGCTATTTATCACTAACAATTCAATTAAACATCAGTCATTTGTTAACACTCAATTAAATGACCAGGCGGTTCTATTTCAAATGATTCAATTTAGCATGTCAACAAAGTTAAATGGTTGCAAGTATTGCAATGAATCACCAACAATTCAATCAAACACCAATCATTTGTTTACACACAGATAAATGATCAAACAGTTCTATTTTAAACAATTCAGTTTAGCATAAGTACACAGTTTTTTGTTTTCATACAGTTAAATGTAAAAACAGTTCTATTTCAAACAGTTCAGTTTAGCATAAGTACACAGTGTAAATGTCAAACAGTTCAATTTGACCCATAGATAGGACCTTATCAGTTATTACCAGTCCAGGTCCACAGTGGACCTGGGAGCAATGGCAGTGAAGGGATACTCCACATTCCCCAAAACTCCAGCATTACTGAAACTTCATCATCAGATTGTTTAGTGTCATAGCAGGACACTCGTTGGGGGAGTTTTGCCTCTCAGCAGAGATGCAGTCATTGTATTCTGCAGTTTGAGCTGAATAGGCTAATGTGTGAGTGAGATAGAGACGGACAGAAGGAAAACAGAAGAATAAAATTAAGAAAGAGAGAAAAGAACAAAAATAAAAAGACAAATTTGAAGCAAAAAAAAAAAAAAATCATTTTAGACTGTAATAAAAAAAAAAATTAAGATAGCTCTGAAAAATGTAGAAATAACTAGAATTTACTATGAGGGATTAACTCCCTTGTCTGCCAAAGAATTTCTGCTAATTGCCTCTAGATGGTATTGGCAAAGCAACAGAGTCTAGGATACAAGTAAAAAAAGTGATGATGTCATTCTCTTTACTTTTCAAGTGACAAGATTTATCCCCGGGAGAAAGGGACTTTTATCCACAGTATCAAACACGAAACAACAAAATAGTAAAAAGTATTCAATGCCTTAATCATTTGAGCTCTTAGCTCATGAGCCTAAAATTACACTCTGTCATTTTAATATGAACTCTGCATAGATGAATTGGTGCTATGGTGTGAGGGGAAAATAAAAGTACCAGCAGTATACCGATGTAACAGGCTAAAAGGGCTTAACTTAATTTTGTATATCATCATCATGATGTCATGCTGCTCGCATGCATTTCCCTACCTCTCTATCATCCATTGCTTCTGTTAGGTCTTCTAGACTACATCCTGTGTCCATGCAGCGTTGTTGTTGATAAGTTCTTGCTGTTCGTCCAACACTTGTGCATCCGTGTGAAGAGGTCCATCGGAGAACGTCGTTTATGAGTTCATCCTTGCTTCTCCAGCAGTGCCCTACATATCTTGTCTGTCTAATTTGGATGGTCTTCGAGATGTGGCCGTACAGCTGCTGTTTTGTGGGATGTTGCTTCCAGAATTTGTTTATTTTAGGATGCGACAAGCTATATAAAACTTTCATATGTACACAAACCAAAAACTCAGAAATTTTCTCAAATATATAAGTCTCTCACAAACTTTCATATCTTTTAGAAATTTCACACATACAACTGCACAGAATAAAGGACTTTTCCATATACATACATTTATTTACTCTTTTTGTATTACATTTCTTTATGCATTCTCTTTTCTATTTAATTTTGCCCCAGCAATAAAATACGTTGAGTAATTTTACACAGTGTTCTTAGATTAATTCTTATGAGTAAACATCATTTCTCCACTTATATTCCTCTACAGAATGGTATCCCCAACATTGAACACAGACCTTACTTATATTCAAAACACACAATGATAGCCCTTTGAAACTTAAACAAAAATGATGGGAAGTTCTGATAATATTTCAATGTTTATTTAACATCATTCTCAAACTGTACTAGTTACTTGCAAACTTGTTTTTCAGAGTTACTTTCATGTTTTCTATCTTGAAATTGTCTTATAAATAAGATCTAGGCAAAAAGTAAAGTCTGAAAGAAAGAATTGAGGTTGAAACCAGCAGAAAATTGTGCTGTTTGAAGGAACGAGAGAAAATCTATATGACTCATTAGTCATTTGCTGCCTTTCTGCTATTTCATGCATGAACAATTTCAAAGTGCTGCCTACTAAGTGGCTTCTTAGAAGTTAACCATTAGTCTATCGTAGCCAATTGCAATATTACTTATCAACGACTTTTTATTTTATTTTATTTTATTACTAAGAAAACTATTCAGTATTACCAGCATTTGTAAAAATGTTCGTAAATATTAGATGGTTGGTTTTTTGTTTAATGGCATATCAATATTTATGGGTTATTTAATGCCAAACCCATCCTTGCAGAGGAATAGTAGTGGTGCTGTTTAACTTATAGCTGGGGCAATAAAGGAGGTTCATACCTTTCCCGAGGGTATTAGTCCAAAAGTGAATGTAATAGCATGACTGGAGTTTGAACTCGCTTACTACAATGTCGTAGTCCAGCATGTTAACCACTACACCATGAGGATTCCTCTTTGTATTATTTTATTTCACAAGAGGATTAACATGATTGGTTGCCAAAGGTGAGTGATAAAGTTTTTGTGAAATTCAAATTTCTAAGAAAAAATGAAAACTAAAAATACAAATGGAAGATCACATGAGATAGAATGTTTTCTTGAAAACCTTTTATAGAAAATTAACATATTGAAATATGAATGGTAGGTTGCAAGATTGATTTTATGGCTTGTCAGACCTTAGTGAGTTATTTTATGCCAAAGTAAGTCCTGGCGGCAACACCCCACAAGGCACCAACTATACGGCCACCTGCCTACCATCCTACCATCACAAAAACTATCCAAGTTAGATGAACCAGACATGCAGGACACTGCTGGAGAAGCAGGAATGAGCTCATAAGTGATGTACTCCTATGGATCCCTACATATGGCCGGGCAAAAGCAGGATGACCAGCTCGAACATACATTAAGCAGCTATGTGAGGACACGGGATGTAGCCCTGAAGACCTGCCAGAGGTGATTAACGATAGGGAGAAGTGGCGAGAGAGGGTCAGGGATATCAATGCTAGCGGCACGACATGATGATGATGATGAAGTTAAACAATTATTGCACTTATTGTCTCAAAAATATATCTTCACAATTTTAAACAGGTAAACTTTCATTATCTCAAGCATTTCTATTTGACCTATAGATAACACTCTAGCAGGTAAAACCACTAGATGAAGTGGACCTGGGAGTAATGGCAATGAAGAAGTGACTTCATACTAACCACTGATCCAAAATAAGAGCTTTACATCTGGATGCAATTTAGTATTCATACAAAAGACATCCTCAGAGGTAAGTCCTACCCCTCAGCAAGGGATGTAGTCAAGGCACTCTATACTGAATTGACAGAGCGTAAATAAAGATGGAAGATCAGGTGGGATAAGATATTTTCTTCTCGGATAACTTTTATAGAAAAATAATTTGTACCGTCATTCATTAATGTTTGATTTAAATGATATATAAACATAAACAGAATATCTTAAATATAATTTAAAATCAGTTTTATTGGTTATTCATATACTTAAAATAATCTATTATTTTATAAATACGAGGGTCATTCAGTAAATAGGATGAATATGGCTAAGGATTTGGCAATAGAAAACACTGTTCACAATTGCATCTTTTTCAAGGATATCAATAGTGATGTTTCCTTTCAGGTCTCAGAACACTATCATCATGACCTTCTTTACTGACCACAGCATATGAAACTTTTTTTTTTTTTACTAGAGAGTCAGCATGTTTCTACTCTATTTACTGACTTTTTAACACAGGTTCATAGTGGAAAACCTATATATAGTCCATTTGTAAACATTTTTCTGATAGAAACATATTTCTCTGTCCTCATTAAACATTTTTCTGTAAATTTCACATAGTTTGCACTTTTTGACCTGCAAAAATTTAATGACAGACCTCTGTTGAAGCCTCGAGAGCATCAAAACAAATACTTTTGCAAGATTAAAGTAATTTTTTCAATAAACCAATTCCAAACAATGTAAAGTTTACATTCATGAAAAAAATGATTTGTCTTTTTTTAAAAGAATTCACCTTATTTATTGAACAACCCTCATATATACCACTCAAAGTAAATTTATGATTTACAGAATTTTAGATTGATTTTAAATAAAAATTATTCCTATGTATGGGTTATAAACTACAAATTTTTAATAAAGAGTCACAATAAACAAAAAAGAAGGGTAAGATAATGAATGGGTGTTTACAGTCCACAACTCCATTGAGGGTTTATTTTTAAAATATTATTTGGAGATAAATATAGCTTTGATGAGTAGAATAAATTATTGTTTTATTTCTATTTGGAAAAGAAAAATTTCAACTAGTTTTATTCAGCAATATAATAGGTTTAAACTAGCAATAAAAACTTACTGAATAAGACACAAAATAGACGTCAATGGTATTATGGGCTGTTAATATAAAATCATAAAACAAAATTTGAAATGTCATGAATCTTTTGGAAGACAATCATTTTTATACTGCAGTTGTTTTGAAAATCTTCAAAACATCATCTCAACTGGCACAGAGCTATTACTTAGAAAATAAATCTTTCTTTAAATATTCACTTGATTAATAGAAATGCCTGTTCTAAAAATGGGAGTTATTTGTACTTCTTTCTATGAAATGAAGCTCAAATTTAAAAATTATCACAGACTTAATGAAGAGGGAATTTAGTTTAATAGCAAGTTATGATACTGCATTTAGAAAATGAGAAAGCTGTGGAGGACAATGACTATTCTGTGGAGGAGTATAATGATACTTTAATAGCAAGTTATGATACTGCATTTAGAAAATGAGAAAGCTGTGGAGGACAATGACTATTCTGTGGAGGAGTATAATGATACTTTAATAGCAAGTTATGATACTGCATTTAGAAAATGAGAAAGCTGTGGAGGACAATGACTATTCTGTGGAGGAGTATAATGATACTTTAATAGCAAGTTATGATACTGCATTTAGAAAATGAGAAAGCTGTGGAGGACAATGACTATTCTGTGGAGGAGTATAATGATACTTTAATAGCAAGTTATGATACTGCATTTAGAAAATGAGAAAGCTGTGGAGGACAATGACTATTCTGTGGAGGAGTATAATGATACTTTAATAGCAAGTTATGATACTGCATTTAGAAAATGAGAAAGCTGTGGAGGACAATGACTATTCTGTGGAGGAGTATAATGATACTTTAATAGCAAGTTATGATACTGCATTTAGAAGATGAGAAAGCTGTGGAGGACAATGACTATTCTATGGAGGACAATATAATGATACTTGAATAGCAAGTTTTAATGCGCTATTTAGATGTTGAGAAATAATAATAATATTTTAATACTTTATGGTTTATTTTTTAAATCTTTAGAAATCTGTGTAAGATAATGTTTAATACAAAGTTATTCTGCTGTATTTGAAAGTTGAAGATTTTGGAGAACAATAACTATTATACTGCTATTGATTTGAAATTCTGCAAAACATCATCTTGTAATCTGTGGTAAAATTTCATAACAACAATAAGCAAAACTTTGCATTGATTTATTTTGATTCAGAAATATTTACACTAAATAAAAGGAAAATAATCTTTTAAAAAGACAACTGGATTTGCCTGTAGCCAGTTATAAACAACAGCTGATATTGATGCAAAATGCACATTGGTTTTTTTAAATTGTTTGTCTATCATTTAAAGAAAAATTGTTCCATTCTGCATAAACATATAAGTTCTTATTAAACATTTCTCACTTTTGAATTGATTAACTCTAAATATCTTTATGCCAAACAGTTTCATTTTGTATACAAATTTTACACACAAATACTAAGGTAAGTCAAAAGTTTTGCAATATTTTGGTACATGTTAATTTGCAATGCATGTATCACTTGACCAAAGCAGTTCTAACTGTGGTAGGTACCCACTGTGGTTTGGTTTGGTTGGGTTTTATGGCACATCAACCATTGCTGGTTATTTAATGCCAAATCCTCTTTATACATATATATTAAATATATAGGATTTGGTTTGGTTGGGTTTTATGGCATATCAACCATTGCTGGTTATTTAATGCCAAATCCTCTTTATACATATATATTAAATATATAGGATTTGGTTTGGTTGGGTTTTATGGCATATCAACCATTGCTGGTTATTTAATGCCAAATCCTCTTTATACATATATAGTAAATATATAGGATTTGGTTTGGTTTGGTTTTATGGCATATCAACCATCGTAGGTTATTTAATGCCAAATTCTCTTTATACATATATATCAAATATATGATTTGTAAACACATTTAGTAGATAACATTTTTAAATGAGCCTAACTTCATTTTTTTGCAATCAGTTAAATGGTTTCAAGTTTTGCTATGTATCACAAACAATTCAATTAAACATCCATCATTTGTTTACACACAGTTAATGATCAAACAGTTCTATTTCAAATAATTCATTTTAATATAAGTCATTTGTTTACACTCAGTTCCATTTGACCCACAGCTAGCAACCTATCAGGTGCTACCACTCCAGACCCAGAGTGGACCAGAGAGCAATACCATTGAAGGTGTACTACACATCCGCCAAAGCTCCAAGACTGGAATCTCACTATCAGACTGTTTAATGTCATATCCAGGACACTCATTGGTGGGGTGGGGGTGGGGTACTTACCCCTCAGCAGAGATGCAGTTGGTGTATTCTCTAGCTCCAGTCGACTAGGTGTACCCACTGTGGTTAGCAGTATCATGATAGTTGGTGCACTGACACACTGAGCATTGCTTCACTCCATATGTGATTTGAAAACTGCAGAGATGAATGTGCGACATCATCTAATTAGTGAATTTATGCTTTATAGATATGAAATGGGCCATAACTCTGTGAAAACAACCAAAAATTGTTTTTGTACTAAAAGTGAAGGAACAGTTTATCACAGTAAAATAACCAGATGATTCAAGAAATTTTGCTTGGGTTGCAAGTACTCAACAATCTGGCAAGGTCAGATAGACCTAAAACCATGAATTCCAAAGCCATACTCCAAGCTATAGAATCTGGTGAGTAGTACTCAGAGAGTATCAGGCGAGCATAGCATCTCACAGTTGAGTATGCTTCAATCACTTTCACATCCTCACAAAAGCATCTGAAACTATTGATTTTTTCCTCACATTACCAAAATATTGCAAAACTTTTGACTCATTTTAGTATATTTGTATAAATATTTGTGTTTCAATAATTTGATAGAAAAATTTTTTCATTCATTTTATTAGTATAGAAATAAGAAAATAACATGAAATATTGGTGCCTGTACAGAATAGCGCAACAAAGAAAATCCCTGTTATTTCTGCAGTAACGTATCTAAAAAAAATGTAATACTTACATTTATTATCAAGATGAGAGTAGATATAATTTATAACTTTATTTTTTTATGTAACAGTTACATTCAAGTCCCCAAAATCAGAAAATAAACTTCATGTAAAACATTAGTACTGTTGTACTTACTTATGTGCAATACTGTGGATATATATATATATATATATATATATAGTCGACCATAGATAAGGTTCACCAGAAGGCTCCCTTTTCAATAGCTACTATTGATCCATACCTTATAATGCTGAGAGTTAAGCAAAGCAGCATCAAGTACCATCTTTTTTAGTCTTTGGTATGACTCAACTTGGGATTGAACCCTGGTCTCCTGGGCCATTGGTGAACACTCTAACCACTAGGCCATTTCATATAAGTGTAAAATTATGATGGATTACAGAGGTGTTTCCATGCTGTAGAGATTGGTATTGAATAATACCTAATTCTATTTGTTTTGATTGCATAATATTCTACTAAAAATAATAAAATTCCTGTATCTTTACAAGAAAATTAACTTTATATAAAACATAAATAAGAATGTATCTATTTATGGACAATACTATATACGCATAAATACTTATTATACTTTGTATATGTGGATGATCATTATCATCATCAATATTGATTTTTCCCAAGCAACTTCTTGCTTTGACACAGAAAAGGTAATGCTTTATAACCTGCGGTTTACTAATCCACTTGAGATTTTTGTGTATGTGTGTATGTATATATATCTATGTATATACCTTTCAGTTATTTTGGCTTTTTTTCTTCAATACTGTCAAGTTGAATTTACTGTATTCTATTTTGGTATCACCAAAATAGAGAAAGCCAATGGTGGGTTTTTTTTTACGGAACATAAACATTCTTGTCTTGAATATGATACTGTTAGAGACACCGTTAACCCTTCATATAATAGAACTTAAACATTTAATAAACGTTTACTAAATTCACAGAGTCTTTCAATAAGAAAGGGAAATTCTTAGAATGTCTTTTTGGAGCCGAATGTTCAAACAAATTATAATGCAAAGCAATAAACCAAAAATACTTTCAAAAGACAAAATGATTATTTAATAAAAAAGAATTGTAACCATGAAATATGACGGGATTATTTATACATGGATTGGAACTACTGCTTCATATCAAAGTATCTGTACGCTCTAAGATCAGTGTAGAATCTCTTATTCTGTCTCGGATCAAAGGGCTTCTCCTGATCTCTCTACCAAGGATTAGTAAAATGTTTGTTCTCTATGCTTATTATATATATATATATATATATATATATATATATAATTATGGACAACAAAAGTGTTTGATTATTAACATATGTAAAATATAATAAGCATCCATCCACCTACTAAGCTGCTTGGTAGTGCCAGGGGTGGCAGTACTGCCTTGAGCTACAGAAACTTTGTTATCACCCCTGGATGGCGGCTGATGAGGACATGGTATCGCATGTGCTTTCGCACATTGTATGATAAAAATAAAATAAAAAAAATATATATATAATTATGGACAACAAAAGTGTTTGATTGTTAACATATGTAAAATATAATAAGCATCCATCCATCAATACAAACATAAATATATAATTTATTGACACAGAAAGTGTCAGAAGTTTTACATATATAAAATACAATAAGCACCACACATACACACACAAACACACACACATATATACATATAAAGAACAAGGAAATTAACAAGTATTTTCCATTATGAATTTCATTGTCTATTGATGGATTTGAACTGAATTTTTGAAAAAAATTTCTCTTAAAACCCAGCAATAGACGGATGAAATTTATAATAGAAAATACTTATTAATTTTTTTGCTCTTAATGATATTTTGCCCTGCATAGGTTTCTTTACATATATTAATCAGACATGCATTGAATATTCTGTTTAAGTCTAATTACTGACTAAATTGATACAATATATATATATATATATATATAAATCTTGGACAATAAAAGTGTCTGACTGTCAGCATATAAGAGGAAATACATGGTAAAGATCCAAGATAAGGCTCTAACTGCATCAGCAGGGATCTGGCAATCCCATAGAGCGACAACAATCTGACAAAGTCTGGTGGTGTCATGAGATACTGCCGGAGCACTCTGAGCTAGTGGTAATGATGCTTCGGCCCTGAAACCATGCCTGATTCCAGAGTCATCATTTGATGAAGGATTTGTTAGAAGCAATGCTGTTGTATAAACATCAGTTATTGTATGATACCTCCTATATATATATACATATATATATATATATATATATATCACATAAATAAGTACACCCTTACTGCTGGTGTCTATAATGTTAATTTTCTTTAGGTTTTGTACCTGCTCTGCCATAACAGCATCAAGCACTTTTTTATGAAATAACTTTTCTTATTTGTATTTCTTCATATATATATATATATATATATATATATATATTCTTCTTCACATCCTCCCATTTATAACCATGACTTGATGGGTATCTCCTCACCAACTCACAATACCCTGATGACATGCCTGGAGAGAAGCTATCTCTAATATTATTCAGATATTATCAAAAAAGTCCTATTTTTTATAATCAAACCATTCTGAAGATCCAGTGAGTTTTTATTTATTTATTCATTTTAGAAAATACAGTTTACATGTTAGCAACCAATAACTGCCAGCATTTGTGATTGTCTGTAATAAAGACAGTCCTTCATTTCCTGTAGCTATTGAAGCAAATAAAATATGACCATGCCATCCTGTCATTTTGGAAGGAGGGGGCAGTCACTTAAAAAGAAAATACAGGAGTCACTCTGTCTGAGATCCCTGATATAGATGCTACACTTGACAGATTTCAAAGCAAACAAGCAAAACTGACCATCAGATCAATACATAGAAATATGTACATATCTAAAAATGCTGTTCTATATATATATACATATACATATATATTGAGAGAGAGAGAGGTGTGCGGCTGTAATGGTCATCAGTCCAGAAAATTGAAGTTCCAATTCCACCAGAGACTGTTTGCATTCAATTTGCCCTATTGCTATTGGAAAGGCATGAATCCACTTCTCTCACCCAGCCATAGGTTAAATCCTGTTTGACTGGGATTTTTAGCCATGGTGATAGACAACATATCAAGAAGGATAATCTTATGCAAAGACTAGAGGAGCCATAAAGATTGGTATGCCATTAAACAAAGAAGCCAAATCAATCAAAGAATAAAAAAGCATTAATTTAGAAAATAATTGATTGCTTCTTTAAGATAATTTTCTTTGGTTTGGTTTTATAACATATCAACCATTGTAGGTTATTAAATGCCAAATTCATTTTATACATCGAAACAGTTTCAAATAATTCAGTTTAGCATAAGTACACAACTTAAATATCAAGAACAGTTCTATTTCAAGCAATTCAGTTTAGCATAAGTAAAGTTTTTTTTGTTTACACACGGTTAGATGTAAAAATAGTTCGATTTTAAACAATTCCGTTTGGCATAAATATGCAGTTTAAATCTGAAAACAGTTCAATTTCAAACAATTCAGTTTAGCATAGTTACAGATTTTAAATGTCAAACAGTTTTATTTGACCCATCAAGTGCTACCACTCTGGGCTCAGAGTGGACCGGGGAGTGATAACAAAGAAGGGGTACCCTGCATTCCCCAAAGCTCCAGCATTACTGAAGCCTCACCAACAGATTGTTTAGTGTCATATCCAGGACACTTGTTTGGGGAGTCTTACCCCTCTGCAGAGACGCAGTTGGTGTATTCCACAGACCTAGCCAACTCGGCCAACAATTTTCTTTCTTACAAATGCATTAAATTCAATGATGAATATTATTCAATATATTAAACATTATACAGTGAAATTTGCAAATCAAGATTCAGTTAATTCTGGATGAAGCTGTTTGCATTCACTGCATTCATGCCCTATGGAAAAGCGTGTATGTTTATTTTCCCTCAGCTACTTAGGGGTAAAATAGTAGGGTAGACTGGACTCTCTTGACTTGGTACGGCAACTAGTATAAGAAAAAAGAAAAACTCTAAATTCAAAACCTGAGGAATGTTGTTCAGGAGAACCTGTGGCATACTGGTGTACCATTCTTCTGTTATCAGCTCTTCCAAGAAATGTGACTGATTCTACACAATCTTTCATCATGATGAACAAATCATTTGTGTAGGTAGTCCAAGAAGTTGTATCTTTAGTAGAACTGCTGAGCTCTCATAAGTTATGCTTGTTGAAAGAATCCATCCACACACACACACACACACACACACACACACACACACATATATATATATATATATATGCATGTGTGTGTGTGTATCATTAACCTTGTATATATGGAACGTTCTGCCGATTTGAGATTAGTTGTGTACCTTTTAACTTTGTATGGGCCTCACTTGTAGAGAAATCAAGCCAGAAATCTGAATTAGTTTTTCAAGTTTTATAAGAAATGGAAGTATGTAGCAACTTCAAAAATGTTCAGCTATGGATTTTCTTTCTGAGTGAGACTTAGAAATTTTTAATGATCCTTGAATGCATTCGTACTGATCAAATACAATCTGATAAAGTCCAGTAGTATTGTGAGATGCTGCTGGGGTGCCCTGGGATAGTGGTAATGATGCTTCAGCCCCAAAACCATGCCTGAACTCAGGGTCAATATCTGATGAAGACTTTATTGGAAGCAAAACTGCTTCTTTTTTTTTGCAGCAGTTCTTGTATATAATTAAAAAAAAAAAAATTTGTGTGTGTGTGTGTGTGTGTGTGTGTGTAATGAACTCTCCAATTGATATTGATGTAAGAGGGCCTATAAAATTGATCTGTTTCAAAATTATTTGTATTAGATCATCAATATTTAATATCATCTGATATTAAATATTGATAAACAGTGTGCAAAACACCTTCAAGAAACTACACAAAAAATCTAAATATAAATGTATGCAATTCCCTAACTGCCAGGCATAAAATAACCCAAGATTGGTTGACATGCTGTTAAAATCAATCAATCTTTAAAAATACTCATCCAAGTTTTAAATAATAATAATAATAATAATAAAGATAATAGTAGAAGTAATTGTTGACAGAGCTTCATCTAAAAATGAATAATATATAAAAGTAGTTTAATAAACTAAAACTTAATTGAACTTGTTCACACAAATATATCAGTATAAAACTCTATCTCATTAAACAATCTCTCTTTAATGATATACCCAGCCAACACCCTACATATCTGCTTATAAAGATTATCTCTTAGCATCTACAAGTTAGGTTAATGACATTTCAGCCATTTCTCTGAATGGATCCCTTATACTGTCTCAGATTCCTTTATACTTGTGACCTCTCAACTCAACCCCAATTTGACAATTTTGAAAAAGGACTCTTATGAAGTGGTGTGGTGTGTCTATTAGGATCAACAGAAAGGCCTCATTTGGTGATGTGGGTGCTCTAAACTTGGTTTATAGGATTGGGGAAGTGTGGAAGCTGAATGAAGGTTAAGTTGCTGCAGAAAGAGCCAAAGTTCGAGCACTGTCTGCTAATATGTCTATTAAATGATCGGAAGAGGCTGTATCTCATTGTATGTTTTTGTTTCTTTGATGATTTTCTATATTCAGATACTTCTGTGTCCATTGCTTCCAAGGGTTGTGTGGGACTGAGATGTTGGGGTGAAAGGTCTCTGATTGCACTGGAGTATGGGGAAGACAATTCACTGAAATTTATTGGGGACCTTGACTGGGAATTCAAAGTTTCACAGGTGAAATGGGGTGGTGTAAAAGGTGGAGAAATGCTGATTTCTGAGTTAAACAGGAACCCCTTAACTGGAGAAGAGTATTACATGAAACAGAGATGATAAAGAGGAAATAGAAAATAGAGAGAGAGAGAGAGAGTGGGAGAAACAGAAAAATAAGGAAGGGATCATTTTTTTAATATTTGTTTCATCATCATTAAGGCATGCTGACAGCACAAGTTCCTTTGACTCTCTCTCACCATCCTTCCCTGTCAACCATCACTCTTGGTAAATCATCTTGACAATACCAAGTTTTTGCACAGAGCTGATAAATGTAGGTTTTTGCTAGTCGGCCTAAACTGGTGTGTCCATGTGTAAGAGTCCATGGAAGAATGTTGCTTATGAGTTCATCCTTATTTCACCAGCAGTGCCCACCATGGCTGGCTTATCTTTCTTGGATGGTTTCTTAAATAGGAAGTAAGTGGCCATACAGCTGCTGTTTTATTTGTCTACTATGAAAAAAAGATGTCTTGATTAAAATTATAAGCTGTTTGTTTTTTTTACATCCCTAACCAAGAGAAAATAGAATAACTTTCACTTTTTCCAAGTTTTTCCACCAGTGCTTGCTGGTGGCCTTCACTGAAATCCAATTGACAGTTTCCAGAACTCTCCTCAGTATTGTACCTGATATTAGCAATGTTGTGATCTGGGTGATTCCAATCCAATTCTTCCTCGGATCTCTAATTGCCCCAATATTTTTTCAAGTACTTCTACAGTAATTGTTATCCTTATTACCTCCATGTTCCAAAGTTTTTCAGTTCTTTGATAATGTCTGAAAGATTTCTTATCTAGTTTTTAATTTCACCCTGCAGTCTGCTAGAACAGTGAAGTCCACTAGCTGACAAGTTATCTTCTTTTTACAGTTAGTCACTCATCTAAGCACTGAGCATGTTCATTTTTGCTTAACTTCATTGATCATAGAATTTACTAACCATTGCTTAGATCACAGGTTGCTTACAGCACTTACTCTTAGTAAGTGGTGTCCCATCTTAGTACTGGGTTGGCTCAATGATGCTTAATATCAGTGATCTGACAGGAACCTGAATATTCTTTATCTGCTATCTACTTATATGAGGTTCTACTTGAGGCACAAAATTGTTTCTTCAAAGAAAGCAAAAATCAATATCAACTGATGTTCTTTATTTCCTAGTGGAATAATTTCAAGAACTGTGTAAAATGTCCACTGAGAGATGGGGAAATATTAGCTGAGTAACTTGACAGATAAATATGATTGATTGTTTAGCATCTTGTACCTTACCATGTCAGTGGGACTTAGAATATGCTGACTGCATCCTCTGCAGAAAGGTAAGACTCAGCCCTACCCAAAAAAGGTGTCCTAGATATAACACTTCCATACATCCGGTGGTGAGGCTCCAGCAATGGAGCTTTGAGGAGTGCGGGTTCACCCATTCATTACCATTGCACCATAGCGTTACAAAAAGACTTTAGATCCCCATTGTAACTTTGCTGTGATAACAAGTTGACAAATGCAAAACTTTGTTAAATATACACGAAAGGTTTATTTACTACTATATAGCAAGTAACCGGTAGGAGAAAGAAAAGAGAGTATCGAAACATGAGACGATTGTCAACTAGACAAAAATAAGCAATATACCATGGTGAGAAAAAGATAAGCAGACACAGAGCTTGAATGTTTTTCTGGTTCAAATATGCTTATGCACTGGATCGCATAGTCGAATGCCCCTTTTGGAATGTCCCCATGCCCCAAATTAGAGCTCTTAAATTTTTGTCCTTTACATCTTCGTGGTTGTGTTCTAATGACATCTTCACCTTATGTCTAGTCGTCGACTCTCCAAAGGACATAAGTTGTTCGCTCACTTCCGCTTGTGCATGCACACGAGATTTCAGACCTCCAATTTTCCTCAGACATTCTTAGTTACAATGAGTTCCTCTGCCTTATTATTTTGTGACTACTGTCTGCTTTATTTATCTATTCATTCAATTTCCTATGAGCCATTCAATTACGTTACACCATTACTCCCAAGTGCAATCTAACCCAAAGTGGCAGTACCTGTTAAAGTCCAATCTATAATTCAAATTGATCTATTTGAAAATTATTAGTATTGGATAGGAATACTTATTACCATATAAGTGTGTATAAATTATTTCTATGAAGAATAGTTACTTGAAACCATAATTGTTTACTCAGGATTGGTTTGCTTAGATGTAGCACAAGGCTGTATGAAAGGAGCACCCAATGAGAATCAAACTCACTCATGAAGGTTTGCTAGTCTAGTTTGCTAACCATTACACCATCCAAAGTGCCCTTTACTCAGGATTATTATTATTATTCTCAGTATTACAAATTTCTTGAAAATTATTAATGTTAGATAAAAATACTTGAAACCATATATCTGTGCACAAACAAATGATTATCACTACATAGAAATAGTTATTTGAAGCATAATAATTGTGTACAAGTTACTTATAGATCAGAATGCTTGGCACAATACAACTGTATGCAAATTATTTGTATTGGGAATAATTGATATCGTCTGTGCAAAAGACTATTTCTTAGTTACAGAAGTATACATCATGTGGGTAGATTACAAAGTTCGTCTATATCGATGGGAAGACAGATTAAATCTCATTAACCACATTGTATTCTCACAATGAAAAAATATGATAAAACAAAAATAGTGAATGTGTCCTGGCGCAATCGTCATCATTATAGCAAATGGACACAATGACCCAAATTCAAATCTAGGATGAAACTGTTTGTATTTCCCATAAATCCAATTATTCTCCCTCCAACTAAGAGTAAATAGTAGGGCAGACTGGGTTCTGTAGCCTTGGTTAGGCAACCAGTCTAGGAGAAGTAAAAATCTGAATTTAAACCTGTTAAACTCCACTTAAAAATTAACCTTGTGTCACATTCTGCCTGTTTGGAGGGGTTGGTAAATACATACAAGTAAAATAAAGAATCTACCCCCAAAAGGGCAAAGTTTATAATGCGGAAGGGGCACAATACAGCATTTAATATCAAGAAACAGAAATAATATTATTGCCCATGATGACCAAATCAGATCCAGACAGAGATAGGAAGAAGAGATGGATGAAGATTTGATGGGGAGTAATCCTAACTTGGATCCAACAACAGGGAATAGGTGACAAAGACAATTATTATAATTACTATTGTTCAGCTTCCCCAAACAATATTTTAAAGATACCAAACTAATGAAATGAACCCCCAAACAACCTCTCCAATAGAAAACTCATGGTTCATCATTAAAAGAGATTTATATGATAATAGTAAACAATATTCAAACAAAAAATCTTTCAGAAGCAATAACTTCAAATCTTAACTGAGCTGAAGGAATATCTGAATATTAAAAAAATTGGACTATTCTGTCAACAATTTATGCAGCTAAGCATAAACTGTTATAAATGTTTTAAAATATTTCACATTTGTTAAGTTCGCTTAACCGGCTCATTGGCCTAATAGGTAGAGTGTTTGCCAATGGTCCGGGTCATACTGAAGACTTGAAAAATGGTACTTGATACCTCTTTGCTTAACACTCAGCATTATAAGGTACATATCAAGGGTAAAGTGGAGCAGTCCAGGGAAAGGAGTAGTGCCCTCCCCTACACCTTAGTGTAGTAGCTATTGAAAAAGAGTCTTTAGGTCACCTTCAACTACGGTCGTCGACTTTTTTACTTACCACTGTGGTTCTAAGATGGAGGGTAATTTTTAGGGACACTTTAATCAGATGTATTTCCTAGTAGTTTGTTTTCCGAGACATAGCTAGATTTTTTGGCCTGGGTTATGTTTTGACTCCTGTAGCCTCCACTCACATCATCTGTGAGATTTTTGGGTTTGGGTTTGGGTTTTTTGTTTAATGGCATATCAACTCTTTTTAGGTTATTTAATGCCAAAGCCATTCTCCAAGAAGAACAGTAGTGGTACTATTTAACCCATAGCTGGGAGGATAAGGGGGTTCATACCTTTCCCAAGGGTATTTGCCTGAAAGTGTACAAACTCGCGTACTATGATTCCGCAGTCCATCGCTTTCACAATTACACCACGAGGACACCCCCTCGTGAGATTTTTGTGATGATAAATGCAAAGAATTATTCTAAGTTTCAAGACAAAATGTTTTTTGAGTTGTACAAGTTACAACTGAGAAGCTTTAAGTTAAAGAGGTTATTCATGCAAGACAATGTTCCTTCTCATTCTGAAAAGTTGACCATTGTTTCCCTTGCCAAAAGAAGGCTTCAACACCACCAAATTCATAGAATGATCCATCAGCCTCTACAGATATTAATCCAATAGAAAACTTGGGGTCTATCATTAAAAGAGATGTATATGACAATGGTAAACAATATTCAACCAAAGAAAATATTTGGGAAGTAATAAAAACTACTGCAAGAAATGTTAAAGCTAAAAAAGCAGTAGACAAGTTAAGAAAATTCATGGCTGAAAGATGGATGAAGGTTATACTACATTAATGTGAATTAATGAAATAATTATCTGTTCAAACATAAAAAGTAATGTGTTAATCAATTATATATTTTGTGGTTTATATCTATTGAATTTATCTATAAAAACTTTATATCACACTTTGTATAATAAAACTTAACACCTCCAAAATAAATCCTTATCAACATTTAAAATAAGGATAAATATTATAAGTTAAAACTCACATGATATATTGCTCATGTAAATATTCAATGTGTGATCAAAATCCACTGGAACTGATGCTTTAAATTCTAACATTTAAAATCTAAAAGACAATGTGCACAGATGAGCAACTTATATAACAAAGTGAAAATGGCTATACGATTTCAAGGCAAATCTCAATACTTTTTGAACAGCAGTTTTTGGTGAAAAACAGGATTGTGCAAGTGCAGTACCTTCCATACACATCAGAATGAGTTCCTGTGATTCTTTCATGTTTACTAATCTAAAAACTCAAGGGCAAGATTTCAGGATATGATTGGTATGAAAAGAAATATTCTTAACACCATATCAAAGAAACTGTCTCAAAGGTGTTTCAACCAATGAAAAACTCATTGGAGTAAATGTTGAATACTGAAGGGACTATTTGTTGTGGCCCCGGAAAGGGTCATGAATGAAAATGCAAACACGGATATTAGATAACAGATTATATTACACAAGAAAGATAGAGTTACAAAGAAAAGGTAAGTCTCGTACTGTTCGTATAACACTGATAGTGATCTGCCTTTCTGGCAGCAAAATCTCTGTACTAATAACGGTGAGAAGAGTCCATTATGATAAGATGGGTAAGGCTCCCACAACACTATTTTGAAGAAAATTAATCATCTATACATTTCTGTCTCAGTAAATAGTCTTTCAATCTTGATATATTTTTAACATGTTTTTTATATATATATATATGAAAGTAAATAAGGAAATTAAAACCAACAGTAAGAAGAAAAATTGAAAAAACAGAATAATCCAAAATTTGATGAATTTATTATGAAAGTTGATGCTGAACATTTTGGTTATTGTAATCTTTTTCAAAACTTTAAATACATGAAGTGTTGTTAAAATAGCTATTTTAACAACACTTTCACAAATCTAAAGTACAAATATGTATCTTCACAATCGTTTTAAACAGTTTAACATTTCATTATCTCAAGCAGATGGATGTGACCAACAGATGGGACCCTAACAGGTACCACCTCTTTTTGACAAAGTGGACCTCGGAGAAACTCTAGAAATGGAGCCTCACTGGTAATCGTTTGTGAATTATTATATTTTATCAATTATGGTCTCCAATTATACAAAAATGTATCTTCACAATCATTTTAAACTGGTAAACATTTCATTATCTCATGACCAATAGATCGGACCCTAACAAGTACTACCACTCCAGGTCAGAGTTGACTTGGGAGTAATGGCAATGTAAGGGTGATTTCACTCTTCCTAGAGGCTCGGAACTAAAGCCTCACTAAGAGTTGACCTGGAAGTAATAGCAATGTAAAGGCAACTCCACACTCCCTAGAGCCTCAAAACTAAAGCCTCACTAAGAGTTGAACTGGGAGTAATGACAATGTAAGAGTAACTTCACACTCCCCAGAGCCTCAGAACTTATCCTTACTCAGAGTTAACTGGGGAATAATGGCAATATAAAGGTGACTCCACACTCCCTAGAGCCTCAGAACTAAAGCCTCACTAAGAGTTGAACTGGGAGTAATGACAATGTAAGAGTAACTTCACACTCCCCAGAGCCTCAGAACTTATCCTTACTCAGAGTTAACTGGGGAATAATGGCAATGTAAAGGTGACTCCACACTCCCTAGAGCCTCAGAAATAAAGCCTCACTAAGAGTTGAACTGGGAGTAATGACAATGTAAGAGTAACTTCACACTCCCCAGAGCCTCAGAACTTATCCTTACTCAGAGTTAACTAGGGAATAATGGCAATGTAAAGGTGACTCCACACTCTCTCGAACATCAGAACCGAAGTTTCACCACAGATTATTATTTTATTAATTCACATTGACATCAGTCTTTCACAATAGGACATTGTTTTTTGGGGAAGGGTCTTACCTCTTGATACAGTTGGCATATTCTAAGCTTACCAACATGGCATAATTCCCATTAACTTTTATTGTAAGAAATGGTGCTGGCAAGTGGAAAGAAACAAGCACAAAAGTGTAGTATTAAATCAAAGAAATTCTTAATACCAAAAGAAAGAAGGCACATTGTAATACAAAATGATTTGATTCTTAAGAATATCAACTCCAACAAAAAGATTTACATTTTGAATTTAAATAAAAATCAATATGTCTCCTATTCACTGGTTGTTGATCACTTAAAACCTCTATAATCCAAACATTTTGTTTCAATAAATTTCTTTCACTGCGACCCTTACCGATTATTTTTTTTCTCTTTCCTCCCCAGAAAGATGATACAATGAGAATTCTAAAATTTGTTCACAGTCTGTGTGGCATTTAATTTTTCTCCAAAAATATCTTTAAATAGCTTAGTTTGACACAAAGCCAGAGAGGTGGGTTATTGATAATATTCAATAGTGGAAAATAGCTCTGTGAAGCATGTGTGATGTCATGCCAAAATCACTGTCCATAATAAAACAATGGTGCTTGTACAGAATAGCCCATCCATAAAAATTTACAATTATTTCAATGTACAAAATAAAAATGAAGATCATTCAATAAATAAAGTGAATTCTGCTATAAAATGAATCACATTTTACTCTAGAAAAACATTTTGCTTTATTTTTCAATATAATCTCTATTCTTTGAAACACATTTTTTCATTAAAAACATTTTATATTCCTTCATCATAGAAATCTTTCGACTGAGTTTTAAACCATTCACCTCATCATTGGTTAAAAACTTTTTTCCATACACAAATTCTTTGAGGACAAACAAATGAAAATCAGAGGGTGTCAGATCTCAACTGTAAAGAGGATGAGGCAGGTGTTGGTGACCAAACTAATGGTTTTCACTTTTCTTCCTGTAGTATGATGTCTTCTCTGCTCAGTTATCAAGCACAATTTTGAGTGCTGTACACACAGAAATTCCAAGTTGTTCCGAAATGTTCTCTGTTGTATCTTTTCTGTCAGCCAAAATGAGCACATTAACTGAATCCACCATTTCAGATGTGCTCACTATGGTAGACCTGTCTTCATCTTAAATACTACTTAAACCTTCTTTTAAACAATTTAACCTATTTGTAAACATTTTTTAACTCAACCATGTTTCTCCATACACATCACATAGTTTTCTGTAAATTTCACACAGTTTGCAACTTCTTAGCCACCAAAAAATTTGATGACAGACCTCTGCTGAAGCCTGAAGCACCTTGATTTTCCACCACATTTAATAGTCTCAAAACAAATATAGAATAGGTCACCCAGTGATAATCAAATTCATTAGTAATAACTTGCTAGTCTAGCTTGCAAGCAATTTTATGAAAAACTAAGCCTGACTTATATTTGAAAGAAAACTTGAAGTATCTGTGAACTTGTTGAAGAACAAACACATTACTACTCAGCAGGAGTCATTTACATAAAAGACAAGCTTTACCATTCAACCAAAAACCATTTTTACAACCTGGTGAGGTGCCCACAAAAATGCTCAAATAACTGCTGAAATGGAATAGTTAATTATATTTTTTAAGATGTTCTATTGAGTTCACAGTTGCAAATTTAGATTTTGATTTTTCATTCAACATGACAAAAAAAAATTTCTAAGTATTTTAAGGGGAAAAAATTATATTTATTTCCATATTTTCAACACAACAAATTAAGTCACTCGGTCGAACACGCTTCTTAGAAAAATAAAAATGCATTGGTTTACTTTTTTTGCTTCTTTTATTTTTTGTGAGAAAATTAGTCTAATTTTTGAGATTCTTTTGGAAATAATGAGACACCTGTTGCTGTCAAATTACTTTTTAGAAGTTAAACAAATGAATAAAATAACCAAATTAACATTGTCGTTATTATCATTTACAAACCTTTTTTTTTTTCAATCAGTACATTTTTAAAAAAAATTAAAATTAAAATTAAAAAATAACCCCAAAAAACACCCTCTCGCAAATATATATTTGTCCAAATTGTGTTTTCCTCTTTTCATCACAATGATTGTGGACTGATTGATTTTAACGGCATGTCAAACCATCTAGGGCTATTCTATTTACAGACATTAAGGAGTTTCATTCATATTAACATTTTTTGTTGGTTGGGTTTTAAGGCATGTCAACCATTGTAGGTTATTTAATGCCAAATCCTCTTTATACATATATATTGAATAAATACGATTTGGTTTGGTTGGGTTTTATGGCATTTCAACTATTGTAGATTATCTAATGTCAATTTCTGTTCACACACACACACACACATATACATGATTTGTAAAGGAATAGGATGTAGGTAACATTATTCTTAAATGAGCTCATTTGTTTGTACACAGATGGTTTCAAGTATTGCTATTTATTGTTTGCACACAATTAAATGGTTTGGTTTGGTTTTAAGGCATATCGACCATTGTAGGCTATTTAATGCCAAATCAATTTTTATACATTAATGGTTCTATTTCAAACAATTCAGTTTAGCATAAATACGCAGTTTAAATGTCAAACAGTTCTATTTCAAACAATTCAGTTCAGCATTAATACGCAGTTTAGTTCTATTTAACCCATAGATAGGACCCTATCAGGTGCTACCATTCCAGGCCCGAGTGAACCTAGTGGCGATGACAATGAAGGAATATTCTATATTCTCCAAAGCTCAAGCATTATGGGAACCTCACCATTGGACTGTTTAGTGTCATAATCAGGATACTCACCGAGGGAGTCTTACTCCTCTGTAAGGATGCAGTCAGTGTATTCTACAGCCCCAGCCAACTGGCCCAAAAGTTAAATGGTTGCAGGTTTTACTATTTAGCAGAGGTACTATTTACCAACCCCTCCGCTCGGGCAGGATATGACACAAGGTCGATTTTTTTAAGCGGAGTTTAACAGGTTTGAATTCAAAGTTTTCCTTCTCCTAGACTAGTTGCCTCACCAAGGCTGAAGAACCTAGTCCGTCCTACTATTTACCCATAGCTGGAGGGAGAATAAGGGGGTTCATACCTTTCCCAAGGGTATTTGCCCGAAAGTGAACGTAATAGCGCGACTGGAGTACGAACTCGCGTACTACTATTTAGCAGAGGTAATTCTATTTCATATTAATGCGATCCCTAATAAAAGATTGAATAGTTCTATTTCACCCATAGATGAGACCCTAATAGTTATTACTACTCCGGGTCAGAGTGGACCTGGGAGTAATGACAATGAGGTGTACTTTACATTCCCAAGTTCCAGAACTGGAGCCTCACCATCAGATACAGTTTAGTGTCATACCCAAGAGGGTCTTACCTCTCTGCAAAAGACAGAGACAATGTATTCTAAGCTTGACCAACGAGGTTTTCCCCATTTTAAACAATCGCGATTCAAGGAATACAATATTTACGGGTTTTCATTTATTTCTTTTTATTTCTGTCACCTTCATTGGTTGTATAATGAACCAAACCATTAATATAACTTGATTCGTTAATAGTTTCCATTTCCATTTTTTACGGGTAGTAACCAAATGAGAAGAGGGGAAAAAAGCAATGTGAGTGCTTCATCGTACGAGATAGGGTTTATTGTAACGCGTTAGCAAGCAAGCATCAATGACAATGGGGATTTTTCTTTTCGCCTCCTTTTTCTTTCTCTTAAGATGTTAACGTTACTTCTACTTCAGTGGCCTGTCTCTATAACAGAAGCTCATTTGAAATGTACACAGTGGAGAACAAGTGCCCGTGCCGACACGTTATCTAACTTCCAGCGTCCGTGGCAGTGATACAATGATACATCTTTAATGTATTAGGAGAAGCTTTGAATCGTATCGCAGGAATCCCCAAAGACACGACTAACAGGTGGAATAAGAAGCGAACAGGCAATGTCATGTACTTTTACACGTGTCGAGAGACGGTGTGCATTTCAAGTCATGTGACGACGTCATGTGTATATTACGATTATTGAGAAAGATTTCTTTCTTTCAAACTACAAATAATCATGAAATTATCGGTTTCAGAACCGATAATTGTGTGTGTGTGTGTGTGTGTGTGTGTGTGTGTGTGTGTGTGTGTGTGAGAGAGAGAGAGAGAGAAAGAGAGAACGAGGAAATCAGAAGGATCTAATTTTGAGAGAAACTGAGTTAAGAATTTGGCGAGATAGAAGTGGCCGTTCGGACAATGTTTGTGTGTGTGTGTTTATCTATCAAATTTATATCTATCTATCAATCTATCTATCTATCTATCTATCGATCTCTTTTAATATCTATTTCTGTTCATACGCATCTCAGTTGGTTCATATCTATCTTTTATTCTCTATTTCTGGATGGGAGACGGTGCTGGGATCTGTTGGCCAAATCAATAATACTCGACCGACAATTAGAAAAACAGGTAGGAAATGTGAACATCCATTTATTATGAAAACAAGATGTACCCCCACCCCTCGACTAAGAAGACAACTGACCACTACTGCCTTGAAAGTGGAATGATTTCGGGAAAAAAAAGAATAATTTATGAACATTATTTTCTCCATTTGTTCACCATGAGAAACAGGAGGTGATATTTAAAAAAGAAATATAAAAACAGTTTAAGATGGCAGAATATTTAAATATAAATTTGAAATAAGGAAAGCTGTTTTAAAAATAAGAACTGCAGTGAGACATTGTTGGTAAATACGGCCAGTCTTCCAGCAGAAAACAAAGATAAAAAGAATAAAGTAATAATGGATTATCAAATGGCAGTAGATAATTTTTATTGAAAATTAAAATTATCATTTTGGATAAATTGTCGATATTACTGATATATAGTTTCAATAAATACAGAAATAAAAGGTACTTCCTTACAAGATAGCATTTTAGTTTAATATACATCTTGTCACATGGGGTGTAGTGGCTAACCTGCTGGACTGTGACATCGTAGTAAGCAGGTTCGAACTCAAGTCGCTCTATTATGTTCATTTTCGGACTAATACCCTTGGTAAAGGTATGAAGTCCATTATCCCTATGGGTTAAATACTCTCTCTATGGTTCTTCTACAAGGATGGCTTTAGCATTAAATAACCTACGAAGGTTGATATGCCATTAAACAAAGAAACCAAACCATCTTTACACATTTTACAAACATTGAGTAGAAGAAATTAATCTGTTTGAAAAAATAAATTTCCACAGGAAAGCTGTTGAATTCATACAATTGTACATATTTCATATTAATCTTGGTGTCACGCATCCTCGTAAACGGTCAGTCTAGATGGACTAAACAATTGCTGGATGATCATCCTGAATAAACGACTCTTAAAACTATATAGACTGTGTGAAAAAGACACCTGATGAAGTTTAATATTCAGCAAGCAAGCTAGATTAGCAGACAATTGTGGGGGAGTTCAATTCTCAATGAGGGACTCATACTTCTGGCCTTGTGCTACAACAAAGTTAAGCTTATATATATATATATATATATATATATATATATATATATATATATATATATATATATATATATATGTATACATATACATATGTACACATAAACATATGTATACATATATATACATACATATATACACATATACATGTGCACACACACACACATATATATACCAATATATGCACATGCACACACACACACACACACACATATATATATACATATATATACTTAAATATATGTATATATATACATATGTATACATATATATACGTACGTATATATACATATACACGTGCACACACACATATATATGCACACACACACACACACACACACACACACACACACACACACACACATATACTTATATATATGTATATATATACATATGTATACATATATATATATACATACGTATATACACATATACATGTGCACACACACACACATATATACCCATATATGCACACACACACACACACACACACACACATATATATATATACTTATATATATGTATATATATATATATATATATACATATGTATACATATATACACATATACATGTGCACACACACATATATATACACATATATACACACACACACACACACACACATATATATATATATATGCACATATATGTATATATAATGTAGTTTGCCTTACTTATAGATAAACAGTGTTCAATATTATAGAGTGTATGTAAATCCAAGGGTAACATAGGCACAGAATCAATGGCACTTTTATCACTTTATTTCTTGCCAATGTGATCATCAGAATAAGTCGATATATATGATAAAAGAAAGACAATGTGTGAAAACTAAATTGACATGTTTTACTATAAATAATTTCTCATTATGTGATACACATAATAAACACTGTCAACTTAAATTTCTCTATTGTCTTCCTATTGTCATATTATAGGAATTTTTATTCCAAAATTTACCTATATATCTATATAGAGTACAGCCCAGTCAGCTGGGGTAGTAGAATACACTGACTGCAACTCTGCAAAGGGGTAAGCCTTTCCAATGAGTGTCCTGTTTGACATTAAACAATCTGATGGTGAGGCTCTAATCTTAGAGTTTTGGGGAATGTGGTGTACTCCTTCATTACCATAGCTCCCAGGTCCTTCCTAGCTCGGAGTGGTAACACCTGATAGGGTCCTATCTATGGGTCAAATAGAACTGTTTAACATTTAAGCTGTGTGCAAGCAAATGACTGATGCTAGATGGAATTATTTGAAATAGAACTGTTTGATCATTTAACTGAGAGTAAATAAATGATTGGTGGTTAATTGAATTGTTAGTAATACAAAAAAATACTTGGAACCACTTAACTGTGTGCAAATAAATGATTAATATTGAATAGAGTTATAAGTGTTAGATAGAAAAAATTGAAACGATTTAATTGTGTAGAAACAATAGGAATATTAGTGGGCAAATAAGTAAGTTTTAACTCATTTAAAAATGAAATTACTGACCAACTAATCTTTTACATATCATGTATATCTATTTAAATGTGTGCAAGCAAATGACTGATGTTACATTGTTCCTAGTACATAGCAATACTTGAAACCTTTTTTGCCCAGTCAGCTGGGGCTGTAGAATACACTGACTGCACTTCTGCAGAGGGGTAAGACCCCCCCCCTAACGAGTGTCCTGGATATGACACTAAACAATCTGATGGTGAGGTTCCAGCAGTGCTGAAGCTTTGGGGAATACGGAGTACCCCTTCATTGCCATCGCTCCCAGGTCCACTCTGGTCCGGAGTGGTAGCATCTGATAGGGCCCTATCTATGGGTTAAATAGAACTTACAGCATACTTATGCTAAAATGAATTGAGTAAACTGAATAGCTTGAAATAGAAACATTTTTGACAATTAAACCGTACTTACACTTAAACTTCGTGCTTATGCTTAACTGAATTATTTCAAATAGAACTGTTTTTCGACATTAAAACTGTATTTACACTTAACTGAATTATTACATATAACTGCTTGAATAGTTTGAAATGGAAATGTTTTTGACAATTAAACTGTGTACTTATGCTAAACTGAACTGTTTTCAATAGAACAGATTATTTACATAAAAATGGATTTGGCGTTAACCTACAAAGGTTGATATGCCATAAAACCAACCAAACAAACAAACCAACTTGAAACCTTTTAACTGTGTGCAAACAAATGGTTAATAGAAAATCAAATTATTCAAATTAGATAGCAGTACTTAAAACCATTTAACTGTATGCAAAACAAATGAGCTCAAGCGGATTTAAAAATGTTATCAACAAAATATGTTTACAAATCCTATATATCTAATATACATGTATAAAGAGGATTTGACATTAAATAACCTCCAATGGTTGATATGCCATAAAACCCAACCAAACCAAATCCTATATATCTAATATATATGCATAAAGAGGATTTGACATTAAATCACCTACAATGGTTGATATGCCATAAAACCCAATCAAACCAAATCCTATATATTTAATATATATGCATAAAGAGGATTTGGCATAAAATAACCTACAATGGTTGATATGCCATAAAACAAAATCTCTGCAGAATTGTGATGAGTAAATTGTTGCCATTTTAGATAATTCATTTTACTCATGCACTTTATTTCCCATTTTATCTACTGTGCAGCAAATTAAAGTCAGTTTGACACTGTCTGTAAGGAAAGCAGCACCATGATTCAATTCCATCCTCCAGAAATTTTGAAATGGCATGCTCTACTGCTGGACATTCATGAACAAGCTCCAATACAAATATTTCCGGGGGGGGGGGTGAGTATTAATCTGAGGATGGTGCAGAGTATTTGAAAAGAGTTGGATGAAGGTACAACAACTTGAAAGTCTCACTCGGATCGAATGATCCAAGTGAGGCTTCCAAGCTGCCATAAAGAAGAACTCACAGAGTTGTTGGTGAGACCTAGGCTATGATTGACAACAATCCCAGCAAGTCAATCAGTTCCATAGCAAGGGACAAGGAAGTGTCTAGTTTCTTATCAGGCTGACAGTACAGGAAGACATTCAGCATTCTTCATACAAGATATGAAAAGGCCACTTTTTATTTACAGGCTATAAAAGACAAGAGGAAAGGCCATGCTGTAAATCTTTTAAACAAACTCAAACATTAGTTGTCTGGATTTCTGAGACAAAGCTTGATGATTTTCATCATTCAGGGTTTTCAGGCTATTGTCTTCATCTTTATTGTTATATTTAAACATAGCATAACGATTATAGGTGTTGGTTTCTTAAAGCTTCTTAGAGACAATCATCTGGAGGTTGCAAGATTAATTCTAACTGCAGGCAAGTAACAATCAAGGAATACTTAACACTTGTACCTGGTTATAGTTAATAGAATCAGAGCAAACAACCCCCATGGATTAAATAAAGGACATGGCTCAAAGTTCCATGTTGGCTCCCGAGTTTGACAAGAAATACCTGAAGAAGGTCAGAGGAAATATCAGCTGAAACGTTGTGAATATAACAATAAAGATGAAGATAACAGTCCAAAAACCCTGAATGATAAAGCTCAAACATCACCTCAAACTGAACATGATATGGTCTTACTCAAGAAAAATTTCTGCCAATATCAGATGGTGAAATCTCAGAACAATCATTGCATTGTCCGCACAAGATGTACCAATAGGGATGAAAATCAAACACCTAGGCCATTTGATGATGTTTGGAGAGGTCACTAGTGATGGTGACATTATATCTCCATTCATTTTTCCACGTGGCCTCAGATTCAACAAGGGGGTGCCCTCATGGTGTAATGGTTAAAGTGATGGACTGTGGAATAGTAGTTAGTGAGTTCAAACTCCAGTCACACTATTACATTCACTTACGGACAAATACCCTTGGGAAATGTATGAATCCCCTTATTCCCCAATCTATGGGTTAAATAGTACAACTACTGTTCTTTGAGGAGAATGGATTGGCATTAAATAACCTACAGAGGTTGATATGCCATTAAACAAATAAAACAAACAAAAACAATAAGATTCAACAAGGAGGCCTACGGGTGATTGAAAGAGATAATGCTGGCCTGGATTAAGAGGTTAGCTGTTTAAAGACTGTATTGTATGTTTAGCAACAAGACTCTACATCAAACCCCACTAGAAGGAGAACCCAGTGTTTGCTGTGAGAAAATTTCAGCAACCATATCACCCCTAACATCAGACCACCTAACACCCCAGACTGCAATCCCCTTGATTATTATGTCTGGGGCATAATTGAGTGGGAGACAAATCTCTGTGCAACACCAGAGAGGAACTAAAGGCAAGGATAATGGCAGCATTTTCCAATTTAAATAAGGAGACCATTGGAAAGGCTTGCAAGAGATTCCAAAGTCATCTGGAAACTGTGGTTGAAGCCAATTGCAATTTCTTTGCAAAACTTTAATGTCTCGTATTTCAAGATATTTGCATGTAATTTTGTTAGATATATCTGATGAAGTGAGATGTTAGTGTAATTTTGAGGGGGTGTCCTCGTGGTGTAATGGTTAAAGCGATGGACTGCGAAATCGTAGTAAGCAAGTTCGAACTCCAGTCGCGCCATTACGTTCACTTTCGGGCAAATACCTTTGGGAATTCTCTAACCCTTATCCTCACAGCTATGGGTTAAATAGCACCACTACTGTTCTTCTAGGAGAATGGCTTTGGCATTAGATAACCTACAAAGGTTGATATGCCATTAAACAAAGATTTTTGCATGATTTAGACAACAATTTACCCATCACACCCTGTATGTGTGTATGGAATCTCTTGTATTGCCCGAGCTGCTAAGAATTGAATAACCTGGGTTGTTGGTTGGTTGGTTGGTTGGTTGGTAGGGTTTTATGGCCTATCAATTTTTGTAGGTTATTTAATGCCAAATCCATTTTTATGCAAATAGTCAGTTCTATTTCAAACAATTCAGTTTAGCATGAGAGCACAGTTTAATGGAAAAAAACATTTCTATTTCAATCTATTCAGTTTATTCAAACAGTTCTAATTCAGCTAATTCAGTTTAGGATAAGTACAGATCTTTTTTTCACTCACAGTTAAATGTCAAAACAGTTCTGTATTAAACAATTCAGTTTAGTGTAAGTACGGTTTCAATATCAAAAACAGTCCCATTTCAAACAATTCAGTTTAGCATAAGCACACAATTTAAATGTAACTACAGTTTAATTGTCAAAAACATTTCTATTTCAAGCAATTCAGTATAGTCAAACAGTCCTAATCTAAACAATTCAGTTTAGCATAAGTATGCAGTTAGTTCTATTTAACCCATAGATAGGGCCCTATCAGGTGCTACCATTCCAGGCCAGAGTGGACCTGGGAGCAATGGCAATGAAGGGGTACTCTGCATTCCCCAAATCTCCAGCATCACTGGAACTTCACCATCAGATTTTTTCGTGTCATATCTAGGACACTCATTGGGGGGCTCTTACTCCTCTGCAGAGGTGCAGTCGGTATATTCTACAGCACCAGCCGATTGGGCAAACATATGTTGTTCATATTTCTTGAAATAAGCTGAACCAGTTGATAGTTTTTTTTTGCTGTTAGCAACTATTTTCTGAAAGAAAACAAAAAAGTGAGCCCTCTCTTTTCTTTTCTAAGAAAGACTGTAAAATGGATTGATAAATTGTGGTAATAACAAAATCAAATCAACTCTGAATTCAATAACCGAAACAACTTTTGGCAACATTTCAATTAACATGAAAAAAAATTAATTATAAATGGATTTTTCAAATTTTGCCATTAAATCAAAATTAGTGTTTGACTGATCAGGTACATTAAATCAATCAGCTGAGAAAGAAAAAAAGAAAAAAAGTTGAGTGTTAAAATGAATGGAAAAGTAAAAAAATGAGGAAAAAATATATGTTGTTTATGTTAGCTAGTGTTTTGCTTTAAAAGGTTCAAAGAAAAAAATGAAGATGAATTTTAATGTTGGCTTTTTCCACTTTACAGTTCATGCAAATAAAATAACACTAAGATCTTTACTAATTTATCAAGCTTAGCATAGACAAGCACAAAGACATGGTAATGAAGCTACCACTAAAAATATAACTCTTTATACTAGAGTCATGCAAGACTAGTTTAGTGAAATGGTAATCAAAATAAACTTACAAACCACTGATGGCAGAGGGGCACCCAGAGTGAATCAAATTCTCAACTCTTGTAAGAATCATCTCCAAGACAAGCCTGGTAACCACTGCACTATGATAAGTGTAATTTCTGTCATAAACAACTTAGTCTGGCATAAGGCCAGAGTAAAAGTGCATCCTATTCTTTATACAAATAGATTAATTTGCAAAGTTTATTTTTGATCTGTGAACCTTTTGAGTTTTCTTTGTAACAACAGTTTATTCATGATATTGATTCTTTCATTTAAAAATGCAATGAAAGATTCTAATTAATTTCTGGGTTAGATGTTATACAAAGAATTTGAATGATTAAAAATTATATAAATGCAGACCCCACAAGATTATTGTTCGATTTCACATTGGACTGAAAATTGCCTTTTCCCCAAAATTAGAGTATTTTAAGTGTATTACTCTACTACAAATCTTACTATAATGGTCTGTTTTTGCTTGGTTACAATTATATATATATATATATATATATATATATATATATATATATATATATATATATATATATATATATATCCAAACGAGTTGGGAATGATTCAATTTGAGAATATATTAGAGGATTCTTATAAATCTCCCAGATTGCTAAATAAATGATAATTAATATATAAATTCATACATTCCATACAGGGCAAATTTATATAATTGGAAAAAATGGTTTAAGTTTTTCCAATTATATATATATATATATATATATATATATATATATCCTTTGGCCTAATGAGTAGTGTTCACCAATGGTGAGGCAGACCGGAGTTCAATTCTTTTCTCTTTTTACTCTCACTACACCTCTCTTTTCTTTGCTCATCTATTTTTCTCTTTCTTGCTTGTCTGTTTTTCCCCCACTTTTTTTTTTCTGCTATAACATTTGATCAAAGACTCTAAGGACACACACATGCATGTATGCAGATGCACACACCTGTGAAAAACAGCTGATGAACTGTCTGGCATCCCTTTAATTGACTCAAATCTCACACCCCAGACCCCAGCACAACGTGACACGCACATGCACACATGTTGAGATAGAACTGCCATTGGCTCAGTAGTTCTTTTTCATTCACAAAATTTTATGCTTACACTTGCAGACAAACATGGTGCCAGCCATCAATAATTTGCAAACTAGTTTCATAGACTATATGCCATTCTACAAGAGGGGATCAATAAGCCTGTAGCCCAACACAGTCATTAGCTGACATTTTAGCTGAATTTTTCCAAGAATAATACTCTCTATTATTAACTGAGTACATTGGCAAGGAAAGAGATTATGCTGTAAAATCAATATTTTATAGGTAAAATAAATGCCATAAATTGTGGTCTACAAGTCAACTTTTTAAGTTTGAAAAGATTTCTACAAAACTAGGGGGCCAACATGTAGAGTAGGGCTAAAACCAAAATCTTTACCACAAAGAAGTCAACCAGTGGAACAGTGGTCCTAACAATTGATAAACACCATTACCAAAACTCTAGCAGATTGTCACAAACATTCCTAACTTAAATTCATGTTTGGTCAACATATTTTACAAATTAACACAGGGAATAACATAAAATGTTGCGTTCTGGTTTGTGAACGCTTGTAATATTAAATAAAGGACAAACCACGATATGAGAGGAAATAGAGATATATTCTCAGGAAAAAGTATATACAATAGAGAGACTATTAGTAGACAAGAACATAGGATTAGTGAATACAGAATAGATATAGTCCAACGATAGTATTAGCTTCCGTTATTACGGTAGCAAGTAAGGTGATCTAGTGCGATCTCCAGTCTCCAACGCTCTAATACTATTCCTATAAGAAACTGCTCTTCACTTTCTAGTCTGCCCTGGTATTAGTAGCTACTGCTATATATGGAAGGTAGACTAGTTCATTGTGTGGAAAAAGGTGGGTGATAGCCAACATAAAATAATAAAAACTAAGTATCATATCAATGCTTTTGAGGTTGACTTATATGCAAGATTAACTTGTATGCCACAATTTACAATACTTTTTCATCATTAGGATTTGAATTCATAAACATATCTACAAAGTCAATTTGATCCTTAATTATTATTCCTACTTTGCTATCACTGTACCAGACTCCTCACTGATCCAGCAACCTGGTTTGGTTATGGGAGCAATACGCATGTAGCTTGTCTTTGGGAGGAATAGCTAAACAGACCACATACAACTGGTTTCAATTCAGAGTTTTCCTTCTCTAGACTGGTTGACATACCAATGTACCATAGCCAGATACGGATATGTGAAATATACATAGAATGTTCATCACATATATACATAGAACATAGGAATCCCGAAACATGAAAAACACAATTTCTTAGTTCAGGTACGAAACTTTTTATTACCTTTGAGTTTAAAGGTTTTTCGACATAAGGAGAGAGATACCATCTTTCTATGCTAGCTTTTCCATCTGCCCCCTGCCCCAACACGTGTGGCACCCGCCACAAGGCAACTGCGAGTTAGCGAAAGTCACCCTTCTTCTTCGGACTGCAAGACTCAACTAAACTGACTTTTTTCAAATCCCCCAAAATCCTCCATGCACGCTTCCGGTGCATGACATCATTCACATCCCCAGGTCCTGGGATTTTTATTTTGACATCTGTAAACAACACATCCTCCCCGCATGTGTGTTAACACCTGCACTCAAGTTTGCACCAAACTAACCCATGTGCTGAGCCGAAAGGTTCTCAGCCTAACTAAACCCAAAGGCAAGATATATAAAACGAAATCCCTCGGCCATTATATTACACCAAGGCTAAAAAATCAGTTTGCCCTTCTATTTTCCCATAGCTGTAAAGGAATAGTGGGATACATATCTTTCCCAAATAGTATTAACTCTATGTGAAATGTAAACTGCCTTGTCAAGTATTTGAACTCATGTAGCTGTGTCTACTTCTTATAAGCCTTATGCTATGAGCATTTCCAAACTAAACAAGCTTAAAAAAATATCTTGAGCTTCTCAAAGTCATTCCAATAAACTACCTCAGAGATTGAATAAAATTTTGATAGGGAAATCATAGGAATTCATTGAGGGGGAATTTACTAATTTGCATTTATAAATCCCTATGACTAAAGCTGCTATTTTAGTATTTGGAGCTAAACAACTTTCAGTATTTTGCAAATTTGTTTTTTTACAGAGAAATCAGAAGAAAGTATTTTAGATAACAACTTGTTTATATAAACCACATAAAGAATTTGCAAGTTGACTTTAAATCTTCTAAACATGGAAATTGCTGAATGGATTATTTCTTCATTTTAAATTCAAGGGGTTAGTGTAAATTTAGACACCTTCTTGAAATGACTTTCGACCTTGAGGTGAAGTCTATGTACAGATTTAAATAACTTAGATATTCCTGGATGAAGGAAAAAATTGGAGCAAAATATCCCAAGTTTTGTGAAACCTTTGTGCCAATTTTACTAGCTTTTCCAAGTTTTTATATGGTGAAATCTGGGCTCAGCCATAAGTATTATTTACGAAGCAAACAGAAAATCTGCAACCAAATATTTGGGATCTTCTCAGTGCTCACCAAATCCATCCTTCTCATTAAAATATAATTCAATTTGCATTTATAGTTTACTGATTCTTTTCTCATGTAAATTGTATTAAACACTGATAAATTAGTTGTTTTGTAATTTAATATTCAATGAGTTTATTTGATGGTAAATAGAAATTCTTTTTGGTTAAAAAGAGAACACCAAGTAATATATTTGAAAAGCCCTGTTAGAGGGGATTTGTTATAGCACACTACTTCACAAGATACTATCTCAAAAGCCATTGTAAATGTGTTGAGTCAGATTCTCTCTGAGGGTGTGGTAAGCTTTTCTTCAATGAGCCGATGCTAAGAAGAGAGAAACTTTTCTTGTCAAAAAGGTAGATTGAAATTTATTGTCAATTAATAAAGCCATACTCAATAATTTTTGTATATTTACAACAAAATCTAAAGTTTAAATTTTTAGTTAATAACTTACTGTAAATTGCAGTGTACAAATCAATCTGACGTAGAAGTTAAACTCAAGATTTTCAGCTCAAAATTCTGGTTTGGTTTGGTTTGTTGGGTTTTATGGCATATCAACCTTTGTAGGTTATTTAACGCCAAATCCATTTTTATGTAAATAATCTGTTCTATTTAAAACAATTCAGTTTAGCATAAGTACACAATTTAATGGTCAAAACATTTCCATTTCTAACTATTCAAGCAGTTGTATGTAACAATTTGTTTAAGTGTAAATTCAGTTTTAATGTCGAAAAACAGTTCTATTTGAAATAATTCAGTTAAGCATAAGCACGCAGTTCAAATGTAAGTACAGTTTAATTGTAAAAGTCATTTCTATTTCAAACTATTCAGTTTTACTCAAACAATTCATTTTAGCATAAGTATGCTGTTAATTCTACTTAACCCATAGATAGGACCCTATCAGGTGCTACCACTCTGGGCCAGAGTGGACCTGGGAGTGATGGCAATGAAGGGGTACTCCGCATTCCCCAAAGCTCCAGTATTGCTGGAACCTCACCATCAGATTGTTCAGTGTCATATCCAGGACACTCGTTGGGGTGGTGGTCTTGCCCCCCTGCAGAGAAGCAGTCAGTGTATTCTACAGCCCCAGCCGACTGGACAATCAAAATTCTGGATTAGACCTAAATCTGCTATATGTACACAGTAGGCTACTGGTAGACTATATGAAACATGCAAATTTTACAAATCAGTTTGTGATTGATTGATTTTAATAGCATGCCAACCAGTTTAAGGTTATTTTATGTCTAGTGGTTAGGGAATAGCATTCATTGTACATTCATGTTTACATTGTGTAACTTAATTTTTTTTAGATACAGTCTTACTAAATACAAATAATTTTTAAATAGGTCCCTTTGACTCACACATGGGACCCTAATGGTACTACCATGCCATGTCAGAGTGGACCTAGAAGTACTGGCGGAATCGTCGTACGCGAGTTCGTACTCCAGTCGCGCTATTACGTTCACTTTCGGGCAAATACCCTTGGGAAAGGTATGAACCCCCTTATCCTCCCAGCTATGGGTTAAATAGTACCACTACTGTTCTTCTAGGAGAATGGCTTTGGCATTAAATAACCTAAAAAGAGTTGATATGCCATTAAACAAAGAAACCAAACTAGAAGTACTGGCAATGGAGGGGTACTCCACACTCCCCAGATCTCCAGAACTGGAGCCTTGCCATCAGATGCAGTTTAATTATACATGAGAGATTATATTCATATAAATTCACAATCTATAGTGCTATTATGATATTGCAAAGATAAACAACATACTGTAGTTGTCTGACTGACTGCTTGGGTGCTGTGATGTTTTGGTCAGTGTATCAGTTATTGGAAACTGTGTGATATAGCATTAATATAATACTTAATTTGTATTGCAGTTATATTATTTTATATTAATCTCTGAGTTAATTTTTTGAATTTGGTTTGATTTAGATTTATGACATATCAATAATTGTAAGTTATTCAATGCCAAATCCTTTTTATAAATATATATTAAATATATGATTTCTAAACACATTTTGTAGAAAACATTTTTAAATAAGTCTGTGCTAATTTTTCCCCACACTTAAATGGTTTCACTTATTTCAATCTAATATGAATAATTCTATTTACTATTAATCATTTGTTTGCACAGAGTTGAATATTTTCAAATATTGCTATTTAACACTATCAATTCAATTAAACATCAGTCATTTGTTTAAATACAGTTGAATGATCAAACAGTTCTATTTCAAATAATTCAGTTTAGCATGAATCAACAAACTTAAAATATCCAAGTATTGCTATATATCACAAAGAATTCAATTGAACATCAGTCATTTGTTTACACACAGTTAAATGGTTAAACAGTACTATTTCAAGCAATTCAGTTTAGCATAAGTCATGTATTTGTACTCATTTTAAATTTGAAAGTACTCAGTTTAAGTGTCAAAACATACATTCATCAGCTTTATGTGGACATGGCATGCCGTCTAAAGGAGTTGCCGATAAGGATGGATGGTAATAGAGAGTTGAGAGAATCTGAGCTGTCAGCACACGTGGATGATGACGGTGATGAATTATAGTACAAATTGTATAGATAGGATGTGAGTTGACATCAATTATTGGGGCTTATGAAGGCAGTCTTTAAATGTGAGATAAAAGAAAATATTTTCTTGGATAAATAGCAACTGTTAAAATGAAAAAGATATAAAGATGATTAAATATGCTTAATTTTGTGCTATGTGGAAAAAAGTTTTCATCTTACAATCCAGAAAAAAAAAAAAAAAGACTGTGCAAGAATGTTAAAATAAAAAAAAAATAATTGTAAAGTGCCTTTTTTAAAATTAAAGATTTCTTTTAACTCATTTTAAAAATATAAATTTTAATTTGATAAAAAAAAGTTGAAAAATAACTATTTCACAAAAATATAGTCGATACTAGATTTATATATGTACTAGTATGGGCGACAGTCCAAGGGGCCTCAAGACTAAAAGAGACCCTAAGGAACATATATTCTTGGGCTCTTGATAAAATTTAAAAAAAAAGATTTAAAAGCAGAGGATATTTGTTTATTTTCAGATTTAAAGTTGGTTGGTTTCTTTGTTTAATGGCATATCAACTTTTGTAGGTTATTTAATGCCAAAGCTATTCTCCTAGAAGAACAGTAGTGGTACTATTTATCCCATAGCTGGGAGGATAAGGGGGTTCATACCTTTCCCAAGGGTACTTGCCTGAAAGTGAACGTAATAGTACGACTAGAGTATGAACTCGCTTTCTATGATTCCGCAGTCCATCGCTTTAACCATTACACCACGAGGACACCCCCTCAGATTTAATGGGGCTTCTTTAAATTATTTTGAAATAATTTAGAATATTTGGATCCTTCTGGTTAGAGTGAATCTTTTAAATTTGATGGAACTCTTTAAAGAGGCCCCATTTAGATTTTGATTAATTGTTTTTATATACAAACAGATTTTTGATGTAGCTTTTTTAGTTTTTCAAAATTTTGCCTATTTTGTGCAATTTTACATTTCATTTTACACGAAAAAATATCTAAAACTTTTTTTTTATAGATGGAAGCAGAGGTGCACATACATAATGAAGGGATCCAAAATTCTATTAGGGGCATCAAATGGTCTAAATCTGGTCATAGATATAGTATTTTCCATGAATAAGTACTGCCTCCTGCAGACCCCATTAAGATATTAGGGATGTAGACTCCTTGAAGAAGACAGAGCTGTAACCACACCATGACTGTGAGGGTGCAGCAATTTAAGTAACAAGTAGATCTTTGGAGGTGGAGTTACTAGCCTGTCTCCTGGTTCGGAATTTAGTGTTTTTCTTTCTCCTAGATCAGTTGTCTTACCAAACCCAAAGAGCCCAGTCAACCCTACTAATTACCTATAGTTAGGGGTAGAAAGGAAGGATTCAGCATAAAGGATATTCAAACAGCCCTGTCCAGGATTTTGAACTCAGCTTATTGAGTACATTTCCGATGATAAGAATGCTACACACACTTCCATATTGTAAAATTAGCAGCAAAACCAAAAATACCGGGATTTTATAATTTCTTATGGAAAATCATACAATAAAAATGGATATTATTAGGTATTATCAATTACTAAACTTTACAGCATTGAAATTCTGTAATAAAAAATAAAATTGCATGAATACATATAAGGGATGTAATTATTTTTGGTCAGCTACATATTTGTATTTTTAGTTACAGAGTTTCAATGCTGTAGAGTTTGGTCATGAATAATACCTAACAATATTTGCTTCAATTGTATAATGTTCCACAAGCTATGATAATTTTTTAATGGTACTTGATGCCTCCTTGTTAACACTCAGCATTATAAGGTAGGAATCAAGGGTAAGTGGAACAATCAAGAGAAAGGAGTAGCAACCTTACTTAAACCTTGGTGTAGTAGATAATGAAAAGGAAGCCTTCAGGTCATCCTCAATTATACTTGGCCAACTTATTTATGAAATCTTGTAATTTTTGGGGATTAGAAGACATTAACGTCTTATTAAAAAATTATGAGAGATGTAATTATTTATAAGAAACGAAAAATGATAAAGAATTTAGAAATCCTTAAGTGATAAAATTTTAATATACTGAAATAATTTTGAATGGAAATAATTCTATTATCAAAACTTTAATAGATAAAACTAATATTTTTTAATGTAAATATAAAAATTATACATTTTTATAAAAGCAGAAAAAATTACTTGCCATTTTTTGAACTTAAAAAGTAATATTTAGATTTACAAGAAAATGTTAAATGTGAATGAGATTTTATTTTTTAATTGCAAGTAATCAGCTTTGAAAAATAAATTCACAGAATGAGAGGTAAAATTTAACATGTTAATATTTTAAAAATAACCAGCTGATTTTAATTTTTCAGTTGTTCATAATGAAGAGTATGTATATAGATAAATATAAATTCTTAGTATATTCATGGTACACTTGGATACATATATAGTCCTAAAAAGTGTGTATGTATATATATATATATATATATATGCATAAGTACACTCAAATATATTTCAAGTTACAACAGGATAAAAAAAATACAACTAGAGTTTCACATTGTCAACCCCCAGGTGAGCTAGTATTCAACATGTCTCGACTTTAAAAAAAAAATTTGGTAGACATTCCAAGTAGATTTATACAAGTAGACTTGTATACATATATAGTGCAAAAAGGAGTGTCTTTGTGTGTATGTGTTTTTGTTGATAGATAGATATGAACAAGGATAGATAGATAGATAGATAGATAGATAGATAGATAGATAGATAGATAGACAGATATGAACAAGAATAGATAGATAGATAGATAGATAGATAGATAGATATGAACAAGAATAGATAGATAGATAGATAGATAGATAGATAGATAGATATGAACAAGAATAGATAGATAGATAGATAGATAGATAGATAGATCGTTCACTTTCATAGTTATGTAGATATAGTACACGGACACATATATTTATTGATCTCTATGAGCACACTTTCAAACAAACATATATTTTGCACACACACACATACATGTACGTATTTATTTATATCCTTACATGTACACTTGTATATGAACACATGTTTGTATGCGTGTGTGTGTGTGTGTGTGTGTGTGTGTGTGTGTGTGTGTGTGTGTGTATTGCCCGAAAATTCATAGTGTTGTTCAGTGAGTTCATGTCTGAGCATAGTTCGTGAAGATATCAATACTTTGACAGTTCTAAGTGAAGATTTTAGAAGCATATGAATGGACTCACGGTAAGAATATGGTCTGTGATAAAAAAAAAACCCTTGTTCCATACTTGAACCTAGAACTCAACAACTATATAACAAAGACAGAGAAAAACACACACACGTATGTATTTATTTATATCTACACAAGTATACTTGCATATAGATATATATTTGTATATGAATCTATAGAAAGAATAAATGTGTACACACATATGTATGTATGTGTTTGAGAATAGAAACGTATTTTACTGTTTCTGGTTTCTTTATTTTTCGATGGCATATCAACCTTCATGGGTTATTTAATGCCAGAACCATCCTTGTAGAAGACGTGCATTGGTACTATTTAACCCATAGCTGGGGGGAATAAGGGGTTCATATCTTTCCCTGAGGGTATTAGTTCGAAAGTGAATGTTATAGTGCAACGGAAGTTTAAACTAGCATACTACAATCTCGTAGTCCAGCATTTTAGCCATCATACCACGAGGACTTACTCTGAACAGAAATTCATTGTGTTGTGTGTTGAGTTCATGTATATGTATAACTCATATAGATTATTAATATTTTGACAGTTGTAAACGAAGATTTTAGAAGCACATGAATGGACGCACGACAAAAAACCCAAAAAAAACATGGTCTGTGAGAAAAATCCTCGTTGGCCACTTGAACCTAACACTCCACAATTATATTACAGAAGAAAAAGACACGTACAGAGACGTGCACTTTTTTTTTTTCTTTTTAATACTGGAGAGATAGAAACTTTTTCTTACCTCATCAGAAGTTTCCCCGATCTCATCGGAAGAGTCGACATCAGCATTGTAAATACTCAACCTTCGCTTCATTGTCGTGATTTGTGAAGGTAGATTGAAAAAAAAGCTCAGGTAGATTTTTCTGCGAGTAACAACAACAGTTTGGAACGACGATGCTACGATGACGATACTAAGATTCCTGCTCTATCACACCTGAGCGTTGATATGTGGTGGCTGGTTGCAAAAGCTGATTTTGGCAATAATCAATAGAGACAGACAGATAAGGAGTGTAGATACTCATGAGTACATATGTAGATGTGACAGTAGCCCTGTCAGGCAGGGTTGACATTTCACGGGGTGGTACACAGACACATCTTTTTTTTTTTTTTTTTTTTAAATTAGCAAAAGACCTTTTGCATTCAATTAAAAAAACAACTCATCACGTCCTCACCTGGACATGCCCGTAAGCACACACACACACACACACACACACATATATATATATATATATATATATATATATATATATATACACACACACACACACACACAATTATTAGTAGATGTCTTAAAGCCTTTTTTTTTAAGTTATCACAATTCCAAATCGGTCAAATTTGAACAATAAATATTAACTAGCAAGGTAATTAATATACAATTCTTGTATTTTTCTCCGAATGGTGAACTATTGTTGTTATAGTAAATTATATATATATATATATATACCAAAAATGACGGGAAGTGTCGGAGAAATCCAACAATGTGGTTTTGACAGTATTTCTTCCCTCTTTCTTTCCTTGGTTCCTTTCTTCTTTCTTTTCCCTTATTTTTTTCTTCCGTTCCTATCTTCTTCCCATTCCGACAGCAGAATGGAAGAAGCGATGTAGGCAGGCATTTACTACAATTAAAGAAGCAGTACACTAAAATCTGGCGAGGGTTCTTTCAGTAACCCACCCAACACACCGGTCATCGACTATGAAAGAAAGAGCTGAGGGTGGGCTAAAACGCTTGTCAGTCACTATAGACGGGTGGGTCGGGGTCTCACTCCGACACTTCCTTCGCTGATCTTCCAAATTTTAAATTAATTCGCTTGGTTTAGTAGAACACTGCACGTCACCAGACATGAATTACCATTGACAATCAAATCAGTCAGTTGCACATGTGCTGAAATGTATACAAACAGCTCTCACTCTACCCTAAAACAGAAACAGAGACAGAAATATGTATGCACTCAATATAAGAGTTTTAACTCATGTGAGTATGGTCGGCCCAACTACTTGAAAGGTGCAGAATCCAGTGAGAAAAAAAAGGACACTACAGGTTGTATATTAACTATATAAATCAACTTGAGATTCCTCTAGGGTAAGACCCGGCCCAGCACTAATCAAGTAACAATTTAACCAACCCCATTAACCTTAGACTACTGACGATATCCATGAATAAATCGGATAATAACCAGGTAAAAATCGAACCTAATTTATACTGCAGGTATAGAAGGTTGGATATAAAAAAAACCCAAAAAAAACTAGTTACCAACAAGACAAGTGTTGTTTTAACTTAAATACCGAGGTACAAATATTTCTATTATTTAAATCATAAATTTACTCGTGCCCGTTTTTATTTGTTACTAGACGACTTATCAAACTGATAGTAGCATCAGTTCATAATGAAATTGATGTTTCTATTGGGAAAAGATTCTAATTCATATTTCACAGTTACCTCCATTATATTGAGAATTTTAATGATTAAAAAAGTGACATCTAGCATAAATGCAGACCCTCCCCCACACACAAAATTATCATTAGGTTTCAAATTGGTCAGGAAAATGCTTTATTCTCTAAGTTAGATTTCTTTAATTGTAAAGGACAGGTGAACAAAATCTTTCAAATTATTCATATAGAAACAACCCATGAACGTACTGGGTTCCCAAAGTAAAACTGGTCCATGATATTCTTCAAAATTTAGAAAGGAGTGAAAAGTTCTAATTAGAATTTCATATTTATCGCCACGACATTAAGAATTTGGATTATTAAACAAGGACTTATAACTTCATCACTAATACAAAATTATCATTCAGTTGCCAACTGGACAAGAACGTGCTTTATTTTGCAAGTTTAAATATATTGCTTAAATAAAATTATCACTTTGAGGTGCTATTTTTGCTGGATTACACACACACACACACACACACACACACACACACACACACACACACACACACACACACACACACAAATATATATATATATATATATATATATATATATATATATATATATATATATATATATATATAAAAGCATGATGAGAATATTAGTAAATATGAATTATAAAAAATGAAGAGTTAAAAAATTTTAGATGGTAAGTTTTTAAGAAAAAGAATTCAAAATATTTTCTAGCAAGTTTATATATATTTTTATATATATATTTTTCATATATATTTTTTATTAAATATAAACTTCAAGTTTAGATTTGTTGTATTTTCAAAAAAGAGAAGGAAAGAATAGAGAAAATTTTACAAAACGAATGGAAAGAAATGGAAAGGTTCCAAATTAACTCCTTTAGCTGTGTTTGTGTGTTTGTTTGAAGCCCGCCATTCTGTTTGAGGAAGAATATTATACAATAAGAGAAGAATGATTTTCTACAATTGAAAAAGACAAGGCAATAAAACTGTGTAGGTATCATTTCGATGCTAAACTACTGTATTTCAAAAATTCAATTTTATTATTTTTCCTGGGAGGCTCATCAAATTTTCATATATATATATATATATATATATATATATATATATATATATATATATATATATATATATATATATTCTATTAGATAAAAAGAGTTTCTGAATTCTGAATTGGATCACAACTAAGTCTTAAAAGTTCTGTTTGTGCATTGATTTATTTGATTGTATTAAAAATTCTTCTTTTTTTCCCTCAAAATGAGATTTTCTTTCTTGAATAATAAAAGAAGAAAAAAAAAAAGGTCCCACAAAAATCAAAAAGAAAACATTAAAATCAAACTGACCACATTTAATTAAGAAAGTGTCTGCATTTTCAAGAACAACTCTCCTAACTGGTGGCGATTGTGCATTTTATAATATTTGACTGACACAGCTTGCCTGCTAATTTAGATGTTTGGCCCAAACTTAAACAGCTGGTTCATAACACTATATTCATCTCCAAGTACATCTGTGTATTTTTTTTTTAAATATTCAGGATTTCTTTTTTTTTCAGTATACCTCACCAGGTTCAGAGAATACAATAAAATCCATTTGATAAAAAAAATAAAGAAAAATTAAAATGTGATACAACAAATATATTAATAAAAAACTCAGTGTGCCTGTCAACCTGAAATTTGAATTAATATCATTGCTAATATTAATATTATTTTTGCCTCATCAACATTTATAATATCAAATGTAATTTCCTTAAGGACTGAAAATTTTTCTTTATGTATTAATGAATAAAAAATATAGTTCTCTGACACATCAACAGATATATGGGTCTATGCAGTGTTCAATACTGTACTTCTATATTGAGAGAAATCAGAATAATCTATTGTCATCTTTAGCACCAAAAATTTTTCTTCATGTTTTAATGAATGAAAAATACAGTTTTGGGACACATCAACACATACATGGGTCTATGTAGTGTTCAATATTACATTTCTATATTGAGAGAAAACAGAATTATCTATTGTCATCTTATCTATTAATGGGAATCCTACGGAGATGAAAAAATAAAATAGAACTATGAATTCAATGATAAATCCTCTGGTGTTGCCAGCTGTGTATTTGAGGATAGAATTCCAGAAAATGGTCGCAGTCTTGTAATGATGATAAAATAATGATTTAATCAATAAGTTAATAAAATCTTCTCTCCTGTCCTGTCAGGATCCCATATCTTATTTTTTAAGATTGTATATGTGTGAGAGTTTTGTGCTTTATATTACAGATGAGGATTATAACAAGAAAGGAGTTAGCTAGATGTGATCCCCTTCCTCATGTTAATTAGTCTTGTATGCATTTGTACACAGTGGGACTGAGATTTGAATTCAAACTAGCCTCCCCAGCCACTGACTCCAGCAGTAGAGAGGGTTCGATTATCCAAGGGATACGAAAACCTGCTGAGTAAAAAAAAAGTTGTAGATGCAAAAGACATAGTGCCTGTTTTTCATATCCTCATCCCCAGAAGGCTTCCCAGCTTAGCAGCAGTAAATGTTGCAAGGCACCGAGAATCCACAGTGGGACAGCAGTGGTAACGCCTGCCGAAACTTGTCTTCTGGTACAGATGAAATCTAGAGACTGATACGTGAGATGACCGGTTGGTCAGTCAGAGGGGATACGGTGGGTGGAGGTGTTTTGAAGAAGATAAGATGACGTACACGAAAGAGAAAAAGCAGAATTATTTAGAAGTGACCAACGTTGCAAGTGAGGAAGACACTGAGTTAGTTAAAAATTGGAACAAATATTGTAATCCACGTCATATGATCCGGCATGAAATCAAGTTGCAGGGTGTGGTGGCTTGTCTCATATACTGTTTCTTTAAAACATTTACTCGGAGAAATAATGATGAGCTTGAAATAATTTTGGAAAAGGTCAAAGAAAGATAATCAAACTAAATTCATAAATGACTGATTTCCCTAGCCTTTGGGTTGGGATTAAAGTGTGCTCACTGTTCATCTTCCTTAGCCGTGTTCTTGTCTTTGAACAGGACAGAAGAAAAAAAAAAAGGGTAAGCTTGATCACAGACATTTCAATGCAGTAGCAGTACCCCACTACAGCACTAAAGGAAGAAGGTCAGAATAATCCGATGACAATGGTCATGAAGATTATGACTAGTTTTCGCCCTGTCATATTACAGAAACACTTCACCATAGGTAAGATACAAGGTCAATTGGTAAGCAGGGTACAGCTTGTTTAAACTCAGTTTTCCTTCTTCCAGACTGGTAGCTAACCAAGGCTAAAGAACCTAGTCCACCCAACTATTTACCCATACTGGAAGAGAAGAATAGATTCATGCCTTTCCCAAGGGCATTCATCAAATGCAAACTGCCTTGTCCAGGATTTAAACTTTGGTCTCTGATTCCATTTCCTATGACGATAACCATTATGTTAAGCATAACTCCTGCTCCATCGTTAAACTTTCCATGCATCTAAACTGCTTACAAAGAGAGGTGGTGAAATAAAATCTTCCCAGACTTTCAGCTTGTCTAACATTGAAAGGGAATAATACTGAGATGCAAATAGATAATGGCCCTGTTGGCTGGGGCTGCAAAATACACCAACTGCATCTCTGTAGAGGGGTAAGACACCGCCAATGAGTGTCCTGGATATGATACTAAACAAATATGATGGTGAGGCTCCAGTAATGCTGGAGTTTTGGGGAATGTAGAGTACCCTTTTATTGCCAGGTCCACTCTGGCCTGGAGTGGTAGCACCTGATAGGGTCATACATATGGGTCAAATAGAACTGTTTAACATTCAAACTGTGTACTTATGCTAACCTGAATTGTTTGAAATAGAACTGTCTACATGAATGAAAATGGATTTGGCACTAAATAACCTACAATGGTTGATATGCCATCAAACCAAACCAAATAGATAAGTCATCAAGAAAGCCAGTAACTGGAAGAAAAATAAGTAGACAAAGTCTCATCCTGTGAGCCAGGTGTAATAAGATATGCTTGATTTAGTATTCTGGACTGAAAACAGCAGTTAACCCAAACTAAGTAGTCATAGGGGTTAGCTAGATGATCCTGCCCACACAAGGATATGAACCCCAATAAAAGATGATAGGATTTATTGATTCTCTCTTTTGGTGGCTGGGGTATGAGGAGACAAATGTTTGCTTGTACAGAGAGTGAGTAAACCTTTCAAAAATATGAGAAGAATTGGTTCCAAATAGAATAAAGAAACTACTTTGCATCTTTTGTCAGTTCTCAATTACCACTAACTTCCATAGCCTCAGAAACTGATTCAAGAGAATAAAGTAAAAGAAGTCTCAACACTATAGCAAGTTGTGTTTTTGAGTTTCTCTTCTCTCATCCAACAATTAGCCATCATTAACATAGCCATCATCGTGACTACACAACACTGGAATCAGAGTGTATTGTCTATTTATCTTATTCAGCTATGGTCTTGTCTTTGGGTGAAATCCACCAAAAAAGAAAAAAATGAGGCAAATGTGGTCCTGGGGATCTTGACTTCAGGGCAGCAGCTCCCCATTGCAATAAAAGGAAATGTCATAGTAGTCTTATGCCTTCAGGACACTAGTGGAGACCAGTTAGTTTTTGTCCTTGTCCATACATGCATGTGTGGATGACTACATTAAATTGCCCATGTGTTGCAATTAATTCCAGTAGACAGTTGAATATCTACGATAAGTATACTAAGTGGGTAGAGGATAGATATGGCATAGTAGAAAATGTGCTTGACTGCGACATTGTTGTGAAACAGTCGGAACTCCAGTCAAACTATTACATTCACTTTTGGGCTAATACCCTTGAAAAAGACATGATCGCACTTATCCATCCCCTCCCAGCTATGAGTTAAGTAGCACCACTACTGTTCTTCTACAAGGATGATTTTGGCATTAATTAATCCACAAAGGTTGATATGCGATTAAACCAAAGAACCTAAGTATACTTACTTTTTATGCCTAAATTTATCTACAGTGAGTAAATTTAAATTACAACAGATTACAAAATAAAATTATTTTTCTATGACATATTTACCCAAACCCCCTGCCACTAGCAGGATGTGACAAAAAGTCAATTTTTAAGCAGAGTTTGACAGCTTTCAATTCAAAGTTTTCCTTCTCCTAGACCAGTTGCCATACTAAGATTAAAGAGCCCAGTCTGCTCTAACTATTTACTCATAGCTGGAGGGAGAATAGTTGCAAAATACATTACAACCTCTTCCAAGATTTGAACTCTGGTTGGTGTGTCCATTTTCTTCAAGAATGACCTATACACCACAAGTGTTTCCCCTGCCTTTTTTGTTATGGATATTGATATTATATAAATAAATATTGATATTATATAAATAACCCCGAGTCATCATCTGAGGAAGGCTTTCTTGAAAGCAATACTGCGGTTTACCCAGCAGTCATTGTACAAAGGTATTATGAATACATAAGTCCAATAAATATATTTACACAATTCCTGTGAAAGTTACAGAGGTGTAGCAATTTTATTTTTCTTTACAGAATTTTGATTCTGTAAAGTCTGGTAATATACAATTAAGAAAAGTTGGCAACCATAGTCAAGGGTGACCTGAAGGTTCCCTTTTCGATACCTACTACACCAAGGTGTAGGAAAGGGTGCTACTCCTTTCCCTAGATTGCTCCACTTTACCTTTGATCCGTACCTTATCATGCTGAGTGTTAAGCAAGGTGGCATCAAGTACCATTTTTTGAGTCTTTGGTATGACTCGACTTGGGATTGAACCCAGGTCTCCCAGGCCATTGGCAAACACTCTAACCATTATGCCAATGTCTGGTATATTTTATAAGTTGGCAAAGTTAGTCAAGGGTGACCTGAAGGCTCCCTTTTCAATAGGTACAACACTAAGATGTAGGGGAGGGCACTACTGCATTCCCTGGATTGCTCCACTTTACCCTTGATCCTTACCTTATAATGCTGAGTGTCAAGCAAGGCGTCATCAAGTACCATTTCTGAGTCTTTGGTATGACTCAACCTGGAATTGAACTCCAGTCTCTCGGACCATTAGCGAACACTCTACTCATTAATGTTCCACTTTTAGAAATAAATCTAGTTAATTTTCCTACTAAACCTAAGATACCACTGATTTTATTGATTTGAGTTGAATATTATACAACAAAAATAGATATTATTAGGTATTATTTAATACCAAACTCTACAGACTTGAAACTTTATTTCATTGTATAATGTTCAACTTGAAATAATAATATCCTGATATCTTTGGTTTAGAAGAAAATGAACTAAGAAAAAAATGTTTGGAGTGTATTTATTCAAGAGTAATGATATATATCTTGGTGTTGTTTAGTTTGGTTCGGTTTTATGGCATATCAACGATTGTTGGTTATCTAAGGCCAAATCCTCTTTATACATATATGTTGAATTTGTAAACATATTTTGTTGATAGCATTTTCAATGAGCCAAAGATAATTTTTTGCGCAAAGTTAAATGATTTCAATTCTTGCTAATAATTCTATTCAATATCAATCATTTGTTTGCACACAGTGAAGTGGTTACAAGTATTGCTATTTAACACAAACTATTTTATTGAACACTATTCATTTATTTGAACAAAGTCAAATGTATTCCATGTATTCCTATATAATAACAATAATTCAACTTAGGCACACAGTTAAAGAGTATCAAGTATTGCTATCTAATGCTTATAATTCTTTTCAGCATTACCCATTCATTTGCACAGTCAAATGATTCCAAGTATTGCTTGTTAGAAATAAATATTCCTTCAATATAATTTTGCATTATAAAACAAAATTACAAAATTTAAATAAATAAATATAATAAATATAACTTTTCACAAGTATTAATTTTTAAAAATGATTAAAAGGACATTTTTTTATTGGTTGAGAATAAAAAACTGTCTTTGTGTAAATATTAATTTTATAACTATAAATAAGCAGATGTTGTTTAAAAAGACACTTATGATAAACAATGTCACAGTCAACAAAAACTTTTCGGCATGGAATGATGTCGCTTCAAATAACCAACGTTACACACCTGAAAAGTAATGAATCTTCGAAAACAACTATTCTTTGAAAGAAAAGCAAACAAAGAACCTAAGCTAAGTATTAATTTAGTTGTGCTTTTATTTGGGTCTATATATGTATATATGTGTGTAAGTGCTTGAATATGTGCAATATGAATTTAACTTAGCTATGTGTTCACTTCTCTCATAAAACTTCACAAAAAAAAAGGTATTACGTTGGTTAATAATAAACATAAATATTTTAAGTTGGATTAAATAAATTTTCCACATGCCACGTTTCACTAGCATTTCAATTAAACATCAGTCATTTGTTAATGCTGAAGTTCTGTTGTAAATTGTACTTGAGTGTAGTTCATGTGTTGAATTACGCGTCAAAGTGAATACAGACTTGAGCATGAGGAAGGAAAGATTATATGCATATTGGGGCATTCCACAATGCACAGGTGGTCTAGTCCATTCTCTTGATGGTGATTAGCTGCCAGCCCAGGAGTGGCTATGCTAGCGTGCATATGTACTGGCCAACTCATTCACATATTTTTGTCTTTTAGCTGGATGCCAGCCGGGCCACCGAGCTGGTAAGTGTTGTTTATTGTTTTATCTTGTGCGTTAGGGCTGTAGCTTTTTCAGTTAACACACAGTTAAATGATCAAACAGTTCTATTTCTAATAATTCAATTTAATGCAATTCATTTGTTTGAACACAGCTTAAATAGTCAGTTCTATTTGACCCATAGATAAGACCCTATTAGGTGTTACCACTCTGGGTCAGAGTGCAAGGGCAATGAAGGTGTACTCCATATTCCCCAAGGCTCCAGGACACTTATTGGGGAGGTGTTATCCATCTACAGAGATGCAGTTGATATATTCTACAGCCCCAGCCGACTGGGCGTGATATATATCTGCACTGATTTTTTTTTTCTTTACTATATTTATTTTCTTTTCTGGAATTAAATAGAACAACATCCAAACATTTTCATTAATGTAAAATGTAATGGTAAAGTTGGCAACCTTAGTCAAGGGTGACCCAAAGGCTCCCTTTTCAGTAGCTACTACACCGAGATGTAGGGGGAGCACTACTTCTTTCCCTTGATCCTTACCTTATAATGCTGTTAAACAGGTGGAATCAGGTACCATTTTTTGAGTCTTTGGTATGTCTCAACCAGGGATTGAACCCCGGTCTCCCAGACCATTGGCGAACACTCGACTCATTTGGCCAATTAGGATGTAGCAGCCACAGATCTATTTCCTTTCACGAATCAATGCCCCCACTAAGAGAGTCGGTCACTCATTGACCAATCAACTGGCAGAGCGCATTAATTCCTTCTTCCTGTCAAGAACTATTTTTTTTAGTCCCTTCTTTTTGTGTGTCAACAGTCAGAGAGCCATGAGCCAGCAACACGAACAGATCTCTCTCACATGACTACTACTGATTCCACTTGGAACCCATCGCTGAAGAAAACGCTGCTGCTAGCTTTGCGCATGCTTCCTACAAACCAAGGACCAACATACTGACCAGCAACACCAAAGGGATAATTTCTCACTCTCAATCCTTAACACCTGCTACTATGATAAACCTTTCTTTGTTGTGTTGTTTAAAAGAAGTTTCATTGTTCATTTGTGTTGCCAAATAATTTATAGTGTGAGAGAAATTAACCATTTCCCGAAACACTAAAAGTCTATTTATACAATATGATGCAAGTTAAGTAAAACTAAAAAGCTCTGTAGTGTTTCATTCTTTTTGTTTCACTGATGTTCGATATTTACTTTTATTGAGAGACTTACAATGGAATCAAACTGATAATTTATAGAAGTCATTTTTTTCCCTCAGTACCACAGTATGGCCTAATGAGTAGAATGTTTGCCAAGTTTACTTACTTTTACTTACCACAGTATAATTGAAACACCTGGAGAAAAAAACTGAAAGCAGCACCCCACAAAATAGCCACTGTATAGCCACTTAACTCCCATCTCATAAACCATTCAAATAAGATAAGCAAGACATGCTAGAGAAGTAAGGACAAACTTATAAGCAATGTTCTCTGATGGACTCCTAGTGTTATCTGACCAGCTAAAACTTACATTTATCAGTTCTGTGCAAACACTGGGTACCGTCTAGAGGACTTACCAAGTGTGATGGCAAGAAAGAGAGTCAAAAGAATCTGTGTTATCAGTATGCAATGATTATGTCTCTTTTTTTTTCCAAATGTTTCTTCTCATCAATGAAAGTTTGTCTTTCTTCTTAATTATTTTCTTTTGAAATAAGATTGTTTTTAATAAACACTTTTTATTCTCTTTTATAATTATTTACTTTGATGTGCTAATTATTTCAGTTAACAGTCTGTAATTAAAAAACAAAACGAAAAAATAAATAAATTTTATTTGTTAAAGAAAGCATTTCTTAACTGGCCTCACATTTTGAATATATTCTTAAAATCTTTCAACAACATTTCATATTATTTTTAGGACCTTAAGAAACAACAGACGCATACAGAAGATTAAAGTTTATCAAAAGTAGGTATTTACCCAACCCCTCCGCCCTGGGCAGGATATGACACAAGGTCATTTTTTTTTCAGTAGAATAAAGCTGGTTTGCAATCTGAGTTTTTCTCCTCCCAGTCTTCTTGCCTAAACAAAACTAAAGAGCTCTGTTTGCTTTATTATTTGCCCATAGCTGGAAAGAGAACTGATGGATTCATGCCTTTCTCAAGAGTATTAGCATAAAGTGAAATGCGGACAGTCTCATCCAGGATTTGAACTCAGGTTGCCAATTGGTATTTTCATCAAGTCTCTTAAGTTTATCATAAGTAAGTTCATTTTGTTTTTTTTTACAGCCCTTTATTCCAAAGTTTATTTCAAGCCACACCTGAAGACAATGGTTGGTGTTACATCACAGAAGTGCCGCAGCATCTTTTAGACACCAGTGACTTTTATTATTTGGGTTATCATAGAACATCTTTTTTTGTAGGTACACATCAGTATAAAGGAACCATTACTATAAGGAGCTGAGGAGAGAGAGTTACTATGTTATAGTGGTTAGTTGGCTGGCTGGTTGGGTTTTTTGTTTTGTTTTATGGAGTATTAACCCTTTTCAGGTCATTTAATGCCAAATTAAGTCATTTTGATTAAAGTTTCAAACAATTCAGTTCAGTATAAGTACAGTTTTGTTGACACATAGTTAAATGTCAAAACAGTTCTACTTCAAATAATTCCGTTGAGCATAAATACACAGTTTAAATGTCAAAAACAGTTCTATTTTAAACAATTCAGTTTAACGTAAATATGCAGTTTAGATCAATAGATAGGATCCTATCAGGTGCTACCACTCCAGGTCATAGTGGACTTGGGAGTGATGGCAATGAAGGGGTACTCCGTATTCTCCAAAGTGCCAGCATTACAGAAACCTCATCATCAGATTGTTTAGTGTCATATCTAGGACACTCGTTGCAGGCGAGTCTTACCCCACTGCAGAGAAGCAGTCGGTGTATTCTACAGCCCCAGCTGACTGGGCAAGTGGTGCAGTGACTAATGAGCTAAACTGCAACATAGTTGTAAGCAAGTTCAAATTCCAGTTGCACTATTACATTCACTTTTAGACAAATACTTTTGAGAAAGATATAAACCTCCTTATTCTCCCAGCTATAGGTTAAATAGTTCTACTATTATCCTTCTATAAGGATGGCTTTGGTATTGAATATCCCACAAAGGCGGATATGCCATTAAACAAAGAAACCAAACCAAATTATTGGGAGCCCATGTTGCATAGCGATGTACACAAATATGGGGACATGTTATTATCATTAGGATTTATCATCACAGGGTCTGGTTTTAGGTATCCTGTTTGTTAACATCCTATCTTGGCTTACGGGACGAGCAATTATCTCCCACTGGAGGAAGAGGAAGCTGTGAGGAGAGGAAAAGGAGGGTTGACCACTTTTTAGAGGGATCTCTTCGAGACAAGTCGCACGTGTTAACTCTAAAATAAAATATATATTTATCCTATTCTTGCCTGGACCTTATTTATCTTAATTAACACTGTTTTTCATTTCCAAATGTCTCTTTTTTTTATAATAAATATATCCTATTTTACATCTATTCTTCCTTCACACCAACAAAGTCTTGCCTCTGATAAAGTTTCACTCTGAATGTATCTTACAGTCTGAAAATAACTGTTTCTGTACATGAGTTTGAACTGGCTATTGTGTATGTGGGTCATTCAAAAAGTTCTAAGACTCACCGAGAAAGAAGAGCTATAGCTGAAGATTTTTGTTGTGGCAACACACTACCACTTTAAACATACATGGGTTGTTCAAAAAGTTCTAAGCCTCACCAAGAAAGAAGTGCTATAGCTAAACATTTTTAACTGAGGTTTTAGGGATGAACGAGCTGTCTGCAAAATGGGTCCCAAGAATACTAATATCAGGGCAGAAGTTGAAGAGGGTTATCATTTCCAGGACTCTTCCGACTCTCCGACTTCTTTTTGGTGAGGCTTAGAACTTTTTGAACAACTCTTGTAACTAAATCACTATCAAATTTTGGCATAGGAAATTTGCATGGCTCTATGAAAGACAATGTTTGCATAGCACATAATAACAGAGGAATTTGTTAACACTTGGCCTCAATCTTAGATGTTCCTTGTTTTTCCACTTACAAATTTCTCTTTTTTAGAGTAAATATATCCTATTTTGGAGCAATCCAGGGAAAGGAGTAGTGCTCTCCCTTACACCTTGGTGTAGTAGCTATTGAAAAGGGAGCCTTCTGGTCACCCTCGACTATGGTCGCCAACTTTACTTACTTTATATCCTATTTTAGGTGATCAAACTACTTCTTTCATTCATTGATTATAATACCAATATCTTATTTAATATATTCCAGTGACTTAACATTTCCACAAACTTGGATACCTTTGGAAACAATATCAACAATGTTGAATAACTTTTTTAATTTTCTAAAAGATTTCTTATTCACTTAGCCTGTCCATCCATCTGACTGTCATTGCTGAGGTTACACTTGCATATTCCCCAAAACCTATCAACCATTCTGTGCCACAAGGTCAGACTTTTAATTTCATTTTAATTATCTTTTTCTTCTTCATCTTCTTATCTGTAGCCATGTAAGAACTGTATGACTGCACCACTTTGACTTTAACAAAACTCCTGGAGAAAAAGCTAATTACACAAGGATGTTGCCTACTGTTTTAAACTAATCCTGGAAGCAGTACCCTACAAAAAAAGCAGCTGAATGACCACCTACCACCCATCACATAAACTATCCAAATAAGACAAGCAAGACACGCTGAGCAAGTAAGGACGAACTCATAATGCTGTTTTGAACAAAACTTGGAAGCAGCATCCTACAAAACAGCAACTGTACAGCCACTCATCTCCCATCTCACAAACTATCCAATTAAAACAACCAAGACAAGCTGGGCACTGCTGGAGGAAGGAATGACAAACTCATAAGCAACATTCTCCTATCAATCCCTACACAAAAAACTTATATTCATCAGCTCTGTGCAGAAACTAAATGCCATCAAGAGGACTTGACAAGAATGTTAACTGATAGAGATAGATGGTGAGAAAGAGTCAAGGGAAAATGATGATGATGATGATCTATTGTGGAGTTATTGAAAAAAAATCAACTCACTTTTCTCTTTCACTACAGACCTTGCTTTTTGCTGACATCTATCCTTTCTTTACTCAGCAAGACTTGATTCTTCTTTTCCTCAAATAAAAGTTCCCACGCATAGTGCAGAACTCTATTTTCACTGAGCTCTATTTTTCCTTCACATCATCAAGGTCTCACCTCAAACAAAATTTCACTCTGAACGTATCTTGCATTCCAAAAATAACTGCTTCTTGGCAAGAGATTGAACCAGCTTTTATGTCGCTGCATTACTGTCTAGAATGTTTGCTTGGCACACAGCATGAGGTCAAACCAACTAGTACTGACTGATCCTTCACCATATCTATCTATCTCTACCTATTTTTCTTATTTGTTTTTTTATTCTTTCCCTTTTAATAAGGTCATTCTATTACATCGGTGCACTATTACACTGGTGCAGATAACTTGATTGTACTCTCTATTTCTAAAAAATTTATGTGATACTGAGCAACCTACTGCACTCTACATTAGTTGTAGGTGTCTATATATATAATTCAATGTTAAAAGTTATTAACTACATTATCAAATCAAATATGTCTTGGACCCTAGAGCCTGTAGTTTAAATTTTCAATTTAATAGTAAGTAGTAGTTGGCGACAATAGTCGAGGGCGACCCGAAGGCTCCCTTTTCAGTAGCTACTACACCAAAGTGTAGTGGAGGGTGCTACTCCTTTCCCTGGATTTCTCCACTTTACCCTCGATACGTACCTTATATTGCTGAGTGTTAAGCAAGGAGGTATCAAGTACCATTTAAAAAATCTTTGGTATGACTCGACTTGGGATTGAACTCAGGTCTCCCAGACCATTGGTGAACACTCTACCCACTAGACTCAGAAAGATATTCGGTTTTTTATCACTGTTTGATTAACAAGTCTACATGAGGTGCCCGTGGCGTAATGGTTATTATAGTAGAAAATGGACATGCTGACATGAGTTCAAATCCTGGATAAGGCTGATTGCATTTCATATAGTGCTAATACCCTTGGAGAAAGGTATGAATTTATTTATTCTCCTTCCAGCTATGGGTTAATAGTAGAGCAAACTGGGCTCTTTAGCCTTGGTTTGGCAACCAGTCAAGGAGAAGGGAAACTCTGAATTCAAACCTGTTAAACTCAGCTTAAAAATAGACCTTCTATCACATACTGCTCATATGGAGGGGTTGGTAAATAAATCATGAGTTCTGTAAACTGAATTTATTATTTTCATCTTGGCCTATGTCATTCATGTCTCCACCTATGATCAGAATATTGTGTTTGGGAATGTGTTGGACAAGGGAAGATAGCTCATTATAACAGGTGATGACATTTATTTGATTACTGACATTGGTGAAACTGTTGCATGAGATAATCATCATTCAGAGGTTGCCATTAAATGTAGATTCTTGACTGGATTTTCTCTATGCCATTTAGTGATTTTAAAGCATGGGGACTGAGAAGTATTCCTACACTATCAATGGTGCCATTGACAGAGGTTTTCCATGCAGATGTCAACTCATACACATGGACACACCAGTATTTGTTGACCAGCAAAAACTTACATCAACTCTATATGGACACTGGATGCTGTCAAGAGGATTTACCAAGATGGTGAGTCAAGGGAATCTGTGCCATCAGAAGGCCTTGATGATGAAAAGTCAACTTGAAAAAAGGATACAGAATTTTACATAGGAACACTATATAGTATAATGATTACTTTATTAACTTGTGTTAACATATTCTGCTTTCTCTAAAAGTTTTGTTAACTGTACGATATACTTTATATATTTTCCTTTTGATAAAAGAATGAGACCCCATCTACCAATGCTTACCAGAACCATAGCCAACTAATTAACTGAATTCAGGCAGAGCTGGAACTAGGGTCTCATGAGCCCCTACCCAAAATCTATAATACAAGGAAGCCTTCATATCATATAAAAAGATAGATAGTTGTGTGTGTTTAGCGGTTAGAGTGTTTGCCAATGGCCCAGGAGATCAGGGTTCAATCACTGGTTGAGTCATACCAAAGACTGAAAAAATGGTACTTGATATCTCTTTGCTTAAAACTCAGCATTAACAGGTATGTATCAAGGGTAAAGTGGAGCAATCCAGGGAAAGGAGTAGCATCCTCCTCTACACCTCGCTGTGGCAACTATTGAGTCACCCTTAACTAAGGTTGCCAACTTTACTTCCAACTTTATGGGTCAGTTAGCCTCCTTAGTTACATTTCCGAGTTGTCGTTTAAACAATATTGTGATGTCAATAAACAAATGATCAACAAAGGTAGTAGTCCCATCAGGAGCAAGCTTGAGTGATGATATGCATGATACACTCTATTACATGGCAATTTTCATAAAGTAGTATTCATAGAAAATATATGAACCATCATTCTAGTAAATGGCAATTTTCATAAAGTAGTATTCATAGAAAATATATGAACCATCATTCTAGTAAATGGCAATTTTCATAAAGTAGTATTCATAGAAAATATATGAACCATCATTCTAGTAAATGGCAATTTTCATAAAGTAGTATTTAGAGAAGATATATGAAACCCACCCTTCTTGGGTTCCTAAGCAAGTTTATCCCCCCCACTCCCCTCATTTTGTGCTCCCAATCTATCTCTGGACATAATATAAGGTTGATATGCCATTAAATAAAGAAACCATGTAAAATCATATGAAAAACTGCCAAAATTATTCTTTTAATAACAAAATATAATTTTCATCAATTTTTAATTCAATCAATCTCACCTTAAAACTGTCTTTAAAAATAGCTTAAGAAAAAGCAAACAGTCAATATTCCTTTTTTTAAATAAAAAGATATTAATTCTTATTAATTCTCAATTTAAACAGTCTCATCCTAAAATGATATAAGGTTGGCTTTTAAAATGACTTAAAAACAGCTAATATCTATTTTTTTAATTAAAAATTAATTGACTATATTATAAGTAAGTAAAGTTGGAGACCATATTTGAGGGTGACCCAAATGCTCCCTTTTCGATAGCTACTACACCAAGGGAGGGCATTACTCCTTTTCCTGAATTGCTCCACCTTACCCTCTATCCTTACCTTATAATGCTGAGTGTTAAGCAAGGAGACATCAAGTACCATTTTTTGAGTCTTTGGTATGACTCGATCTGGGACTGAGCCCCGGTCTCCTGGGCCATTGGCAAACACTCTAACCATTATTATATCATATCAATAATCTCACCATTGTTGGAGAACAAGCATTTTTAAAATGAGTAAGAAGACAATAAATAATTGTTTTTCTTGGAAAGTGGGTGTGTCTGTTGATGGTCACATGACAGTAAGGTTACCCATGTTCAATCTCATTTGCCTCTATTCTTTGAACAGTGCAGTTATCTCTTGCTATGCCATTAAAATGTAAAGCCAAGATGGCTGTGACCATTTTTGAATCTCTATCATAATCAAATAAGATTTTTTCCATCTTTGTACCCCTTTTACATACTGCTTGTTTGTAGAATAATATGTACTTATTTTATCTGGTCTGACAAGTTTGTGTATTCTTTTCAATACTTCTTGTTTGTTTATTATGTGTGTAAAAGATATTTCCGAGTGTATATATGAGCTAGTGTATTATGGATATAATAATGCTAAGATAGGTCCTTGGTAAGTTGAAACTCAAATCTTTCCTTGTTCCAAGCGATTCATTAAATGTAACATCAGTAATTTTTGTAATATGCAAAAATGTTTTGCAAATCAAAAAGTAAAAACCTCTGTCATACAACCTCTTGAAAATATATGGGTACTTAAAGTGATATAATGGTAAGAGAGCTTACCAAGTAGACCATTATTAGTGAGTTCAATTCTCACTGGGTGCTCTATAATACTGCCTTTGTGCTAAACTAAGCTTAAGGTGCCATGAAATTTTACATGGTCACATGACTTGTGTCACTTACTGGTTAGTTGATTTGATGGCATATCAAATCTTGATGGTTATTTAATGCCAAATCCTGTTTATCATATTTACCAACCCCTCCACTCGGGCAGGATATGACACAAGGTCAATTTTTAAGCAGAGTTTAACAGGTTTGAATTCAGAGTTTTCCTTCTCCTAAACTAGTTGCCTCACCAAGGCTGAAGAACCTAGTCTGCCCTACTATTTACCCATAGCTGGAGGGAGAATAATTGGATTCATACCTTTCCCAAGGGTATTAGCGCTATGTGAAATGCAATCAGTGTCGTCCAGGATTTGAACTCGTGTCGCCGTGTCCATTTCCTACGACAATAACCATTACACCACGGGCACCTCCTAAAACAAATCCTGTTTATAAATGACTTTTAAGAGAATAGTTAGTAGGTAACTTTTTTAAACAGAGCTAGAGCTCACTTGTTTGCATACAGTTAAATGGTTTCAAGTATAGTGAATGATTAAACAGTTCTATATGACCCATTGTCATATACTATCTAAAGGCAAGATAATAGAATTGTCTGTTTCTTATGAATAGCCAACCCTCAGATGAAAGACAAGAGCGAGACTTATGAATGCCTCCTCTCAAGTACTGATTTGTCCATTCACTGTATCTTACGTTGTAAAACCTATTTTCTAATCAAATTACTTGATGGGCTTTTTTCTTTCTCTGTTAATTCAAATATACGAGTTAAAACGCCCATAGATTGGACCCTAAGAGGTACTACCACTCCAGGTCAGAGTAGTAGCAATAAAGAGGGACTCTATATTCCTCAATGCTCCAGGACTGGAGCTTCACCATCAGATGGTTTAGCATCTCATTTAAGGGAGGGGGGGTTCTTACCCCTCTGCAGAGATCCAATCAGTGTATTCTACAGCCGCAGCCAAGTAGTCTATTTATCTACTGGTTATTAATGCTACTGGAACAATGTTCTTACCAAAATGACTTTTTAAAAGATATTTTTCTTTACTTCCTGTCTGGTAACTAACTTTACTGTTGAGATGATGGGTAAACTTGAAAAAAAAAAAGATATAATCTGCTTCAACCAGTTGTGACTCTGAGAGTAAAGTCTAAGTGAATAAGATCCCTTAGACTCCATTATCCCCTACTTGAAATAACATTTAAATCAAATGTGTATAAAATGCACAGACACTTCTCTTGAATTAAGTTAAGCAGGACAATGCTTTATTCATGAAGTAACCAGAGACTAATGCACTATTGATAGTTTGTGAAAATGTATGCTAACCACTCCAACGTGCAAAATGGCCTAATAAAAAAATATAAATTTATTATATCACCACTTGAAGGCCACCTTTAGCAGCCACTAAGTTCATTATCATCGCCACATTGGAATAAGGCTAAAACATGCTGACTGCATCCCAAGTAGAGAAGTAAGATGCTCTCCAAAAAACTGCATCTCTTAGTAACGATCTATTTCTGGGACTCTAAAAAGTATGGAGTCACCTACTCATTGCCACTAATCCCAGGTTCACTTTGACCTGGAGTGGTGGGAACCTGCTAGGGTCCTATCTATGGATCAAATAGATCAGTTTTGAAATTAGATAGAAATACTTGAAACCATACAACCGTGCAAATTATTTCTATTAAGAATACTTTATTGAAGCTAGAATTGTTTACAAAAGATTAGGATCATTAGTTAATTGAAACCATATAATTGCTTGAAATACTTGAAATCAGGTAAGTGTGTATAAATTATTTGTATTTGATAGGAATACTTGAAACTATATAACTATGCAAATTATTTGTATTAAGATTAAGATCTGCATAGACTAAGAACTTTGAACATCAACAGATCTAATAAAAGAAAATGGCTTTTCATTAAAAAAGGCAAGAAGCAGATGATATCCCACAGAGAAATTATAACAGACACAGACTAGACAGACAATCTAGTGCTTCTTACAAATACACCTACCCAAGCTGAATCCCTGCTACATAGCCTGGAGAAGACAGTAGGAGGCATTGGCCTCCACATGAACGCAAACAAAATGGAGCCATCTCTACTCTAAGAGGCAGTCCTCTGAAATTAGTAGACACATTCACGTACTTTGGCAACAGTGTCTCATCTACTGAAAGTGATGTTACTATGTGCCGAGTGAAAGTGTTGACTCCTATTGATAGGCTATCAATCATATGGAAGTCTGATCTGTCCAATAAAGTAAAACAGGATTTTTTTCAAGCTGTGGTTGTGTCAATACTACTGTATGGATGCACCACATGGATGCGAGCAGAAGGCATAGAGATGGGAACTACACAAGAATGCTACAAGCTATTTTGAACAAATCCTGGAAGCAACACCCCACGAAACAGCTACTGTACAGTCACTTACCTCCCATCACTCAAACCATCTAAGTAAGACGAACAACACATGTGGAACACTGCTGCAGAAGCATGGATGAATTCCTAAGTGATGTTCTTCTATAGATCCCCTAAACATGGACTTGCTAGTATTGGTTGACCAGCAAGGATTTAACGATATCAACTCTGTGTGGACAGAAGATGTAGTTTGGAGTGATGAATGATAGGGACAGATGGAAAGAGAGAAAGTCAGGCAAGTCCGTGCAAGCAGCACGACTCATCCTGATTACTGAAACCTAATAGACATAATGGTTAGAGTGTTTGCCAATGACCCGGGAGACCTGGGTTCAATCCCAGGTCGAGTCATACCGAAGACTTTAAAAATGGTACTTGATGCCTCCTTACTTAACACTCAGCATTATAAGGTACAGATCAAGGGTAAAGTGGAGAAATCCTGGGAAAGGAATAGCGCCCTTCCCTACACCTTGGTGTAGTAGGTATCGAAAAGGGAGCCTTCAGGTCACCCTCGACTAGGGTCGCCAACTTTACTTTTATAATACCAAAGGATTTTCATCATAAATCATATGAAACCATAATATGGTTCGTAAAACAAAAGAAAGACTCAGTATTAAATCAGTCAACAAGGGTTGACATGTCTTGAAACCAATCAATTAAACATTATCAAATCAAATTATGGTTTTCTCTTCCTGATATTGCAGTCATCCAACTGATATTAAGAAACTTAAAATATATGTTATATATTATTACTACTACACTACCAAGAATGTAAAAAAATAACCACAAATATTTCAGTGAAAAACTCAACAAAATTAAGATAAAGAAAGTTAATAAATGCTTTGACCAAAATATAAATGAACAGTTACAAAGACAGAATCACAAGTCTAAGAGATTGTGTGAAGACTTGAAGATATCACAGAATATGGGAACAAGGAATTTTCTTATCCGACTAATTTTTTTAAAAACTTTTTTTCTTTATTTTTACATTTTCTTTTATATTTTTTCTTTTACTTTTTTCTGAATTTTACTTTCTTTTTTTTCTATATATATCTTTCTTTTCCTTTCACAGTCCTACTTTTTTCTTTCTTTTTTTTTTTCAGATTTTATTCTTTTTTTTTTCTTTCTTCCGTTTTTTTTCTCTTTTGATTCACTTTTCTCTTCTTTCTCTATCCTTTTTTTTTTTATAATAGTATTTTCTCAATCTTTCTTTTTTCTATTTTCAACTATTTTTTTTTTCCTTTTTTTCTTCATTTCTTCCACTTTTCCCCTTTTGATTCCTTTTACTTTTTTTTTTTTTTACATTTTCTTTCTTTATTCTATACATTTTCTATTTCTCAACCTTTCTTTCTATTTTTGAAATCTCTTTGACCTTCTTTTTTCAAATTCTCATTTCTTTTTCTTTCATTTTTTTTTCTCCCTTTCTTTTACTTTCCCTACTTCTCTTTTCTTCTGTCTATACTTTTATTTTTTCTTCCACCCATTTTTTTTTTTCATTTTTTCTTTCCATTTTCCTCCAGGTTTAATATTAAAAAATCATCATTTCTTCTTCCATGATTTTCTCTCTTTTTGTAGATGTTTTCTTGACTGCTGCTTTTATTCCCACATTCTGATTTTGTCATTTTCTCTACTGGCCACCCTCTCCTTCCACCCATTATAAATCTCCTGTCTTGGTGTGAGAGGGCAGAAATCTGCCATTCAAATTTTATAATTCCCCTGAGACTAATTCTACAAATCTGCCTGAAAGATTAAACCTCTTCAAAAAATGGAATCAATATCATGTGCATATGAAATTCCATCTTGTTTTTACCTTTGTCATATAAAACAAATTCTCATAGACAAACACCAAAATCGGATTCACCTTTTATTTCTTTCTATTACTCATCTTATCATGTTCAAGTGATAAAAAAAATCACTTACAAAATTACAACAATAATCAAGTTTATTGCTTAGCCAAGTTAAACTAATTTTGTTGATAAAATCTTTGTTTAAATTAGATAAACAAGCAAATTTTTCTATCTAATGAGTCAAGCGAAAGTAAAAAGTAATACAGTCCTATCTATCTAGTTCTAAACTTCTCATTACATATAGATATAAGTAAGTAAAGTTGGCAATCGCAGTCGACAGTGACCCAAAGGCCCCCTTTTCAATAGCTACCATACTGAGGTGTAGGGGAGGGCACTACTCCATTCCCTGAATTACTCCACTTTACCCTTGATCCATACCTTATAATGCTGTGTATTAAGCAAAGCGGCACCAAGTACCATTTTTTTAGTCTTTGGTATGACTCGAGCTGGGATTGAACCCTGGTCTTCCGGACTATTGGCGAACACACTACTCAATCGGCCAATGGCCTGGTTTTTATTTTTTATATATAGATTCACTAGGCTATTGGCCCAATGAATAGAGTGTTCATCAATGGTCTGGAAGACCAGGGTTCAATCCTAGGTCGAGTCATACCAAAGGCTCAAAAAATGGTACTTGGTGCCACCTTGCTTGACACTCAACATTATAAGGTATGGATCAAGAGTAAAGTGGAACAATCCAGCGAATGGAGTAGCACCCTCCCTGACACCTTGGTGAAGTAGCTATTGAAAAGGGAGCCTTTGGGTCACCCTTGACTTGGGGCGCCAACTTTACTTTACTATATATAGATATTCATAATCTGTCAAGATTATGTACTATGAACAGCAATTAATCTAATGAAAGAAAACAGTCTCACATGAAAAAAGGCAAGAAGCAAACAATATCCCACAGAATCTATTACTGATGCAGACAACAAAGACAACTTAGCATTTCTTGCAAATACACCTGAAGAAGCTGAGTCTCTGCTACATGGCCTGGAGCAAGCAGCAAGTGCCATTAGTCTCTACATGTGCTCAAATAAAACAGACTTCATGTGTTTAAAACGAGATGGTGCCATCATCTTATTAAATAGAAAGTCTCTGAAATCAGTAGGACAGTTCATACACCTTGGTAGCAATATCTCATCTACCAAAAGTAATGTCAACTTGCACATAGACAAAGCCAAGTCTATTATTGATAAGTTATTGATTATATAGAAACTTGGCCTCTCTTATAAAATAAAGTGGTAATTCTTCCAATCTGTTGATATGTCAGTACTACTGTATGGCTGCATCTTGAACAAAATCTCTGGAGAAAAGCTAAATGGGAAATACACAAGGTTGCTATATGCTGTTTTGAACAAATCCTGGAAGCAACATCCTACAAAACAGCCATTGTACGGTCACTTACCTCCCATCTCACAAACTATCCAAGTAAGATGAATAAAACATGTTGGGTACTGCTGGAGAAGTAAGAACAAGCTCATAAGCAACATTCTCCTATGAACTCCTACACATTGACAAACCAATGTTGGTTGACCAGCAAAAACTTAAATTAATCTGCTCTTTGTGGACACTGAATGCCATTTAGAGGACTTACCATTGGATTAGTGGGTAGAGTGTTCACCAATGGTCCAGGAGACTGGGTTCAATTCTAGGTTGAGTCATATGAAAGACTTAAAAAATGGTACTTTATGCCCCTTGCTTAACACTCATCATTATAAAGTACTGGTCAAGAGTAAAGAGTTATTCCAAGGAAAGGAGTAGGGCCTCTCCTACACCTCAGTGTAGTAGCTAATGAAAGGGGAGCCTTTGGATCACCCTCGACTACGGTCACTAATTTAACTTGCAATTTTTCTTTTTTACCAAAAGTGATGACCAATAGGGACAGATGGTAAGAGAAAGTCAAGGAAATCTGTGCCATAAGCATGACTTGATTTACAGTGGATGATTTTAGTTTTTGCCAACATTAAATGTTTCAGTTTTTAAATGGGAAAACATTGAACCTTAATCAGGGCATGTAAATTTTTTAATGAAATAAAATGAATTTTAAACATTCTATTTCCATTGGTAGTTTCACCGTTTCTGAATGCAACAGACTCTGAAGAAGTCTAGAGGATACGATGACTGAAACATTGTGACAGTTATAACAGCCAAGATGAGAAGATATTTTCTAACAAATCATAATAGAAATTATTAAACCAGATTGGTAAACCTTTAATGGACAGTCATAATTACTCAGTGACACACAAATTATGGTGTGAAAAGGAAAATGAAATAATTATGGTTGGATTTGAGAAGAGACTTAATTTGAATGCTGTAAAAAAAATTTCAAAAGAATTAAAGCCGTGTTTTCATTAGGTATTATTTATTACCAAACTCTACAGCACTGAAACTCTCTAACCAAAAAATATGAATATGTAACAGTCCAAAAATAAGTACACCCCTTATAGATATTATTAGGTATTATTTATTACCAAACTCTACAGCACTAAAAACCTGTGACTAAAAATATGAATATGTAGCAGTCCAAAAATAAGTACACCCCTTATAGATATTATTAGGTATTATTTATTACCAAACTCTATAGCACAAAAAATCTGTGTCTAAAAATATGAATATGTAGCTGTCCAAAAATAAGTGCACCCCTTATAGATATTATTAGGTATTATTTATTACCAAACTCTACAGCACTGAAACTCTCTAACCAAAAAATATGAATATGTAGCAGTCCAAAAATAAGTACACCCCTTATAGATATTATTAGGTATTATTTATTACCAAACTCTATAGCACTAAAAATCTGTGACTAAAAATATGAATATGTAGCAGTCCAAAAATAAGTACACCCCTTATAGATATTATTAGGTATTATTTATTACCAAACTCTATAGCACAAAAAATCTGTGTCTAAAAATATGAATATGTAGCTGTCCAAAAATAAGTGCACTCCTTATAGATATTATTAGGTATTATTTATTACCAAACTCTACAGTACTGAAACTCTCTAACCAAAAAATATGAATATGTAGCAGTCCAAAAATAAGTACACCCCTTATAGATATTATTAGGTATTATTTATTACCAAACTCTACAGCACTAAAAATCTGTGACTAAAAATATGAATATGTAACAGTCCAAAAATAAGTACACCCCTTATAGATATTATTAGGTATTATTTATTACCAAACTCTACAACACTAAAACTCTGTAATCAAAATTTATGAATATGTAGCAGTCCAAAAATAAGTACATATCATATCTATATATTAAGAATACTTTCAAATCAAACCTGGTGTTTTTCTTGGTAATAAATAATGCCTAATAATATCTGTTTTGAGTGTAGAATATTCCACAAGAAATGATATGATCATGGTATCCCTGATTTTGATGAAATTATCTTTTATAAAATAAATTGGTAAGAGTTTAATTATTTATGAACGTGTCTATGTATGTGTGTATATATATATATATATATATATAAAATTTAAAACAATCAGTTACCTCACCTCCTCATGTTGGCTTCATTGGTAAAAATTTCAAGCACTGAAAAAATATAATCAGATGATACATGTCTTTCATTTGTCAACTGTATTTTTTCAATGCATAAAACTTTTAGTAAAGAAGCTAACATAAGGAAATGAGGTAACAGGTTATTTTGGTTTGGTTTGGTTTTATGGCACATCAACTATTGTAGGTTCTTAATCGCAAATTTATTTATATATATATAAGCAGTTCTATTTCAAACAATTCAGTTTAATATAAGTATAGTTTTTTCTTTACATACAGATAATGCCAAAACAGTTCCAATTCAAACAATTCAGTTTAGCATAAGTACACAGTTTCTATGTTAAAAACAGTTCTATTTCAAACAATTCAGTTGAGTATAAGAATGCAGTTTAAATGTCAAAACAGTCCTATTTCAGCCTTACCATCTGCAGAGAAACAGTCAGTGTATTCTACAGCCTCAGCTGACGAGGCAAACAGGCTATTTTCATATATATATATATATATATATATATATACTGTATGTGTATATGAATATATATATATATATAGAGATATGTGTATATATGCATGAGACTTATAGTAATGAATCCAACAGGAGGAGGTGAGATAGCTGTTTTGATGTTATCTGGCTTTTTGGGCCAATATTTGGTCACTTTCTTGCTGCAAGAAAAAGTTTTTAAAACAATTTATTCATTCACACACACACACACACACACACACACACACACACACACACACACACACACACACACACACACACACATATATATATATATATATATATATATATATATATATATATATATATATATACACACAAACACATAAATATATATACAAGGTGACCCAAAAAAAACAGAACCCATATATTTTTGACTGAAATTCATAAATTTAATTCTAGCATTTTCTTTTTTTCATGATATGAAGAGATTCTGTCCATGAAAAATTGGGACCATAGTATTCACCAATATGTCCAGAAGTTCGAGTGTACAAAATTAGAATTATTTTGCTTTATTTTTGTAGAAGTAATAAAAAAGTTTTTGGGTTCTGTTTTTTTTTTTGGGGGGGGTCACCCTGTATATAAATAAAAGTTCTATTTATGCAGCAGTCTTTCTCTTATGCATGTTTCATTAGAATTCACAGACAAGGTTATTTCAAAGTGATTTGTATTCATTTTTTTTTTCTTATCATCTAGTAAGATATTTCAAGCTTGGTTCAATTTTTATTGTTTGATACTTTTGTATTAGAACAAGACCAAATTTAAGAAATAAGTTGACAAGAAAGAAGAAAGAAATCAAAAGTTGTTAAAAATAACTTTGTGTGTGTGTGTGTGTGTGTGTGTGTGTGTGTGTGTGTGTGAGAGAGAGAGTGAGAGAGAGAGAGAGAGAGAGAGAGAGAGAGAGAGATTTGATTTTCTTTTCAAATATAATTTGAACACTTATTCAAATTTTTTGCTCATATTATTTTTTGTCTAGATTATTTGAGATATACAGATTTTTGTTTATATTGACATTGATTTGAGATACAGAGTGGAGTAGAACTGATAAATAATTCAATAATTATATAATTAGAAATAAACATTTATAATTAAAAAAAGAAGGGTGATCTGAAATTTAAAAAATATATCTAATCAATTATTGTACAAAGACGTTTTACAATATTGTTGACAACTCTAGTACATCTAAGAGTAATATTCTCTAATCTAAGCTGAGGTATATATATATATATATATATATATATATATATATATATATATATATATATATATATATATATATATATATATACAGATACTTCAGCTTACATTATATAGATAGATAGATAGATAGATAGATAGATAGATATTACAGAGCATATATATATACACACACACACCTGGTCTGCCATAAAAGCACCAAGCACTCTTTTTATGCAAAAGAATTCTCATTTGCAGTACTTTTATCATCGAACAAATCCAAGAAGCAGCACCCAACAAAAAAGTTGCTGTATGGTCACTTACTTCCCATCTCACAAATCATCTAAATAAAACAAACAAGACATGCTTGGCACTGTTAGTGGTAGTAAGGACACACTCAAAAACGACGTTATCCTATGTACTCCTACATATGTACATATCAGTGTTGGCTGACCAGCAAGGATTTACTGTGCGTATACTGGATACCATCTAGAGGACCTGCCAGGGAGTGATGGAGGCTAGGATAGGAGAGAGAGAGTGAGAGAGAGAGAGAGAGAGAGAGAGAGAGAGAATGGAATCCGCGCTATCAGCACAACTTGATTATACATCTTAAAAAGCTCTCAAGATAACCTTAGAAGTCTATTGGTTATAATAAAATAGTTTTCTTCAACATATCTATATCATTACAGAGAAATCATGAATAGACCCCCCCACCCTCCAAAAAAAACTAAGTATGTTTTCGTGAAATGACCCAGTTCTTAAAAGTGCAAAATGAGTCAATACACCTGTATAACATAATCCATCATTTATCACAGTTTTAAAAAAAAGAAGAAAAAAGCAAGAAATGAATGTTCTTTTCAAAGAAATTTTTGTTGTTAGGACTTCAAAATCAGACCTTGTCACATTATTCATTTTTATTTTTATTTTTAGTCTTCAATAGTATCTAATATTTGTTTAAGTGAAAAAAAAAAGCTATTGAAGATGTCATCCATTTTATCATCTATTGAAAAAATCCTTAATATTGTGTGACACCACTTGAACATGGATCTTTTGTGTTTTTTGTGCTTTTTAAAAATTTTTAAAATTCTTTTCCTCCAAATTTCAAAATTCTTTTTACCTACCTTAATCTTTTAGATACTTTTTTATGAAACTGATTTTTTAAAACTATTTTTACTTTCTTTTTTTCCTTCGATTTCCAATCTCTTCAAATCTACTAATTCCCATTCCGATCAGATCTATTCAAAAATGTTCCGCGGAAAAATCTGTACTCTCTCCTTCTGATATCAGAAGGTCAATGATCTTTCTTCTTCGCCCTCTTTACCTTTAATTTTTCCCCACATCTTTCTCGGAAATAATAAATGAGCCATGTTATAACAAGCAATGTACGATCATAATCTAGTTGAATGGAAGCATGACGTTCTTTCAGAGAAGCAGCCGATGTTCGTGAATAGACGGGATGAGGTGGTGGAACGTGGAAATAAAAAAAAAATGGAGGTTGGGGGTTTAATCGGCAGACGATGTATTTTGTGAAGATGTCAGTCTCCAGCCTTGTTGTCTGGTTGTTTGGTTATGCCAGAAAAAGAGAAGGGGAAGACCAACATCTGGGAAAAGGAAGGAAGTTTAGACATATTGAAGGCTCTCTTTGAGCGCCAAAAGTTGCTAGCCCGAGCATGATTTGCGGAAGAGTGTTTTCAAGTTGTTAGTTATTGTAGAAGATTGACGACGAGAACGTAAAATAATGGAAATAAGAATGGGGAAGAAAAGACAGGACAAGAATAAATAAAAGTTAAGAAAATATGGATGCCGGTCTTCTCCAAAATTCTATGAAGTTGAGAAAAAATATTACCGGCAAGGAGGACTAAAATAATTTTTCCAAAACTGTTGCAAAGCGATGGTTCTGAAGCTTTAATTGGGTTGCTTGCAAGTCAGGAGGATATTTAGTCGAGTCTCCATTCACCAAGGACCAATATTAGCGTAGAGGGTCAATTAATGTCTCCCTTGGATTTTGGGGACGTGTCTTAGCTAGCTTCGTTGTCACGTGAGAAACCGAAAATCCTTTCTTGTCCTCTTTTGTACGAATTCTTTAAACAGTCAAGATGTTACTAAAAAAAAAAAAAAACAAAAAAAAAAAAAACAAACCCAAACTGTTCAGAGGACAGAATTGGTCTCACCATCCAGTGGATAACGTTGTCGCTCGTCTCGTCATTGAAATGTAAAGATTTCATAGCTATGAACACCTACAAAATTCAAAGAAGACTTTTTACCATTTTGTACCCCTTTCAGATACTGCTTGTTCATGGAACAATACGTGCACATCTTATCCATAGGGACACGTTTGTGTATTCTTGTTAATATTTCTTGTATGTTTATTCTGCATGCATTAAATGTTTCTATGTGAATAAATAAGCTTGTCTTTCTTTCTTTTTATTTTGCATTAATGTATCATTGGATATACTAATGATCATATTTTATCTTCATGAGTCGTAACACAACTAAATATTCCCTCTTGCATCAATAAATACAATAAAATCATTAGTATATTTGATAGATTAATATGGAATAAACAGAAGGAAAAACAAGATAAACTCATATATACATAAAGAAACATGCTCTATATGCATGATGTACATACAATAACCTTTTAAAAGGATGCACAAACATGTCCCAATAGCTAGAAATATGCACATATTGTTCTTGGAACAAGTAGTATGTAAAAGGAGTAGAAAATGGAAAAAGTCTTATTTGAGATTGAAGGCAGTAAAAATGATAATAGCAATACAAGCTTTACTGAACAATCTGGCTGGGCAGAAGATAACTTCTAATCTATTTAAAGAACAGAGGCAAAAAGAGGCCGAGAAGGGCTGTCGTGTGACATTTTATTAGACCCTTAAAAGACAAGTCAATTATTGTATGTATTTACTAACCCCTCCACATGGGCAGGATGTGACACAAGGTCAGTTTTTAAGTAGAGTTTAACAGTTTTGAATTCAGAGTTTTCCTTCTCCTACACTGGTTGTCAAACCAAGGCTGAAGAACCCAGTGTGCCCTACTATTTACCCATAGCTGGAGGGAGAATAAGAGGATTCATACTTTTCCTAAGGGTATTAGTCCTTTGTGAAATGCAATTAGCCTCGTCCAAGATTTGAACTTGTGTCGTCATATTCATTTTTTATGATGATAACCACTGCACCACAGGCACCTCATTTGTATACCTACATTAGCAATAAAGTAATTCAAAACCAATTTCATCTAATGTACATCCAGAAGGTCCTCAAATTTATTTAAAAATATATATATACATATATATATATATATATATACCATTTGTCTTTGAGAAGTAAATACTGAAAATTGCAGCACAGGAACATTAATAATTTTTATCTTAGAACAATTTAGAATTTTAAGGTATTTCCGAAGCTTTTTGTTCATAAAACAGTCTTGATACATAGAGGTATAACCTCTTGATATGTAAAATAGCAATTATGGATTTAACCCATACAAATAACACATGTGCACACGTTTTTTCTGGGCCTTAATCCCCTAAAATCAGAAAACTATTCCGAAAATACAAGAACCCATTTGCCATTGAGATTGTAGAGTAGATACATCAACATTTTAAGACAAATAGGTTTCAAAGTTTTTGAAATTGTCACATATGAAAATCCAGACCCTTATAGTCGAGTGATTTTTGCAATTTCAGAATTGGTATATTCTCAAGTGACCTAAATCAAAGATTAGAATAAGTATAAATATCTTATCTTGAAAAAAACAAGACTCACCTCTAAATGCACATTATGAATAGTTTTCTATGGTTTTGATGCTTCTGTAGTGAGTTATTATGATCTAAAAATTGAAAAATATTCGCTATTTTCCAGATTTTAAAATTTCATTGTATTTTAAGCCCCAAATTAAGAAAGGAAAACACTTTTAATCAAATGCATTTTAGGTGATTAGTTGGTTTGTTTGTGTCTTATGGCATATCAACCTCTTTGGTTTATTTAATGCCAAATCCATTTTTATACAAATAAACTGTTTGATTTCAAACAATTCAGTACACAGTTTGATAGTGAAAAACATTTTTATTTCTAGCTATTCAGTTTAGTCAAACAGTTCTAATTCAAACAATTCAGTTTAATAAAAGCATAGTTTTTGTTTACACACAGTTAAATGTCAAAACAGTTCTATTTCAAACAATTCAGTTTAGCATAAGTAAAGTTTCAATGTTAAAAGCAGTTCGATTTCAAGCAAATCAGTTTAGCATGCAAAAACAGTTCTATTTTAAACGGTTGAATTTATTATAAGTATGCAGTTTAAATGTCAAAACAATTCTATTTCAAACAATACAGTTGAGCATAAGTATACAGTTTAGTTCTATTTGACCCATAGATAGGACCTTGTCAGGTGCTACCACTCTGGGCTAGAGTGGACCTGGGAGCGATGACAATGAAGGGTACCCCACATTCCTTAAAGCTCCAGCATCACTGGAACCCCACCATCAGATTGTTTAGTGTCATAACAGGACACTCATGGGGGAAGGGGCTTACTCCTTTGCAGAGATGCAGTCAGTGTATTCTACAGCCCCACCAGCCAACTGGGCAAACAAAAGTGGAATGTACTGGATTATCCTTTGAAATAAAATATCCAAAAAAGTATTTCCTAAGACATGCAAATATTTTTTTATTAGATTTTTTAAAAAAATTACCTTCTGTGTAAATGCTACTTCAACATACTTTTGTGATACCTCACATAGTATAATGGTCAGCAAGCTATGCTAGTAGATCATTGTTAATGAGTTTGATTTTAACTGGGAGGCTTTATGCCAAACTAGGCTAACCTTAATAACTCTGCATTCCCTAAAGTTCCAGCATTACTGGAACCTCGCTATCAGATTGTTTAGTGTCATATGCAGGACATTCGTTGTGGGGCAAGGCTTACCCTTCCGCAGAGAAGCAGTCGGTGTATTTTTCAGCCCCAGCCGACTGGGTAAGTATTAAGTTGGCTATTCCAAGCTTATTATTAGAGTGAAATTGATAGAATGCTTTAAACATACAGTCATAGAGTGAGAGCTACTTAAATTTTGAATCTTTAGAAAACTGCCCTTCAAAGCATTTTTGGTTTTTTTATATATTTTTATCATTAATTTTTCAAAGATATCGAAGTTAAAACAATTGGTTCTAACTGATTTTAAAACACTTTCGAATAGAGATTTAAAAAAAAACATTCTTGTAATAAAAATAATTATAAAATGCAAGTCTCCAAGATTGGTAAATATTAAAAAAGTGGGAAATTTTTGGAAATTCACTATAGTTTTAAATGGTAATAAAATAAGAATGTTTAATTCTCTTGCACTGCAAAATTCAATATTTTCCTTCTCACATTAATAAAAACAAATGGTAGGATTTGGGAAAAAGAATTGAGTACCTTTCGGATTGACCCAAGGTGAAATTGACCAGAATAACCCAATATTTTTGCAAATTGGACAATTGTGGGATTGTATTCACAATAGAATATTGGTTATAAATCAACCAAGTCACTTAAGTGGGTGGCCTGATACAAATCCACATCTGGTGGTGATCCCTTCCTTGTCATTATTCCCTGGTTGACTCTGACCTGGAGTGGTAGTACCTGTTAGAGTTTATTTATTTTAAATGCTTGCCAAAATTGAGGTGCATCTTATAAGCTGTCAAATAGGATATATATATATATATATATATATATATATATATATATATCATGAAAGAAAACAGGTCAAGTGCTGAACAAATCATAAGACCTGGAGTCTCTTGACCTTCAAATTAGTAATAACTTCAGCATCACGCCCAAAATGAAAAAAAAAAAATATAGAAAAGAATTTTACACAAGTTTTTATTAGACTTAGGAAGAGAAAATACACTCTATTCTGGGAACCCTTAAGCAACCCAGTTGGTCTGATCTGTCCTTACCCATTTGAGGTTTTCAGGAGTGGTTAACACCACCCCTGGATAGAGCAAACAAATGAACTGCTTTTATTTGCACAAAAACAGTGGCAATATATTCTGCAATTGAAAAAATTGTGACTTAATGAGTTGATGCTCACATTCTTTAAAACAGCATTTTCTCTGTACTACTTTTTGTTTCCCAGAGAATTTATAATTGTCATCAAATACTGAAGGACTATGATTATACCATAAAAATAGTCAATATTTCTACAGAAATGCTTTTTAGAACAGTTTCCATGACACTAAAACCATTTCTCTCAATAACTGATGTACTGATGCATGATGGGAGTTCACATTTAACAGAAGAGTACTGACAGTGGCAGCCATTATATGTTTGTCCTTCTGCCATCAATAAAAGTTCAAAATGAACTGCTGAGATGGAGAGTGTCTCTCTCATCTGTTTGCTGCCAAATGTTATTGGATCCAAAAGAGGAAGATTTTGTTGATTGATTGCACTTAAAATTAGGTTCTGTAATGTCAGGGGAAAAAAGTACATCCAATTGAAGGCATGTAAACTGTTTAAGAGCTTTAAGAGGAATTTTATTGAAATAAAATCACAAAGATTAAAAGCCTAAATGTGTACAAAGGTAGGCAGATGTGCGTGTAAATTAAAAGGTGTAAATCACTATCAAAAGAAAAAGAAAAAAAAATCATCCAATTCTCAATCTTTTGATCATAAGGTCAGTGTTGATGATACTTACCTGATGATCAAAAGATTGAAAGCTGAGTGATTCTTTTTTCCCTCTCTTTTTAAAATTGTTGCATTAGTTCTATATTTTTTGTATTGAGTACTATTTCATTTGCTACTGTTGGCCTTGCTTTATTTTGGTTTTAAACTGTTATAGATTTTAATGAAAGCACTCATTTTAAAGTAAACTATAAAGGTACATAAAAAAAATCTGAAACCATTTTCCTATTTTAATATTGTTATATTGACTCTCCATTTGAGATTATTACCACTGCAGTTTTAATTTTTCAACAAATGGTATTTATATTTACCAACCCCTCCACTCGGGCAGGATATGACACAAGGTCAATTTTTAAACGGAGTTTAACAGGTTTAAATTCAGAGTTTTCCTTCTGCTAGACTAGTTGCCACACCAAGGCTGAAGAACCTAGTCTGCCCTACTATTTACCCATAGCTGGAGGGAGAATAATTGGATTCATACCTTTCCCAAGGGCATTAGTGTTATGTGAAATGCAATCAGTCTCATCTGGGATTTGAACTCGTGTCACTGAGTCCATTTCCTATGACGATAACCATTACACCACTGGCACCTCCTCAACAAATGGTATTAATAGTTATTTTAAAGTTATATATATATATATATTACTTTTTAGGGTTTAGTTTGGTTTCTTTGTTTAATGGCCTATCAGCCTTCATGGGTTATTTAATGCCAAATCCATCCTTCGATAAGAACAGCAGTGATGCTATTTAACCCATAGCTGGGAGGCTACGGGGGTTCATACCTTTCCCAACGTTATTTTTCTGAAAGTGAATCTTGAGTTAGAACTCACTTTCTACAATCCCACAGTTCAGTGCTTTAACCATTACACAACAACGACACCCCCTTTATTAGTTTTTAAGCATCTGTGTTATCAAATATACATATAAAAACAGATATATATCTATTTACTATTATTATTATTATATAATAGCTCCATCACAAATATTGAGCACTCTGCAAATTATACCACATTTAGTCTACCCCTAACCCACCAAGTGATAACAATAAACTATTGTTATATATATATATATATATATATATATATAAAAGTAAAGTTGGTGACCGTAGTCGAGGGTGACCCGAAGGCTCCCTTTTTGATAGCTACTGTACCAAGGTGTAGGAGAGGGCACTACTCACTTCCCTGGATTGCTCCACTTTACCTTGATCCTTAGCTTATAATGCTGAGTGTTAAGCAAGGTAGCATCAAGTACCATTTTTTGAGACTCGACCTGGGATTGAACCCAGGTCTCCCGGGCCATTGGTGAACACTCTGACCCCCTCTTTGTCTGATGATTGCATAGGTGAGAAACTGACAGTTACCAAGCACCACAAACTTTGTGTATATGCAATTCTAACTTAGATCAACATACACTCTACCATTGATATCAATTGGGGAGTCTCCGTAGTGTCAGGACTAAAATGCTAGACTGTGACTCCATAGTAAATGAGCTCAAACCCCAGTCATGCTAAATGTTCACTTCTGGACTAATACCTTTTGGAAAGGTATAAACCTCCTTATTCTATCAACTATGGGTTAAATAGTCCTTGTACTATTTTTATTACAAAGATGGCTTTAACATTAAATAACCCATAAAAGTTGATGTGCGATTAAACAAATAAACCAACTCAACTAATTGATATTGAACATTATTTATTCATAGAGATAGAGAACTACAGGGTGGAATGATAAAATTGTCGCCCTAGAAAAGACGACATGATTCCATTTCCATTTAATGAAAACCGGTTTTCTTTTTTTGTTGTAGACCATCTACTAGTTGGCCAGTTGTGTACAAATCCTAAGAGCAATAGGAGCCTTCTATCATGTCTGAAAGTGACATAATATTCAACGAGCGAGATCGGAGATACGCCGCTGTACAACTCATGCTCTCTACCGATCCAAGTTATGATAACAGGACCATTGCCAGCACCCTCAAAATGCAAATCTGGATTGCCACAAATAACAGGGACAGGATGAAAACAAAGTTTCCGGCTATGGTTATGGTTTTTGGTATGGTTTCAAGTGAGGGCCACATCATGCCGCCTCACATCTTTAAAGTCGGCTTGAAAGTCAACACCAAAGTGTACCTGGATGTGCTGAAGAGTGTGGTGATCCCCTGGTGCAATCAGGTGGCCGGTGGCAGACCCTCGGTGTGGCAGCAGGACTCGGTGCCGGCCCACAAGTCCAAAGAGACCCAGGCTTGGCTTCAGAAGGAGTGCAATGACTTTGTACCTTTCTCTCACTGGCCCCCTTCCTCCCCCAACCTGAACCCACTGGACTACTTCGTTTGGTCATACGTTGAGAACATCACCAACATCACAACACCAAAGCCAGCTTGATCGCCGCCATCTGCCGAGTAATCGTCAAGCTCCCACCAGCGCTTGTGGAAAAGGCACGCTCCCAGTTCCGGATCCGTATTGAAGCAGTGATCCGTATTGAAGCAGTGATTGAGGCTGAAAGCGGCTACATTGAATAGATGTCAGCTCTACTACATAATCAAGTTACCTGAATTGATTTTTTCAATAAAAGTTTTAAAATAAAGCTGTAGTGTTGTTTTCTTTAGGATGACAATTTTATCATTCCACCCTGTACATTATTAGTATATATAAAGTAAATATATGTGGGCACGTCAAAAGTTTGTTGTCTGATATGGTTTGATTTATTTGTTTATGATCATATCAACTCTGAATGGGTTATTTAAGCTAAAATTTGATACATTTATAAACGCTTGATTACAATCATAACTATATTTTCAATGTTCCATTGCATTCCTTCCATTTGTCTATTATTATTTGTTTGCACATAGTCATGGTTTCACATATTCCAATAGAATGCTAATAATTTTCACACAGATCTATTTGACCCATAGATGAAATCATAGAGGATACTACAACAATGAGTCACAGTAGACCTGGGAGTGATGGCAATAAAAAAGGTACTCCACACACCTTGGAACTTCAGTACCCAAGCCTCACCACCAGATGCAGTTTAGTGTCATACCCAGGACATCCCCTTTTGTGGGAGAAGAGGTCTTATTGCTCTGCAGAAGATATAAGTAAAGTTGGCGACCTTAGTCAAGGGTGACCTGAAGGCCCCCTTTTCAATAGCTACTACACCAAGGTGTAGGGAAGGGTGCTACTCCATTCCCTGGATTGATCCACTTTAGCTTTGATCCTTACCTTATAATGCTGAGTATTAAGCAAGGAAGTATCAAGTATTTTTTTAAATCTTTGGTATGACTCGACCTGGGATTGAACCTCGGTCTCCTCGACCATTGGCGAACATTCTACTCATTAGGCCAATGGCAGGGGATATAGTCTGCATATTCTATGCTTCACTGACAAGGTGGATTGACATGGTATTCAGCTGATATTTTATCTGAAATTTTCAAAGTAAAATGTTTGACCTATATGGTTGGTTGGTTGGTTGTTTGGGTTTATGGCATATCAACCTTTTAGGTTATCTAATGCCAAATCCATTTTTTATACAAATCGTCAGTTCTACTTCAAACAATTCAGTTTAGCATGAATGCAGGGTTTAATTGTCAAAAATATTTCTATTTCAAGCTATTCAGTTTAGTCAAACAGTTCTATTTCAAACAATTCAGTTTAGCATAAGTACGCAGCTTACTTCTATTTAACCCATAGAAAGGACCGGGCCAGTGTAGACCTGGGACCAATGGCAATGAAGGGGTGCTCTTCATTCCCTAAAGCTCCAGCATTACTAGAACCTCACCATCAGATTGTTTAGTGTCATAAACAAGACATTCATTGTGTGAGCGGAGGCTTACCTCTCTGCAGAGAAGCAGTCAGTGTATTCTGCAGCCCCAGCCAACTGGGTAAGACCTATATGATTATCACAGAAGTATTTGGTTACTTGAATTCATGAGAAAAGAGATTATGTTGGAAAATAAAACCATGCCAGTAGTAATAATGTGTAAAACAAGTTTGTTAACCATTGCTCTAGAGCAAATCAAAAAGCACTATGTAAATATTTTTAAAAATACAAGTGGAAATTCCACAATTTAATTATGATATGAATATAATACCTACAATATATATATATATATATATATATATATATATGATATTCTTGAAACTAAAAAGATTGAATAGATTAAGATAATACCTACAATATTACTACTATATATAATACATATATTATATATAATACAAATATAATACCTACAAAATAAATATATCATAACAGTGTATGATTTTCACTATCTCACTTGGTGGGTTTGTGGTAAACCAAATGCGGTATAATTGGGAGAGTTCTCAATATCTATGATAGAGCTATTATATAATAATAAATAAATATATATTAGTTTTTTAATATATTAAAAAGCATGGATGCTTTTTTCTGACTGATGATTGCCGTGTAAAGATGGCATGAAACCACTACTCACAGATAAGTATCCATGCTATTAGATATATATAAAAACTAATATATGTTTATTTATTATCATATTGTATATATATATATATATATATATATATATATTTCTTTTTTTTTTCTTGAAACTAAATAGGTTGAAAGAATTAAAAAAGTAGACTAAACTACTAAAAAGAATGTTTTCTCATTTAAAACTTCATGAAAAAAAAAAGTAATCCTTTTAATGCACAGACTTTCTGCAATGTTAGATTTGTATGACTTTCTCTTTAACATTAAAAATATATTATATCATTTTAATAATATAACATAATTATATTACTTGTGCAAACTATTAAAACTGCTGTTGAAATTTTCTGTGTCAAAGCGATTATTTTTAATTGCATAAAGATCAACTTGTCACATAAAATATTTAGGAGCAATTTCAGAAACTTGTATTAGTAGATATTTAACACACACACACACACACACACACACACACACACACACACACACACACACACACACACACACACATATATATATATGTATACAAGGATTATAAAATTCTGATAAAACTCAAAAAACTGATTCAGATTTTTCTTGCTTTATAAGAAGTGGTAGTCTGTTGTCACAACAAAAATGTCAAGTTAAGCTCCTCTTTTTTGGTGAGACTTTTGAACAACCCTCATGTATATATATATATATATATAGTTATTTACTAATTTTTTCTTAGTTGTGGCACAAGTCCAGATGTATGGGGTACCTAATGAGGCTTGAACTCACTAGTAATGGTTTGCTAGTGTAACTTGAAAACTCTTACATTATATATATATATATATATATATATATATATATATATATATATATATATATAAACTGATTAAATGTGGAAAACTAAATTCTGCTTTCCAGATGTTTATAATGAAAGAAAACCTTCTTTAAACAAATATCTCTCTTTTCTAATTCCTTAGTTTGTTCTTTGTTTCAAGGCAAAAAGAACCAATGTTTTGTGTAAATTGAGATCCATATCATTTTTACTATTTCCCTTGTCTCAGTCTCTCATTACCGACTAATCTCCAAAATATGGTTCTCATATATACTTAGAAAACTCTAGTATCTTATATGAGATGCTCGACAGGGCCAGCACATTTTATCCCTGAACTCTACAACCACAGGATCCTAAGCTTGTTTGGGGGTCCTGGAAGGGCTGGTTTCAGCAGTGTTTTGTGCAGGCCTCAAGATTAATGGCATCCTGTTGTCCTGGAAATTATAGAATATTGATAGGAGACACCAAATCCCTACGTCAGGGTCAAGAACCCTTCAGAAAAGTAGATTATTTTTAAAGTAAACTAATTATATCTGACTGCTAAAAGATGAAAAATTTTTGTGGCTTTTGAGATCATTTTGGGGTCATTTTTTTATATGATTTATTACTATACAAATACCGGGGAATTAGCCAAATGAGTAGAGTATTCACCAATGGTCTGGGAGACCGAGGTTCAATCCCAGGTCGAGTTATACCAAATACTCAAAAAATGGTACTTGATACCACCGTACTTAGCACTTGGCACTATGTTAGGATCAAGGGTAAAATGGAACAATCCAAGAAATAGAGTAGCGGCCTCCTCTACACCTCGGTGTAGTAGCTATTGAAAAAAGAGCTTTTGAGTCACCCTCGACTAAGATCGCCAACTTATTACTGTACATAATTAGATTTCAATAAAATTTTCTCCTTTATATGAATGCTATTTTATGAAAATTGACATGTACAAGAGTGGGTGTCCGATATTGTAGATTCAGGAGGTGGGGGGGGATAAGATCCTAGCATTAGCCTTCGTGGAATATTATGCAATTAAAATGTTTTCTTATGTATTATTTATTTTCAAACTCTACAATATTGAAACTCTCTAACCAAACATATATCTTGCAGTCCAAAAGTAATTAAGCCTATATAAAAAAATTTGATGAGTTGCATATTGATCCTTGACCGAGCTGTCAATAAGAGACACACCAGTGTAAATAAGCGGAAGCAGTCACATGGTTTATCGTTAGTCATGGGTGTTATGAAATGATTTATGCAGATGCTTGAGGCAGTTGTTCAGTTGGAGTCAGTGAGAGCCTGAGACAGAGCCAGCTTGCAGTCATGGAGAGACCCCCCACCCCCACTGAGGGCTGTGGCCCACACTGGGTTCCAGTTGAGTAACCCCAGCTGAGAAGCAGAAGAAGTGCTAAGTGGGGTCTGGAAATTAACACAGCATGCTGTGGTCAAGAGAAGAAGAAGTAATGGGTCATCATAGTAATCTGTCTTAGTCTGTCCCTGTCGCCGTCCGTCTCTCACACACTAAAGAAGCTTCAACCCCTTATGAAAGGATAAAAAGATGTATATATTTTTATAAAGAAGAGTGGTGGTCATTCTTTATCCATCTCTGCTCCCTCATTTTGAGTATACAACAAATACAGTAAATATATTTTTAAAGACAAACTTGATTTTTCTTGGTTAAAGAGTTCCAATGCTGTAGATTTTGTAATAAATAATGCCTAACAATATTTTTTTTTGATTGTATATTTATTTATAGATGACACTGTAAAAATAGTGGTTACATGGTACATAGAAAAGAATCCTTTACTCGTCTTTCTCTCTAGTTAATCATTATATCACGCCAATGAAAATATTTTTGTCAAAATGTAGAGATGGGAGAAAATGATGTACCATTCATAAAAACCTTTCAAGATATCTGACCATAAGACAGAATAAAGGGAAATTTAAATTCATGCCTTTATCAAACCATTGTACAAAGTGAGCACATACAGCTTGAAGCAGAATTGTAAGTCATCTCATTGATTCATTATTTTTTTTTGTAAGATTCTGGAAACGTGTGAAGGAATGTGAGATCCTAATTCTTCTTAGTTTATATATATATATATATATATATATATATATATGTATGTATGTATGTATGTGTAGGGGGTATCCTGATTAAATATTGCAAACTAAGTCCTGCTTTCCAAATATTTGGGATGAAAAGAAACACTTTCTTATGATAGATATCTCTAGCGGTTACTTCATGGTCATTTTGGTTTGGTTGATTTGGTCTCTTTGTTTAATGGCATATCAAACTTTGTGGGTTATTTAATGTTAAAGCCATTCTTGCAGAAGAACAGTACTGGTTCTATTTAACCCATAGCTGGTGGGAATAAGGAAGTTTATATCTTTCCCAAGGGTATTAGCTTAAAAGTGAATGTAATAATATGACTGGAGTTCAAACTCACTCACACTCCAAAACCCTGTGGGGACTCCCCCCACCCAAGTCGTTTTGGTTCTCAGTTGGTCTGCCTTATGCACAATACTGCAATAATCAGAATAAAATTCATCAACTTTCTCTACCTCAAACCTCTCATAAGAATTAAGAATGCTATGCAAGGCAAGATTAAAAAATTTGTACCTGGTCATCATAGTTTTAAAATTCGACCACATATCAATGTAAAAATTACCTCTCACCACCACCACCACCACCACCACTGCTGCTGCTGCTGCTGAACAATATGGAATCTACTTTGATACTTGGGCTGATTTGGTAGCATATACTCCTCTATGCTCTACTAGTATTATTAGATTCGTTTGTTAAAGAAATGAGTATGTTTGGCCAATCAAATTTTGCCAGTCCATCTTAAAAGAGTTAAAAGCATTCATGCTAAGAGAATATATGCAGACTTATCGAGAATTAGAGACTGGTTTAATTATTGTATTTTCTACACCAATAACGGTCACACTGCTTTTAAGTGGAAAATAGTGAACTATGTCAATTGATTAATATATATGAAATAATAAGTATTAAAAATCCATTTCTTAGCGGGATACATAAGTATTTGGTTCATTCTCAACAATAATAAAACTCGTAAGAGAATTATTATAAAAATGAAGAATGTATATATTTACCCAACATCACTACCAAGAGTAGGATGCAACACAAGTTTCATTTTTAAGCAGAGAACAACTGGTTTGAATTCAGAGTTTTCTTTTTCCTAGATTGGTTGTCTTACTAAGAATAAAGAACCAAGTGTGTCTTACTATCTACCCATAGCTGGAGGAAGAAGAGATAGTTTAAGGCCTTTCTTAAAGAAAAATTTGACACAAACAACTTCATGAGGATTTGAACTCAGGATGCGGCTTCCATTTTTTTCAGTGTAAAATAGAGAACTATGTCTATGAATAAATAAACATAATGAACTATTAAGTAATAAAAATCCATATTAGTTAGTTGGGCATATAATTATTGAATTGATTGATTGATTGATTTGTATTAAGAATAGATTCAACTAACTAATAATAATAATCCTTAGTAAATATGTATTACTTATATTGGTATGTCAACCTATGTAGAGTTATTTTATGCCTAGAGTTTAGGTAATTCCATTCATTGTATGTTTATATATAAATATGTGTAGTTGTTTTGTCATAATTCTTTTTCTACACAGTTATATGATATCAAGTATTGCTATCTAATATGAATAATTTGCCCACAATTATATGGTTTCAAGTATTCCTATCTAATACAAATAATTTGCACACAGTTGTATGGTTTCAACTATTCCTATCTAATACAAATAATCTGCACACTGTTATATGATATCAAGTATTCTTATCTAATACAAATAACTTGCACACAGTTGTACGGTTTCAGCTATTCCTATCTAATACAAATAATTTAAACACAGTTGTATGGTTTCGAGCATTCCTATCTGATATTAATCATTTAAACACAATCATATGATTTCATGTAATTATTTCTATTTACTAATAATCATTTATTTGCACACAGTTATATGTTTTCAAATGTCTAATAATCCTAATCATTGATAAACAATTATATCTCTAAATAACTATTCTTAATCAAAATAATTTACAGGTTATATGGATTCAAATACTCCAAGTGAATACAAATATTTTTTTAAACAGATCTATTTGACCCATTGATTGAATCCAAACAGGTTCTACCACTTTGTTTCAGAGTTGATCTGGGAGTAATGGCAATGAAGGGGTTCTCCACAAACCCCAGATCCTCAGATACAATTTAGTGTCATACCCAAGACACCTCTTTTTATGATTCTTATCTCTCTGTAAGAGATACTATCAGTGTTTGTGTAAGCCCTTTTGACAGGCTGGTATATAAGTAATTGGTTCATTCTCAAAATAAAATCTCTCTTACACACACACACATGCTTACATACATACATATATACATATATTATTTTGGTGATAACACAGAACATGAAAGGCTTGTTTTGATGCCACCTCCAGTTGATAAGTATATAAGTTTTTCCCTAGTGTTTTTCAACTGAAATAAATCTGTAAATTTTTTATGAACTCTGTTGTTTGTTATTATTCTGTTGTGTAGATGAAATATCTTTCCCAATTGATAGAATTATTGCTATTTATTAATGTATGGACTGAATCTAAAGCAGGAGGGATGGTTCATAAATTAGGAACAGCAATTGAGGGGTTATTGATTTTTGGTGTGATTATGTGACTGATGAAATAAGGTTTAACTCTTTCTCATTTGAGTTAGATATCACAAATAAATAAGATATAAAACTTCCTTTTTCTTTGCATTTTATTTTATTGGGTTCCTTATAGAGAAACAGTATGAGTAACAGCCTGATATAATATGGAGGACAATGCAAATGAACACCATAATATTAAACTAACTATACTTTTTTCATGAAAAGTTGTTTTTTTAAAGCTTCTTCCTTTACAATTAATGGAATATATTTTAGTGACATATCATAAAAATATGCTAGGAGAACCAAATTAGGATCTTAGGCAAAAATGATTAATTTAACAAACATATAAGAATTGGTGACATCAAATATTATTGTAACATTCTATATAGCTTAATGGAAGATAAATGCATTTAACTGAAGGATCAGATAGAGGATAAGAGCTAGACAGACAAAAGAAGTTGTTTTATGAGTTAATGAACTATCATCAGAAATATATATATGTAAAGTGTCTTCAATAAATTACCAGACTTTTTTTGTACAGTCATTTAAAATTGTTGTAGACTCTTGAAAATTCACTATGTTATTGCTATACATCTTATGGGATGACTGACCAATTTTTATGATTTCAGGTTCAAATGAACTGCTACAGCAGGGATTGGAATACACTCTACTAAAGCCTGATTGTCACAGTTGGTGAATTTCAAAAATGCAATCTGGATGTGAGGATACTTCAAAAGAATGATATGCAATAAAATTCTGTTTTAAACTTGGAAAAAATGCCACAGAAATGTATGGAATGCTTTAGACTGCTTTTCAACTATCTTGCATGAATTGAGCATCAGTTTTTGAGTGGCATAAGAGATTCAAGGAAGGCAGGGAGTCTGTGAGGGATGATGAGAGGTGTGGGAGGAGTAAGGAAGTCAGAACACTAGAGTTGATTGGCCAAATAAAGAATGTCATGGATAAGGACTGTCGTGTGTCTATAGAGACAATAAGTGCACAGTTTGATGTCAGCGTGGGAACTGTACACGCAATTATTCATGAGGAACTGAAGATGTGGAAGATTTGTGCAAAGTTTGTCTCGAGGGTGCTCAGAGAAGATCAGAAAGAAAGACGTTGTCATGACAGCAGGGAGATGGTCAAGCTGATCAATTCAGATCCCGCAGTTTTCGATGCTCTGGTGACCTGCGATGAAAGCTGGATCTACTGCTATGACCAAGAGACCAAGAGACAGAGTTCCCAGTGGAAGCATGCTGGCTCTCCCAGACCCAAGAAGGCCAGACAGTGCAAATCCACCCACAAACTTTTGATGATCCCTTTTTTTGACAGCACTGGCATGATCTACATGCACTGGGTTCCCACTGGACAGACAGTCAACAAGGAATACTATGTTGAGCTTTTAAGGGAGTTCAAGAAGAGATTCCGTCGGAAGAGGCCAGCACTCTTCAAATCGGGTCAGTGACATTTCCACCAGGACAATGCACCAGTCCACAACTCCATCCTTGTCACAGACTATTTGACCAAGATGGGCATCAAGACAGTTCTTCAGCCTCCCTATAATCCAGACCTTGCTCCCTGTGACTTTTGATTATTCCCTAAGCTCAGAGGTTGTCGTTATGAGACAATTGAGGAGATGAAAGAGGCTGTGATGAAGGTCATTGACACGCTCACACAAGAGGACTTCAATGGGGCCTTCCAGAAGTTGTTGGAATGGTAGAACAAGTGCATTGCAGCCGGAGGAGATTACTTCAAAGTGGACTAGAGTGTCATGTGTGTACTATCAATAAAAGTGCCCATATGAAAAAAGTCTGGAAACTTATTTAATGATCCTCATATATATATATATATATATATATATATATATATATATATAAAGAGAGTAGGGATAGGGATATATATATATATATATATATATATACACACACACACACACACACACACAGAAAGAGAAAAAAGAAATAGCCAGACTGATACAGGAAGTTGTTTTTTAAGCCAATGAATGATGAAGAGAAAGAGAGAGATAACATGTACAAGAGAGAGAGAGAGAGAGAGAGAGAGAGAGAGAGAGAGAGAGAGAGAGAGAGAGAGCATAAGAGAAAGAAAGAAAGAAATAGCCAGAATAAATTAAGTTTTTCTGAATTTAAAAAAAACAAATATCTTGATTAAATAGTTGAAAATGATAATGGAAAGTGCTCATGAAGAAAATTTCATATAATTTTTGTATAAAATTGAACCAAATATAAGAAATCTTTTAAGACGTCAAGAACAATTTTTTTAATTATTTGTTGTTAAAGAGAACCTTGTAGAAACTAGGATTTTTAAACAATGATTTTTTAAATACAAACTTCTTCTCACACACACACACACACACACATATATATAATAAAATAAATGCAAATAAGAAAATTGCATTAAAAAGTGCTCAATACTACTATGCCAGAGCAGGTCTAAAACCTTAAATATTCAAATTATGTACTCTTAGAATCTATTACTTTCATATGGACCATACAATCATCAGACAGATATATATATATATATATAAGGTTTAGAATAAAATCCAATTGTATGAGAAAGAAAAATACAGGGTAGAAAAAAAAAAATATATATATTTTGTTAATGGCCTTGCAGCATGACAACCTCATTTTCCAAACAGTTCTGTCTGTCTCTCTGTCTCTCTATATATATATATATTTATATATATATTTATATATGTATGTGTGTGTTTGTTTGTTTAGTTAGCAGTCTTTCATTAGTACAATTTTGTTTAAGGATAATAAACAAAGAATTCTTTTAACAAACTTTCCTTGTTTTTATGCAATAAACTGAATCTCTGGATCTAAAACATTTGTACAATATTTCTGTTCATTGGATCCAAACATGCATTTTTTTCTATGTAAACAAGTAAAACTAATTAAAAGCATCAAATAAAAAAAGTAAAGAAATTCCTTCTCTATCATACCCAAACTTTTATTAATTAAAAGACTGCCGCCCAAATGAACACAGATGTATATTTGCAGGGTTCCTTTTATATTATAATAACATGAATATTAGAAATGTATCAGTGGGTGGAAAATAAAGACTAAAGATGTAATGGCCAGTTTGCTTTATAATTGAGAATGGTTAAAGAAGACAGATGGGCAGCTTGCCATTGTTGTTCAACACAATTACTACATAAGTAAGCAAAGGTTTCTAAGCTCATTCATAAAACACATGCACAATTTGGCACAGTTCCATTTCACAAACTGTTATACTGAAGACTTCCAAGTCAGCAACTTTTCCTCAAGTTCAAAAAAGACACTGTATGCAAGCTGGACAACTTATCAACTGATTCATAGAAATTTCACTAAGTAGTGATAAAAGGTGACAATAATAAGATGAAATAAAACTAATAATAAAATAATAGTAATTTTACCATGCTAACAAATGGTATATGTACAACCCAGCACCTATCCTAGAAAATGACACACATAAACTCCTATGGGACTCTGACATACAAATGGATCACCTAATCTTGGCCAGAAGACTAGACCTTATAATAATCAACAAAAAAAAAGAAAATCTGCAAAATTGTCGACTTTGCTGTCCCGGCTGACCACAGAATAAAACTAAAGAATGTAAAAAGAGAGATAAGTACCTTGACCTTACTAAAGAATTGAAAAAAACTATGGAACATGAAGGTGACAATTATACCAATTGTGATTCGTGCTTTTGGCACAGTAACTAAAGGATTATTAAAGGGCCTGGAAGATTTGGAAGGTAGCGGCTGAGTGGAGACTATCCAAACAACAGCATTATTGAAGACAGCCAGAATACTTAGAAGAGTCTTGGAGACTTGAGGAGACTTGCTGTCACTCAATCTCCAGTGAAAGACCATCAGCTAACGCTGATTTACCCTAATGAGTAAATTGTAATAATGAAGAGTATATCGACCCAAAGCATTGTGATAAAAAGCAACAATAATAAGATGGAGTAAAACAAGAGTATTATCATAAAAAGGAAGAACATATGTATTTACTTATTCTCCCCACCACAAACAGGATGCAACACAGGCTCAATTTCTAAGCAGAGTACAACTGGTTTGAATAAAGAATTTCCATTCGCCTAGACTGGTTGCCTAACCAAGGGGCTCATTTTGCCCTATTTTACCCCTAGCTGGGAGGGGGAAAAGGGACAGATTCCTGCATACATACAACCTTTGGTCACTGATTCCATTTCTGAAGATAACTGTTATTCCAATATCCCTAAAGATTCTATCATCCTTGAATATTGGGATAAAAAGAATTATTATTATTTTACAACTTATTTTATTTGATCTTATTATCCTTATTATTAAAAGGGAGGTCCCTCTGGTACAAGGGCTAAACTGCTGGATTGTGACTTTGAAGCAAGTGGGTTCAAACTCCAGTCACACTTTTAAGTCCACTTTCTGACTAATATCCTTGGCAAAGGCATGAACCCTCTTATCCCCACAACTATGGGTTAAATAGTATTGCTGCCATTCTTCTGTAAAGATGGCTATGGCACCAAATAGTCCATGAAAGTTGATATGCCATTAAAGCAAAAATCCAAACAATCATTATTATGCTTACTATCTTTTAATTAGATTAGAGTGTAAAATTAATCAATGCTAATTAATGTTAATATATTTAAATAATAATCAGATTAGATTGTAAAATTAATTAATGTTAATTAATGTTAATATATTTAAATAATAATCAGATTAGATTGTAAAATTAATTAATGTTAATTAATGTTAATATATTTAAATAATAATCAGATTAGATTGTAAAATTAATTAATGTTAATTAATGTTAATATATTTAAATAATAATCAGATTAGATTGTAAAATTAATTAATGTTAATTAATGTTAATATATTTAAATAATAATCAGATTAGATTGTAAAATTAATTAATGTTAATTAATGTTAATATATTTAAATAATAATCAGATTAGATTGTAAAATTAATTAATGTTAATTAATGTTAATATATTTAAATAATAATCAGACTAGATTGTAAAATTAATTAATGTTAATTAATGTTAATATATTTAAATAATAATCAGATTAGATTGTAAAATTAATTAATGTTAATTAATGTTAATATATTTAAATAATAATCAGATTAGATTGTAAAATTAATTAATGTTAATTAATGTTAATATATTTAAATAATAATCAGATTAGATTGTAAAATTAATTAATGTTAATTAATGTTAATATATTTAAATAATAATCAGATTAGATTGTAAAATTAATTAATGTTAATAAATGTTAATATATTTAAATAATAATCAGATCAGATTGTAAAATTAATTAATGTTAATTAATGTTAATATATTTAAATAATAATCAGATCAGAGTGTAAAATTAATTATTATTAATTAATGTTGATTAACGTTAATATAATTAACTAATAATTAGATTAGAGTCTATCTCCACTCTAGAAGGAACCCCTCTTAAACTAGTAGACAAATTCACTTACCTCGGAAGCAGCGTCGAATCAACCGAAAAGGACATCAAAACGAGGTTAGCGAAAGCATGGACAGCTATCAATAGGCTATCGATTATATGGAAATCAGACCTAACCGATAAAATGAAACGCAGTTTCTTCCAGGCAGCGGTCACATCGATACTGCTATATGGCTGCACTACATGGACGCTAACAAAACGGCTGGAGAAGTAGCTAGACGGCAATTACACAAGAATGCTACGTGCAATCTTAAACAAGTCCTGGCGGCAACACCCCACAAGACACCAACTGTACGGCCACCTGCCCCCTATCACGAAAACTATTCAAGTTAGACGAACCAGACATGCAGGACACTGCTGGAGAAGCAGGGATGAACTCATAAGAGATGTACTCTTATGGACCCCAACACATGGCTGTGCAAAAGCAGGACGACCAGCACGAACATACATTCAGCAGATATGTGAGGATACGGGATGTTGTCCTGAAGACCTACCTAGGGCAATGAACGATAGGGAGGAGTGGCGAGAGAGGGTCAGGGATATCCGTGCTACCAGCGGGATAGGATGATGATGATGATGTAAACCTAGTTACAAAATAATTGTAAGAATGGTTTGTTTTCTTTGTTTAATGGTATATCAACCTTCATGGGTTGTTTAATGCAAAATCCATCCTTGTAGAAGAACAGTAGTGGTACAACTAAACCTTTAGCTGGTGGGTTAAGGTGATTCATACTTCTGTCAAGGTATTAATCAGAAAATGAACTTAATAGCATCACTGGAGTTTGAACTTGGTTACTACAATGTTACAGGTCAGTACATTAGCCACTATTTCAGAGGAACTACCCTCCTTAGTAAGAATGAAAAGTGTATAGTCAGTGTTTGAACTTCACCCCCCCAAAATGCCAGGGTTATGAATGTTGATTTTCGAGGCAAATTACTTGAAACCCTGGCATTTCTACTGTTTAAATGGTCCCATTTTAGAAAAGAAAACTAGGTAAATAACTAGTTAAGTAAGTCAGCCAACCATAGCCAAGGGCAACCCAAAGGCTCCCTTTTCAATAGTTACTACACCGAGGTGTAGGAGAGGGTGCTACTTTATACATACCTTATAATGCAGAGTGTTAAGCAAAGAGGCATCAAGTACCATTTTTTGAGTCTTTGTATGAATTGACCGGGGATTGAACCCTGGTCTCCTGGATCAATGCTGAACACCCTACCACTGTACCACTGGGCTGGTACTACACTTACTGTATATACTTGCTACTTCCTGAGACTTAAATTATAGCTTAATATTAGGAGTCTACAACATACATGAGATGCAGACTTTGTGTCTATAGATAGATGGCCAAGACTAGGCCTAGGCCAACTGGTAGGCATACCATTTCCAGCTATATAAGGAAGGTCTCAATTTAAGACTCAGAGAGCCACATATTAAAGTATATATGGTATTTTAATTCATCATAACAGCACATTCTAAAAGACCTCATGTTAATAAGCAAAAAAATTCTCATGTGGTTATTCAGTTGGTGAATGTATCCTAGTCACATCTTATCAACTGGTGACAGGAAACCACTGTTGGAATACACCCAAGAAGAATACATGCCTAAAATTGTTGGGTAGAAAATTGACACCACAAATAATTATTGACATTTGATGCTCACTGAAGGCATCTTCATAAAAGCCATTCCCTCATCCAAGGACCCACCATCACCCATCATGATGAGCAAGCAATTACAGGACATTAAATGTGACCCTTCAATAATGACAACTCACAAAGGGACATGCACAGTGGCAGAGGGGATCGAAAATAAAGGATTGTTTGCCTCTCAGTTTACTTTGATTCCCCTGATCAGTGAGATGTTAATTTTGTCAGCATTTAATAAGAAACACAAAGGGCTGGCTGGCACATGCCTTTGTGTCTTAGTTAAGATGACACAGCCTCTTAGTCAGCGTTATTGCTTTGTGCATTTAATAATCAACAAAGCTGTCATGTCCGATTCCCCCACCCACCCCCATATACTGAGCAGTGGGTAGGAGAGTACAGGGTCTGAAAGAGACGGCAAGGCTGGTCATGTGCAAAGAACAGAAAAAGAAATGATTCCATCATATAATTTTTATATCCTGTCTGCTGGGCTTAGAGTATGCTGACTGTATCTCCAGCTGAGGGGTAAGATCCACCCTCTTTTAAACGAGTGTCTTGGGTATGACACCAAGTTGCATCTGATGGTGAGGCTCCAATACTGAAGCTCTGGAGAGTGTGGTGTACCTCTTCATTACCATTACTCCCAGGTTCACTATGACTTTCATAGAGTCCCATCTATAGGTCAAATAAATTAATTTTAAAATTATTTGTATTAGATAAGAATACTTGATATTATATATCTGTAAATTATTTGTATTATGAATAGTTACTTAAAGCTATAGTTGCTTAATAAGAATTATTATTATCAGATACTTATAATTAAATAACTATAATTGACTAAAAACAATTAAGTAAAATCATATAACTGAGTAAAAATCATTAGAATTAATTTGATTTTGCTTGGTTGTATCTTATGGCATATCAACACTAATGGGTTATTTAATGCCATATCTTGGTATTGCATGAATAGAGCCGGACGAAAGGGCCCTTGCTTTTAAAAAGAAAAAAAAATTTGTCTCCCTTATACAGATGATTCCCCTACTTCTCTGTCTATATAAATTTTTATGTACCATTAGTTTGATATATGTATATATATATATATATATATGTTTCATTAAATAGTAAAGACACATTTTGTCTATATGATTCAATTAAGATCCTTTCGAGTTTCTTGATAAATGTCTTGGTTTCAGGTTGGAATTGGTGGATGAATTTACCAAAATTGTTCTGGGTGCTTTTGGACCCTTCATCAGGGGTTGCGCTCAGAACAATTTTGGTAAATTCATCCACCCATTCCAACCTGAAACTAAGACACTTATTAGGAAACTCAAAAGGAACTTAATTAAATTATATAGACAATGCATGTCTTTACTATATAATGAAACATGCTTAAATGAATGACTGCTGCCTAAGTACACATGCACACACACACACACACACACACACATATATATATATATATATATATATATTATTTCTAAGTAAATAGTTTGTAGGTAACATTATTTTCAATCGAGTATTGCTATTTATCGCTTGAACAGTTAAATGGTTTGTAGCACTACTATCTAATGCAAATAATTCAATTTAATGGCAATTACACAAGAATGCTGCGTCCAATCTTGAACAAGTCCTGGCGGCAACACCCCACAAGACATCAACTGTACGGCCACCTGCCCCCTATCACGAAAACTATTCAAGTTAGACGAACCAGACATGCAGGACACTGCTGGAGAAGCAGGGACGAACTCATAAGAGATGTACTCTTATGGACCCCCACACATGGCTGTGCAAAAGCAGGACGACCAGCACGAACATACATTCAGCAGATATTTGAGGATACGGGATGTTGTCCTGAAGACCTACCTAGGGCAATGAACGATAGGGAGGAGTGGCGAGAGAGGGTCAGGGATATCCGTGCTACCAGCACGACATGATGATGAGGATTTGTTTGCACACAGTTAAATGGTTTCAAGTGTAATCAATGAATAGTTCTATTTGATCCAGAGGTTGGACCCTAACTATTACTACCACTCCAGGTCACAGTGGACCTGGGAGTAATGGTAATGAAGAGGCACTCCATAATCTCTTAAGGTTCAGAACTGGAGTGTCCATTTCCTACGACGATAACCATTACACCACGGGCACCTCCAATATATATATATATATACTCAACCAATCTGCTACAGTCAAGATGTGACACAACCTGGTTAATGGCTGATGAGGACAGGGTATCTCACGTGCTCTCACACTAGTATGATAAAAATAAAAATATAAAAAACAATATATATATATATATATATATATATATATATATATATTTTACCTAACCAATCCACTATGGTCAGGATGTGACACAATGTCAATTTTTAAGCAGAGTAAAGCTGATTTGTGTTTTCCTACCCCCAGACTGGTTGTCTTATCAAATCTTAAGAACCTAATCTGCCCTACTTTACCCAGAGCAGTGGGAGGGAAGAAGAAATGAATTAATATCTTTACCAAAGGCATTAGTGCCAAGTTAAACACAGTCTCTTTCAAGATTTGAACTTGGTTCGCTGATTCTATTTCCTATGACAATTACTGTTATATATAAGCACATCACTTATTAGTGTAGTTCTTTATTGTTTTAAAACTCAAAACTGAAAATTTGGGTCTGCCAGAATATTCTCTTTATAGAAAAAGTCTTTAGATTTTATAAGTTTTAAGATCAGTGCTTCAGTAGATCTTTATTGAAATTTTATAGCGAGAAAAGCAAACCATGTGAAGTTTAGTTAGGTTTCTTTGTTTAATGGCATATCAACCTTGGTAGGTTATTTAATGCCAAAGCCATTCTCCTAGAAGAACAGCAGTGGTACTATTTAACCCATAGCTGGGAGGATAAGGGGTTTCATACCTTTCCTAAGGATATTTGCCTGAAAGTGAACGTAATAACGCGACTGGAGTACGAACTTGCTTACTATGATTTCACAGTCCATCGCTTTAACCATTACACCAAGACGACACCCCCTTGTGAAGTTTAGTTTGACGTGCTATCCACTGATTTCTGCATAACATCAGTATATCTCATGGCCACTTACTGTAAATGTTGACCTCATGACATCAATTAGAGTTTTGACTTACCAGAACAGGAATTAGACTTTCAACACTTACCTGTAAAAAGAAAAAGAAAAAAAAGATAATTCAATTTTCATCATCATGCCAAAAAGAAATTATTTAATTTATTTCAAAATACAATTTTTGTCTAGGGACTGGAATCAATTAACTATACATAAACTTAATTTTGCTCAGAAAACTTTTCCCTTCCTCCAAATTCAAAGTATGTATTCTCTCAACCCCCTACACCACAGGCAAAATGTGACATGTCAGTATATTAAGCAGGGTAAAGTTGGTTTGAACTCAGATTTTTCATGCTCCTAGACTGGTTGCCTTAGCAAGGCTAAAGAACTCAGTCTGCCCTACTATTTACCCTGAGCTGTATAAAAGAAACTGTCAGAACAGTAAATACTTACCTACCAACCTATGGTGTAGTAAATGCTTTCAATATTCTTACACTCACCTGATTCTACTGTTACAAATTATTTTTTTATTCATGGATCCATAATTGGTTCTGTAAGAATGGATGAAATATAAAATCTAATGCCAATAAATAAGGTTAATGGTGAACTTTTGACTTGGTTTGAATATGCTTACAATGACCATTATTTAGCCACAAACAACTTTGGCTCTTTTCCCACAGGTTATGTTAAGGCAAAATAATGTTTTTAATTATCAAGCAGAGAAGAAGAAAAGGAAAATTTTAATAAATTTTTTATCATATAAAGTCAGTTATAGATAACACCAATGTGCTATTGATAACATTATACCTTTCAATTCTTACAAAGTTGAGACACCAGGAATTGAAATTATCTTACAGAACAGAAGGAAATAAAGAAGATTTTTTGATATAAGAATAAGGGAATGGGAAATTAGAAAGGAAGGAAATGAAAGAAAAAAAATGTTTGGGCCAATAAATAAAAAAAGGTAAATAAATCTTGATGGGGGTGAATGAAGTTAAAGAAAAATGCAGAGGAAAAACTAGTTGGTGGAGGGGAATGGGAGCATGAGAAGAAAAATTCATCTTTTTTATATAAACAGAATCAAATGGAAAAAGAAAACAGTTATAAAAAGAATAGATTAAAAAAGGGGAGATGAATAAAGAACATAAGAGAAATAATGAAAAAAAGAAAATAAGGACATGAAGAAAAATTTAAAAGAAAGAAGGAAAAAAGCAGGAAGGAAAGAAGGAAAATATGAAAAGAAAGAAAATATGAAAAGAAGGAAAAAAGAAGGGCAAAGAAGAAAAAAGAGGGAGGGAAAGAAAGAAGAGAAGAGGAAGAAGGAAAGAAAGAAAGAAGAAAAAGAAGAGAAAAAGAAGGAGACAAAATTTAAAAGAAGGAGACAAATGAAGTGCCAAGAAGTATAAAGAAGAAAACTATAAAGAAAAACATCAAGCAAAATGGAAAAGAAAAAAAAAGGAAGAAAGAGAAAAGGAAAAGAAAGAGAAAAGGAAAAGAAAGAGAAAAAAGCAAAAAAGAGAAAAAGGAAGGAAAAGAAAAGAAAAGAAAATAGCCGGAAGGAAGGAAAAAATGGGAAATAAAGAAAGTTGTCCAACAGGAGGAGAAGGCAGTGTAGGAGGTTAAGAAAGAAAGAAAAAGAAGATTAAGGGCAGATGTTAATATCAAAAAAAGAAAAAAAAAAGAAAGGAAGAAGAGGAAGAAGATGAAGATGGACAAAGAAAAAGAAGAAGAAAAGGAAGTAGAAGGAAGAAAAAGAAAGAAAGAAAAGAACATATAAAAAAAGAAGTAAAATTAAATACAAAAAGGAAAAAGTGAAAAATAAAAATAGGAAAAAGAGAAGGAAGATGAAGAAAAAAGAATAACGAAGAAGATAAGGAGTAAAAAGCAAAAGAAAAAAGATGAAACTAAGATACATATCATTGATTAACGAAAATGTAGAAAAATCTATTTTTCACATTGAGACTCTAAAAAATGTAAAACATGGAATTCTACCATTGTCTACAAGTGAGTTTGCCTGGTGTGCTTTTGGCTATCCATGAGAACAGCTAACAATGCAAAGTTAAACTGTTCCAAGGACAGGTCATTCAATCTGTGCGTAAATAAGAGGGTTACTCAATAAATAAGGTGAATTTTGCCAAAGGGTTTGGAAGTTGGAAGCACTGTTTACAGATACATATTTTTCAACGAAATCAATACTGATGGGTCCTTTCCTGTTCCAGAACGCTGTCAGCATATCCTTCTTTACTGACTATTGCACTCAGAATTTTATTGTTAAAGGAGAGTGTCAATGTGTTTCTACTCCACTTTTCAATTTGGGCTCATAGTGGTAAACTCAGATTTAGCTCATTTTTAAACATTTTTTTAATTAAAACACACTTCTCCATATACATTACAAATTCTTCTATAAATTTCACATGGTTTGCACTTCTCAACCACCAAAAATTTGATGTCAGACCTCTGTTCAAGCCAGTAACACTCTTTATGGTTAGCCAACATTTGGAATAGCCCCAAAACATATATTTTTGTGAGATCAGAACGATTTTTGTTATAAACTCATCCCAAACAATACAAAGTTTACATTTATGAAAAAATATTTGCTTTTTTTCAAAAACTTTCCCTTATTGACCCTCATGTAAGTTTGATAGTCATTCAATGATGATATAAAGTAACAGAAAAGCTATCAAAAATGCAGGTACATGCACAGATAGATAGGCAGGTATTGTTAAAATCCTTAGCTACAGGAACCATACAGCAAGAGTATCTTGCCTCAGATGGTTGGAAAAATTTGAAGACAGTGTCAGATAAAATAAGAAAAAGAACAGTTATTCAAAAAGCTTGCAGAAATTTTAAATTTAGAAATTCTAAGAAATTACCCTCCCTGAAAAGAATAATTCTTCACTGAATTATAGGTGGACTCAGGGTTGATATATCAGCTATTGTTGATGCGGATATATTACTGTTGCTAAGCAATGCTTCAATGAAGAAAGTCAAAACATTGCTGAATTTAGCAAAGGACATTATCTGTATTTTGCGAAGGATACTATCTCTGAACTTCAATAGGCAACTGTTATTTGCCTTTGACTAAAGCATTGCTCTCTGATTGGTGAAATTGTCAAGTTTTGCTTATTCAAGAAATGGAAAAGGTAACTTCTCATGAGTAGTGTGGTCAATACCATTCTCTAAATAGACACTAAAACATTCATTACTTAACCCATTACTTAACCCCATTACTTAACCCTATTACTTAACCCTATTATTTAGCAACAAATTCATTGGCTAGAATGCACTTTTGACCATAAAATAAAATAAAAACTTGTTTCAAATCTTATGATTGTGTTGTATAAAGGAATCTAGATTGTATCAGTATACTAAGTAAGTAAAGTTGGCAACCGTAGTCGAGGGCGACCAGAAGGCTCCCCTTTCAATAGCTTCTACATCAAGGTATAGGGGAGGGTGCTACTCCTTTCCCTGGATTTCTCCACTTTACCCTTGATACATACCTTATATTGCTGAGTGTTAAGCAAGGAGGTATCAAATACCATTTTTAAAGTCTGGATTGAACCCAGCTCTCCCGGACCATTGGCAAACACTCTACCCATTAGACCAATGAGCCGGTTTACTAATATATCCAAATTAGTGGTTATAGCAGAGTGCTAACAAATTTAGCATAAGTATGCAGTTTAGTTCTATTTAACCCATAGATAGAGCCCTATCAAGTGCTACCATTCCGGATCAGAGTGGACCTGGGAGCAATGGATTACTGGAACCTCATCATTAGATTGTTTAGTGTCATATCTAGGACACTCATTGGGTGGGGTCTTACCCATCTGCAGAGAAGCTGTCGGTGTATTCTACAGCCCCAGCTGACGGAGCAATGATTTGAAAGGAAAAACATATCACAAAAGTTTGTTTATAAAAGAATTTTTTATTCACTGACACTTCTAAAAATGACTGATTTACTAAAGTTTTAGACATAATAAAGTGTCTATTTTTTAAAAAATCTTAGCACCAAGGTTATTTGGCCACGCAATTACCATGACTAGTTAATTTGGGGTCACTTGTGTGTGATATGAACTAGTGGCTCAGTTATAGAGTTTCGGCACTGCAATCTGTGGTCGCTGGTTTGATCTCCAGTGGTGGAGGTTACGGTATACACTGCTGATGAGACCTAATAAGGTCAAAACAGCTGTCCAGTGTTCCTGTATGTCGTGCATAGGTGTTCAGCAGATTTTCTGGTCATGGTAATTCAATTCACGATATTAATTCCTCTACTTAAAAAATAAAAATATGTACATTAGCACCAAGGTATATCAAACCAGAGACATTTTATGTGTGTGTGTGGGGGAGTATGACAAAAATCCAAGATTTTCAAGTAAAGTAAATTAAAGTAGCATCTTGTCCTCATGCATTAAATATATTTGGGACAACTCAAGTTGCCCTTTGCACCAAAAGGGTTAACAGGCATGAGTTCTTTCAGTTCTTTTCCTATCAAACAGATAACACCAGAAGATGAAGGCTTAGGCATTCTCCATTTTCTTTGACTATTTGTGTCCTTATAAAAAAAATGTGGGGAATACTGAAACCTGTTCTTTTCTAATCTTCTTGTTCAAGGACATGATTTTGTAATTTGTGTTTGAAGAATCTTGATGGTTTAATCGTCTTTGCTACCTTATTATTCATTTTTACTAACAGGCAACTTATCCAAGGTCTTGGTAAGCAAACCATAGTTAGTGAACTCAGTTCCCACTGGGTGCTCCATACTTCTGGTCTCGTGCCAAACTAAATTAAGCTTAATATGTATTTACCTAACCCCTCTGTTAAGGATACAATGTGAAACAAGCTCAATTTTTTGCAGAGTCTAAAGAAAAAGCGATAAAAAAATAGTTGGAGTTAAGGTTGATCAAAGAAAGAGAAAAAGATAGAATTTTTTTGTCCATATTATTTATCTGTACTATACTGAAATTCTCATTTTGTGTGTGTGTGTGTATATATATATATATATATAATCTCTAAAGAGAATACTTTGGAGGGAACTAAGATGTCATTACACTAAGTAGGTTATTTTTATGGATCTTTTCTGGACACACTTGTACCTGTCAGCACATTCCTAAAAAGAGAGTAGCCCAGTTGGTTGGGACTGTAGAATACACTGACTGTATCATTGCAGAGGAGTAAGACTTCCCTAATGATTGTCCTAGATATGACATTAAACAATCTGATAGCGAGGCTCCAGTCTTGGAGCTTTGAGGAACACAGAGTACTCCTTCATTACCACTGCTTCCAGATCCCCTCTAACTGGGAGTGGCAGCACCTGATAGAGTCCTATCAATGGGTCAAATAGAACTGCTTGACATTTAAATTGTGTGCAAACAAATGACTGATGTAAAATTGATACTATTACAAAACAATACTTGAAAGCATTTAATTGTGTGGAAAAAAATGTACTTGTTTAAAAATGTTAGCAACAAAATGTGTTTACAAATCATATATTCAATATGTATAACTAGGATTTGGCATTAAACAACCTACAATGGTTGATATGCCAAGTAACGCTGGTTCAAACTCCAGTCCCGGTTTAACCCAACCAAACCAATTACAAAGATAGAACTCATAACCCTTCCCAGCATAGAATAAATACCTAACTCACTACTAATAGATTGAAGACAGTTTATAGGCTCTGTGTCAGACTTATTCAAATTAAGTAAATATCTATTTATTTAATACAGGTATTTATTAACCCAGCCATGAGCAGTATATGACACAAAGTCAATTTTTAAGCAGAATATAGCTGATTTGAATTCAGAGTTTTCTTTCACTTTGACTGATGGGCATAGCATGGTTAAAAAGCACAGTCTACCCAACTATTTACCCATAATAGTGTGGAGAATAATTGTATTAATATCTTTCCCAATGGTATTAGTGTTATATGAAAAGCAAAATGCTTCATTTAGGATTTGAACTCGGGTCATTGTATTGATTTCCTACAATGGTAAACGTTATACCACATGCGCCTAGTATAGGGGTAGATCATTACTTCTTTTAACCTAAAAAAAAAAAAAAAAAGAAATACGTGTTCACTGTTCTTCTGAGAAACGGCAAAATTTTTCTTATTCTGGACAACTGTTCAACTCATTTGATAAATGAACTGCTATGTAAGAATAACATTTATACAATACACTTAGAACTTCACGTATTCATCCTCAAGACCGATAATTTCTGCTATGAAAGATATATATTCATCATTCTCTGCACGTGGTAAACGTAAATTCTGATAAACCTGATGAGATATTTATCAAAGAATTTAATCTAAAAATTATTTGTTTAACTTTCTTGGTTAGGTTTGGTTTCTTTGTTTAATGGCATATCAACCTACTTGGGTTATTTGATGCCAAAGCCATCCTTATAGAACAGCAACGATACTATTTAACCCATAGCTTGGGGCGGGATAAGGGGGTTAATACCTTTCCCAAGGGTATTAGTCCAAAAGTGAACATTAAACAGGGACTGGAGTTTGAACCAGCGTTACTTGGAGGCTGCAATCGAGCAGTATTTTCCTTTGTTTAATTAAAAAGCAATTTAATCTGATAGACAATAATATACTCACTACGGTAGTAAGGATTATCAGGACTCACCTACCCTAGAATCATTATTTCACAATGAGGTGCCTAAGCCTATCTTTCTTTGTTCAGGTAAGAAGTAATTTGATTCTTTGGATAATGGTGAATATACAAAAACAACGTTTTTACAAGTATATTTGATAGCAGAAAAAGAATATCTACCTTATAGACTAAAAACAGATCTACTTAATTGAAAGTAGGCTTTTTTTTGGGGGGGAGTTTTATATATATATACATATACATAGAACAAATAAGTTTGTTTATAATCTACAGAAAATTGAGAAAAAAAAAGGTTCTTTGTGTCTCCAGATGATCCTAAATAAATTTCAGCATTTTGACTATTCATAAATACGCAATCAAATTTCGATTAAACTCTGTAACATTGAGTTTCTTCTTTCTTTTACACAACTGAAAGATTATTGGAATACTTATCTTTTTGTCGACTGAAACCGATTATTTTGTATAATCATCTTAATTTTGCATTTCACTTTATCTTGAACAAGAAATGGTTCCGAGTCAAGATGAAAAGATCTTATCAGATATTAATTCTGGGTTGCATTTATAAATAATAAGAAAGAGAAAAGAGAGAAGATTAATCTGGTAAGAGAAAAAAGGAATGAAAGAAGAAAAAGAAAACAGAAAACGAAATGATAGAACCAATCAATTCAGAATGAAAGAAAATCTATAAAAATAAATAAATAAATAAAACCTGAGATTTTTTTTCTAATCCTCAAAAGATATTCGGAATATTTTTTTAAAATCATAATTAATAATCTCTTACTAAAGAAAGATATCTTGAGGGTAATTTTCATTTTATTTTTTACATATGGAAAAAGACACAGTTTTCCTGCAAGTTTTCTTTCTGTGAGTATACATTTCAATTTGATTTTATTAGCTGTGAGTAAAACATTTATTTGTATTTACTAGGACCCAGATCAGTATTCTAGTCAATCTCAACAGTGCTGTCGTCAAGGTTTCAATCCTTCCACAGATTTACCAGACATGAAATCATGCATGAAATTGATGTGGAGGCATTCATAACATAATAGTTATCACTGTAGGAAATGGACCCCAGTGACCAGAATTCAAATCCTGAAGGAGACAGTTTGCTTTTCACATCATACTAATACCCTCAGAAAAAGTTAGGAATCCTTCTTTTCTACTCCTAGCTATCGGTAAATAGCTGAGCAGACTAGGCTCTTTAAGTGGTCAAAGAGGAGAAAAATTCTGAATTTAAGCCTGTTAAATTCTGGTTAAAAATTGACCTTGTGTCACATCTTGCTTGTGGCAGAGGGGTTGGGTAAATACATTCCTGAAATTGACATACAAAGTCTGTGTACAAAAACCCAATAAAACCCAGTTTATAATGAAGCATTAATTCAATGATGTTAGATTTGAATTAACTGATTAGATGATAACAGCAAATTCAATTGGAAATTTGAGAGAAGCGTTCTACATTCTACAAGTTCAAATGACTATAATTTTTTTGGACTGGTAACTTATGTTGACAAAGGAAACCAGTAAACTGTGCTAAAATCCTAACACTTGTTACTGTTGTAATGAGAGCTACAGTATTGACGAGTGAGAGTAGGCCTGGTACTGATGGGTATATTTACTTGACTCCCTCTACCATGAGTAGGATTTGACACAATGTTAATTTTCAAGCAGAATCCTGCTGGTTTGAATTCAGAGTTTTCCTTTTTTTTTTTTAAGTTGGTTTGATTTGGTTTTATGGCATATCAACCATTGTAGGTTATTTAATGCAAAATCCTCTTTATATATATATATATATATCAAATAAATATGGTTTGGTTTTGTAGGTTATTTAATGCCAAATTCTCTTTATACATATATATCAAATATATATGATTTGGTTTGGTTCGATTTGGTTCTATGGCACATCAACCATTGTAGGTTATTTAATGCCAAATCCTCTTTATACATATATATTGAACATAAATGATTTGGTTTAGTTGGGTTTTATGGCACATCAACCATTGTAGGTTATTTAGTGCCAAATCCTCTTTATACATATATATTGAACATAAATGATTTGGTTTAGTTGGGCTTTATGGCACATCAACCATTGTAGGTTATTTAATGCCAAATCCTCTTTATACATATATATTGAACATAAATGATTTGGTTGGGTTGGGTTTTATGGCACATCAACCATTGTAGGTTATTTAATGCCAAATCCTCTTTATACATATATATTGAATATAAATGATTTGGTTGGTTAGGTTTTATGGCACATCAACCATTATAGGTTATTTAATGCCAAATCTTGCTTATATGCATATATTAAATATACATGATTCATGAACACATTCTGTTGATAACATTTTTAAATGAACCTGAGCTCATTTTTTGTACACAGTTAAATGGTTTCAAGTATTTCTATCTAATACAAATGATTCTATTTACTTTGATCATTTGTTTGCACATAGTTAAATGGTTTCAAGTAGTGTTATATAACAGTCACAATTTAACGGTCATTTGTTTGCACACATTTAAATATATATACATGGTATGTAAGATTAGTTAGTCAGAGATTTTCTTTTTCAAATGAGTTAGAACTAATTCATTTGTATACTAGTATTGCTATTCTTTCTACATAGCTAAATGGTTTCAATTATTGCTATCTAACACTAATAATTCTATTCAATATTAATCATTTATTTGCAGACAGTGAAGTGGTTACAAGTACTGCTATTTAACACTAATCATTACATTGAACCCTATTCATTCATTTGCACATAGTCAAATGGTTCCAAGTATTGTTATGTAATACCAATAATTCAATTTAAGCACACAGTTAAAGAGTTTCAAGTATTGCTATTTAACACAAACAATTCTATTCAACATTACTTATCCATTTGCATACAATCAAATGGTTCCAAGTATTGCTATGTATCACTTACAATTCGATTAAACATCAGTCATTTCTTTACACTAAGTTAAATGGTCAGAGTTCTATTTCTAACCATTCAATTTAATGTAAGTCATTTGTTTGTACAGAGTTTAAATGTCAAACAGTTCTATTTGACCCTTAGATAGGACCCTATCAGGTACTACAACTCCTGGTCAGAGTGTTCTTGGAAGCAATGGCAGTGTAGGTGTACTCTACATTCCCCAATCTCAACCTCACCATCAGGCAGTTAAATATCACATGCAGGACACTTATAGGTGTGATCTTACCCCCTACAGAGATACAGTCGGTATATTCTACAGCCCTAGTCGACTGGATCATTCATTCTTTTTAGACTGGTTACCTAACCAAGACTAAAGAACACAGTCTGCCTTACTATTTAATGATAACTGAAAAGTAGAAGAAATAGATTCATGCCTTTTCCAAGAGAATTAGCACAAAGTGAAATGTAATCAGCCAGTATTTGAATTCTAGTCACTGATTTCAATTCCTATGATAATAACCGTTACACTAAGCACACCTCCATTGACAGATGTAAACTAGTGATGCATATGTTTGTGGTTAGTTGGTAAAAATGTTCAAAAACGTCTTATGAAATATTCTAATCTCAAATCAGAAATGTTGTTTACAAAAGGAAGATAATTTTATAATGAGGTCAAAAATGGAAGACATATGCTGTAAAAAAAAAAAAATCAAGACTTGCATAAATTACACAAAGTGTCTATTTTGAATAAATAAGTAATGGCAGCTCGAAAGAGAGAAACATTTAGAAATGCATTAGTGAAATTGATAAAGAAAGAAATGATGGATGGACTTCGTTCATTTGTACAGGGATTACCATCCGGATAATGTATTACCATCAAAGATAGAAAGAAAGTGTTAATTATCCATTATTTATAAACCCATTTAAATGCTGAAGTGGTCAAAATTAGAATTGTTTACACATTCATGATTTTATTCTTCTATTCCTTTTCTACTCTTTTATTAATCAATTCATTCTTTTTTCCACTTATTTGATAGTTTTCAAGCAGACAGATATGAACTGAAGTGTTAGTTTATTTATTCTCTTAAACCATTATTCTTCAATTCTGGATTTAGTTATTTTTATTTTTCATCATCTATTTCTTATTCGCTTATGGTTTTTGTTTTAAATTTCTTAACATATTTGGTTTGGTTTGGTTTCTTTATTTAATGGCACATCAACCTTCATGGGTTATTTAATGCCAAAGCCATTCTTGTAGAACAGAAAAATGATCTTTTAAAAAGATTGAATAAAAAGATATTGTATACTCACACAGTGAATGACTTTTTACGACTAATTTTTCACCCGTAAAACAAGAGGCTGGTTTGGTTGGGTTTTATAGCATATCAAATATTTAAGTTATTTCATGCAAAATCCTCTTTATATATATATGATTTGTACAGGAAATTTGTTAATAACATTTTTAAACAAGCCTCGGCTCATTTTTTTTCACAGAGTTAAATGGTTACAAGTATTTCTATCTAATGCAAATAATTCTATTAACTATTAATGATTTGTTTGCTCAGAGTTCAATGGTTTCAAGTTTTGCTATGTAACAGTAACAATTTAACATCAATCATTTATTTGTGCATATTTAAATGGTTCATTGGCCTAGTGAGTAGAGTGTTTGCCAAAGGTCCAGGAGACTTGGGTTCAATCCCAGGTCGCGTCATACCAAAGATTTTAAAAATGGTACTTGATACCTCCTGGCTTAACACTCAGCAATTTAAGGTACATATCAAGGGTAAAGTGGAGCAATCTAAGGAAAGGAGTAGCACACTACACCTCGGTGTAGTAGCTATTGAAAAGGGAGCTTTCTGGTCGCCCTCCACTATGGTCGCCAACTTTACTTTTACTTTAAATGGTTATGCATATATTTGTAAGGGAATACGTTGTCGATAATTTAATTTTCTAAATGAGTTAGAGCTGATTTGTTTGCCCAATAGTATTGCTATTGTTTCTATACAGTTAAATGATTTCAATTATTGCTATCTAACACCTATAATTCTATTAATCATTTGTTTGCACACACTGAAGTTACAAGTATTGTTATTTAACACTATTCATTCATTTGCACGCAGTCAAATGGCCCTAAGTATTGCTATGTATCACTTACAATTCAATTAAACATCAGTCATTTCTTTACACAGAGTTAAATGGTCAAACAGTTCTATTTCTAATCATTCAATTTAATGCAAGTCATTTGTTTGCACTCAGTTTAAATGTCAAACAGTCCTATTTGACTTATAGATGGGACCCTATCAGGCATTACCGCTCTGGTTCAGAGTTGACCTGGGAGCAATAGCAATGAAGGGCTACTCCACATTTGCAAAATCTCCAAGGTTGGAGGCTGGCCATCAGATTGTTTAGTGTCATATCCAGGACACTCGTTAGGGGGGGGTCTTACCCCTCTGCAGAGATGCAATCAGTGTATTCTACAGCCTCAGATGACTGCACTACAAGGGTTTGTTATATGAGATATGTTTTAGAAACCATAAAACTTGTTTCTAGACCTAACCTTGCCTCACTTCGATCCAGAGTGCCTCTTACATAGCTTACACCGAAACAAAGGCTATTAGTAAACATAATAAAGTTTTTACTTCATGTTTTGTTATTTATAAAATTTGTGAATATGATATGTACTAACATTATAAATATTAAACAAGTAAGTAAAGTTGGCGACTGTAGCTGAGGGCGACCTGAAGGATCCCTTTTCAATAGCTACTACACTGAGGTGTAGAAGAAGGTGCTACTCCTTTCCCAGGATTGTTCCACTTTACCCTTGATATGTACCAATTAATGCTGAGTGTTAAGCAAGGAGATATCAAGTACCATTTTTTGAGTCTTTGGTATGACTCGATCAGGGATTGAACCCAGGTCTCCCGGGCCATTGGCGAACACTCTCCCCATAAGGCCAATGGACTGGTAAATATTTAACAAAGTCATGTAAAAACATCATAATCTTAACTAAAACCCTTAGTTTGGGCATTAGCTAGTTTATGCGAAAACTCATTGGGTCAAACTATTGGGAAATTAGATGAAGTTGTTGATACAAGCTTATGTTTTGACTACTAAGTGTACTTAGACAAGCACATATATAACTGTATTATCAATGCTATTGTGTATCAATGGTAGGGTTTTAGTATGTTTGAAATATCCAAGTAAACATGGTAAGCTTCATCAAAGTCTAGACTACATTGTTTATTCATCATATTGAATTGATTTTGATTGTATTACAATAGTTTATGCCGTAAGTTGTTTTGAATAAATCCCAGAAGCTGCATCCCACAAAACAGCAGCAGCATGACTACTTGCCTCTCATTTCAGAAACTCATCCAAATAAGATAAACAAGACATTATAGGCACTGCTAGAGAAGCAAGGACCATATCATAAGCAGGGTCCTCCTAAGGACTCCTACACATGGACACACCAGTGTTGGCTGATCAACAAAGAATTATAATCATCAGTTCTGTGTGGACACAGGATGTTGTCTAGAGGAACTGCTAAGAGAGATGGCTGATAGGGACAGATAGTGAGAAAGAATTAAGGGAATCCATGTTAGCAGTATGACTTGATGATGATGATGATGATGGCAGTAGTTTTGAAAATATAAATAAATGTTTGAATATTTTCTCTTTATGTCATTGGATGTTGGACAAATATCTTTGCAGGTAAGTATAAGCAAAAGCTAGGGGTCATTCATTACATGCAATATATAATAAAACACCTTTTTGTGGCCAAAAATTACGGATTGTTCATTACATGAAGCTGTTCATTACTGGAATATATATTCGGTAAACAGTTAATTATCTCAATTTATTCAATATTATTTATATATGGTAGAATGGTCATGAACACAGAAAACAGAATTAATGTCAAATCTAGATTTCAGCTGACTTCATTTACTTCAAACTAGATGCCTTATAATCCAACTCTTGCCTGCACAAGCTTTCGGGAGGAAAAAGGACAGACTGGGCTCTTTCACCTTCATTTGTAACTAGTTTAAGAGAAAAAAAATCCTCTGAATTCAAAACCAGAGATTGGAATCTCTAAAACAAGTTTGTATTTACCCTACCCCTTCATACGAATGTGACACAAGGTCAACTTTTTTTACAGAGTTTAATTGATTTGAATTCAGAGTTTTCCTTCTCCTTGTGATTCAAAAACCAGAGTCTCTCTATCTTAGCTGTCAAACGCTTGACTGTTAACACCTCCCCAGGCAAATGACTTTTTAGTAATTTATGAAGCTCTTTGCTTCGGTGTGGCACAAGACCGAATGAATGGGGTACCCAATGAGACTGGAACTCACTCGTGTAAGTTTGCTAGTCAAGTTTGCTAACCGTTACACCACCAAAGGTGCCAGGCAAATGACTTTTTAAGCACTGACTAAACTTGTGTGGGTCTTACGTAGTGCCTGCTACAATCCCAAACCTGCCTCTGATTGGCTGAAACAGTCTTATTCAAATTAAACCAACCTACAATTTATTATGAGAAGGTCTCAGGTCAATTCCTTATAATTCCTGACAGGCCAAACAGACTGTGGTCGTTTGCATCTATTACACTCCTAGACTAGGTTAAAGAGTAAAGTCTGCCCTACAATTTACTTATAGCTGGAGGGAGAATAATTGAGTGCATACCTTTCCAAGGGTATTAGTCCATTTTCTACAACCATAACCATTACAATATGAGCGCCTCTAAAAACAATTTTAGGTTGTTGTAAACACAGTTCTAAAGACTCCTTCAGTGAGACTGATGCCAAAATATATCAACTCTTGGCTTTTTCATGGAAATCATTGAAATGGAAAGGAGAGACTTGCTGTATAGGCAATTGCCATTCTTTCCAACAAACTTGACCAAGTATGTTTACAGATGAAGAAACTAGGGAGACAAACAGATGTCACCATGTTTTAATTTCTTCTATCAAACTTTATCCAAACCTACATTCAGATCCAAGGTCTTGCAAAACTAACTCACAAATTTTCTACATCCAATCTTGTCAGACCTACATCCAGATCTAAGGTCTTTCAAAACAAACAGATGTCACCATATAATTTCTTTTGGCCTGTGCCAAGACCCATGCTGTGACCTGCATCACAGTTTTACTTATTTAGGCCCTTTTTTGTTTCTCTTTTATTGTTATTTTACTTTCATCTTTTTTTTCTGCTCAAATCTTTTTTTTTTATTAACTATTATATTCAGTTTTGATTTTTTGTTTACTCATTTATTCGCAAAGCTAACACATCCAGTGAAAATAATGGCCAAAAACAATCCAAATATAATTTAATTCACTTGTTTATTTTTCCTTTGCCTAACTCATTCCCTCATTCTTAAATCATTCATGTTTTTTTTCCTTCTTGTCAGGAAGAAAAAATACTGCAAATTTGCTTTTCTACTTAAGGTAATTGCAATGGTTTTTTTGTCTTTCTTCTATTCATCAAATCACTTATTTCTTTTTATTCATAATCCTTCTTCTTCTTCTTCTTTTCATTCATCCCGGCAACAAAATTATTAATTCCATTCTTCCTTTTCTTCCTGTATTTGTTTTCTTCCTCGATTCGGCATATCGCCTTGTGTCCATGTTTGCACAGTTACTCATACTATCTCATAAATAACATTAATAATTACAATTGTTTTTGTTTTCAACATTACACTGAACTCACGGCAAAAATGTTTGCCCATGAACTAGCAAGCGGGAAAGGGAGGTAACGGTCCATCATAATTATATGACTAAAACAATCATTTCAAACTGGCGTTTTTCTATCTCTTTCAATACGAACATGGGGATCTAAAATGATTGGTTGGTTGGTCGTTTTGTTTTATGGTGTATCAACCCTTTTCGGGTCGTTTAATGCCGAATTAAATTTCAAACAATGCAGTTTAGTGTAGTTTTTGTTTACAAACTGTGAAATGTCAAAAAAGTTTTATTTCAAACAATTCAGTTTAGTTCTATTTAAAAAACAGTTCTATTTAGCATGAGTACACAGTTTCAATGTCAAAAACAGTTCCATTCCAAACAGTTTAGTTCAATTTGACCCATAGATAGGACCCTATCAGGTACTACCACTCCGGCCCAGAGTGGACCAGGGAGTGATGGCAATGAAGGGGTACTCTGCATTCCCTAAAGGTCCAGCATTACTGAAATTTCACCATCAGATTGTTTAGTGTAATATCCGGAACACTCGTTGGGAGGGGTCTTACCCCTCTGTAGAGAAGCAGTCTGTGTATCCTACAGTCCCAGTTGAATGGGCAATCTGAAATGATGTTTATAAATCACATTTGGGTTTACGGGTGTGTATACATAGTTATAATTGATGTGAAGGTTGCTAGAAAAACTATATATATGAATAAATTAAATTTCGTAAAATATCTGACAAAATAAAAAAAAAAAATTGAAACTTTTGTAAATTAAAAGGCACCATTTAGTTATTATTTGTTTTTAACAATATTTTAACTTCAAATCTTTTAATTTTGAAGTTAAACTGAATTAAATAGATCTTAGTAATCGCTTTCATTGAGGTCTCTATTGAGTATCTCGCTCGCAGAATTAATCTCCACCAACAAAAAATAGCTTCGCTTACAACAATCTCCATCAACCAGAAATATCTCGCCATTTTTCTCACAGGTGGGGCCAATACCTTCACTTTGAAAAATTTGCGTACGTGACTCTTGCAAATTCTCCTCGCTCGAGACTGCGTTTTATTTTAAATTGAGGTGTTAGGGCGGCCATGTTTTCTCTTCCAAGCCCACCACTCATTTTGCACGCCAGGCATATACATGCCGCTTTGTTACACAGGATAAGTCATCTTCTCATCAACAAATTTGATAGATTGAGTGGTTGACTGATTTTAATGATTTCAACCCGTCAAGGGTTAATTTATGCCAAGAGGTTACGGTACAGCGCACATTATGCATTCATATTTACTCGCATATGGCTGTTTCTTAAGAGGTATTTTTTGTACCTGGTACCATTGAATAAAAATTATTTTATTCATAAATGGGACCTCAACGGTTACTATCACTCTGGGTTAGAGTGGATCTGGGAGTAATGGCAATGAAGGAGTGCTCCACACCTCCCACGATTAGATGCAGTTTAGTTTCATACTCAGTACGCCAACTTTTTTTAGGTGTGTGTGTGGGGGGGTCTTACACATCTCGGGGGGGGGGTATACAGTTAAAATATTATATGCCCTAACAATAGGGCAATTCATAGCTTAAATAACTGGTCTAAATATGATTTTTTAACATTTTTCTTCTGACATTTTAAAAATCAGTAACAATTGATATTTCTTGAAACAGTTGAGTGTGTAGAGAAGAGGAAAATCTCATTTTTGTTTCGGCGCGCTATTTAATTCAACACTGAATTTCACCCAATCAGGATGACTTATCCCATTCAGCCCGGACCTTCATTTCCGGCTAGCAAAACGGGTGAGCGGCCAAACACACTCTCTTCGGCTGGAGGCGGCGACCAGAACGGACGTGTCTCTGGTCGCCCCTGCTTAGCAATGCCTTATAGCTAAACAAGCCACCCGGTGGGGACATATCACCGTGGCTTTAACCCTAGCAGCAGCAACATGGACATTCAACGAGGGAACCTTCTAATTTATGGATTCTTTGCGTCTAATATTTTAGACCAAGGAATCCCAGTTGAATATGAATTAGATACGTTCAACATGCCTTCCACAAGCACCACAGAAATTTACTATGTCGATTCGAGCGCCACTCCGCTCTCGACAAGTTCCCATTTCACCTCTGGTCCACTGTAATGGAGACAACGCACGCCTCTCCCCGAAACACCAGACACACGAAGCTACACGGTGGCCTTGAATACTTCCCTCACACATCCAACGACACGCTGCCATTTCGAACATCCCGCTAAGCTATCGCGTCTCCAAAACCAACAAGCCTAAAGACCGCGAGTTTTGCAGCGCCAAGAACAAACCTCCTCAAAGCTGCAAATAAAAACTTTCGTTCTTGTGTATTGTTATAAAGCAAAGTCTTGTAATTCATTTCTTGTGCCCATAAAATCTATAGTGTTAGGGAAAATAACTAATTCCCACAAAACACGCTATAAGTGTTTTCCAGTATTCTTTCCTAAAATATGCCATTAAAATATGTATTTAAAAAAATCAAAATTTGTAATTTATTTGCCATTAAAATATGTATTTAAAAAAATCAAAATTTGTAATTTATTTGCCATTAAAATATGTATTTAAAAAAATCAAAACTTGTAATTTATGCCGTTAAAACATATTTAAAAACTTAAAATTTGAAATTTATGTCATTAAAATATTCTAAAGTTGGTAATTTATTTGTCATCAAAATATATTAAAAACTATCCAGAAGAAAAAGATTTATGGTAATTTGACTGTAATACATACTTGTTTGGTGAGGTTTTCTGTTTTTTAATGGCATATCAACATTTGTGGGTTATTTAATTCAATTTTTTCCCCTTGCCAAGTCAGCTGGGGCTGTAGAATACACTGACTGCTTCTCTGTAGAAGGGTACTCCTCCCCAACGAGTGCCTGGATATGACATTAAACTATCTGATGGTGAGGTTCCAGTAATGCTGGAGCTTTGGGGAATGTGGAGTACTCCTTCATTGCCATTGCTCCCAGGTCCACTCTGGCTCAAAGTGGTAGCACCTGACTGAGTCCTATGTATGGGTCAAATAGAACTGTTTGACATTTCAACTGTGTGCAAACAAATGACTTATGCTAAGTTGAATTGTTAGAAAAAGAACTGTTTGATTATTTAACTGTGTGTAAACAAATGACTGATGGTTAATTGAATTGTTAATGATACATGGCAATACTTAGAACCATTTAATTTTGTTGACTTATGCTAGATTGAATTGTTAGAAATAAAACTGATCATTTAACTGTGTATCTACAAAATGTATTTACAAATTATATATCTAATATATATGTAAAAACAAAATTTGGCATTAAATAACCTAGAAAGGGGGATATGCCATAAAACCCAGCCAACCAACCTGTACTGACCACTGCACCCAAAACTTTTTCTTTACCAGAGAGTCAATGTGTTTCCACATTACAGAATCTCTTGTCAACTCAGGTCTATAGTGGCAAACCTATTTTTAACCTATTTGTAAACATTTTTTAACTAAAACTTTGCTTCCCTGTACATATCACAATTTCTTTTGTAAATTTCTCATGGTTTGTATTTCTTAGTCACCAAAAGTTTGATGATAGACCTCTGTTCAAGCCTGGAGCACTGTTTAATTGGGTGCCATTTTAAATAGCCTCAAAAGAAATATCTTGAAAAATAATTTTTGCTCTAAATCAATTCCAAATGTTTCAGACTTTATATTTAAGAAAAAATATTTTTTCTTTTTTTCAAAAATGTTCCGCTTATATATATATATATAGATATATATTATCCAGAGGAAAAAATCACTGTAATTTAAATGCATTAAAATACATTTAAAAAAAAAAAAAATTTATAATTTATATCCCCTTAAGATATATTTTTCAAAAATTAAAATTTGTTATTTATATGCCATTAAAATATATTTTAAAAATTAAAATTTGTAATTTATACCATTAAAATATATTTAAAAACTAAAACTTTTTAATTTATGTCATTAGAATATTTAAAAAGTTTGTAATTTATCTGTCATTAGAATATTTTAAAAACAACCCAGAAGAAAAATTTATGGTAATTTGACTGGAGCTTTGGGGAATGCAGAGTATTCCTTCATTGCTATTGCTCCCAGGTCTACTCTGGCTCCAAGTGGTAGCCCTTGACAGAGTCCTATCTATGGGTTGAATAGAACTGTTTGACATTTCAACTGTGTGCAAACAAATGGTTGGGTTGCTTTGTTTTTTAATGGCATATCAACCTTTGTGGGTTATTTAATACCAAAGCCATCTCTGTAGAAGAAAATTAGTGATAACATTTAACCTATAGTTGGGGAATATACCCTTGTGACAACAAATTCGAAAGTAAAGGTCTTAAAAAATGACTAATTAAGATTATTTGTGAGCAGCTACTGCTTATGAATTTGGTGATAACATTCTTTATTAATAGACTATGGTAAGGTACAAGAGAAAAATGGTGAGAAGAGTTGTCGAAAGAGTTAAGATATTTAATCATAAAATTAAAGAATTAAAAAGATCAATAGTTGTATTTAAAAAATGAATAAAAACATAGTAGTTGGTCAGTGGCAAATACAGGGAGTTCCAAAAAATTTGACATCATTTTGCAGGTCAATAATTGTGGCAGTTCTTGTTGAAATAACCCCAAATTTTCACAGAATATATAGAAACAGTTCAAGATTTTATATTTAATGGAAGAAAATAAGTAGTACATGCGTATCTCAATGAGAATCTGCCAGAGAGATGGATTGGGTGTGGTGGAGATGAAGACAGTTTTCTGATTAAAACTATGGCTGCAGTCACCAGACTTGTTCCCATGTGATTTCTTTTTATGGGAATATGTGAAGGGACTGGTTTATGTCTCTCCTCTTCCTGCTGGCATTGATGAACTCAAGCAGAGAATCACTTCAACACTGGATAATATAACGGGAGACATGCTATAGCGTGTTTGGCCAGAGCTTAAGTACCAACTTTACATGTGCTGTGTCACAGGCGATGCACATATTGAACATTTATGAAATCGATCCCAGAATAAACTTATGATGTTTAACACTTAAACTCTTCAATTTCATTGGGCTAGACTAAGTAGTTCCCAAATAATTGCTTTTAAAATGATGTCAAATTTTTACCGACATCCTGTATATACGAGGATCATTAAATAAGTTTCCAGACTTTTTTTGTATGGGCACTTTTATTGATAGTACGCACATGAAACTCTAGTCCCCTTCAAAGTAATCTCCTCCGGCTGCAATGCACTTGTTCTACCGTTTCAACAACTTCTGGAAGTCCTCTTGTGTGAGTGTGTCCATGACCTTCATCACAGCCTCTTTCATCTCCTCAATTGTCTCATAACGACAGCTTCTGAGCTTAGGGAATAACGAAAAGTCACAGGGAGCAAGGTCTCGACTATAGGGACGGTGAGGAACTGTCTTGATGCCCATCTTGCTCAAATAGTCTAGACAAGAATGGAGTTGTGGACTGGTGCATTGTCCTGGTGGAAATGCCACTGACCCGATTTGAAGAGTGCTGGCGGAATCTCTTCTTGAACTCCCTTAAAAACCTCAACATAGTAACCCTAACCCTAACTCTTTGGCCAATCAACTCTGGTGCATTGACTTCCTTACTCCTCCCACACCTCTCATCATCCCTCACAGACTCCCTAGCCTCCTTGAATCTCTTATGCCACTCAAAAACTGATTCATGGAAGATGATCGAATAGCAGTCTGAAGTATTCCATATGTTTCTGTGGCATTTTTTCCAAGTTTAAAACAGAATTTTATTGCATATTGTTCTTCTAAAGTGTCCTTACGTCCAGATTGCATTTTTGAAATTCACCAGCTGTGACAATCAGGGTGTATTCCAATTCCTCCTGTAGCTGTTCATTTGAACCCGAAATCATAAGAATTGGTCAGTCATCTCATAAGATGTATAGCAATAACATAATGAATTTTCAAGAGTCTACGACAATTTTAAATGCCTGTACAAAAAAAGACTGGAAACTTATTGAATGCACCACATACAAAATTGTTTGCTGTCACTATGGTGCCCAGAGATACAAATTTGGGAACTTCTGTCTTAATTGAAGGATCTTAATTTAGCTAATATGAATCACAAAATGCATATCTTCCCTAATAAAAAAGAGAAAGAAAGAGTCTAAATGAATAGGAACTGACCTCTGAGTATTCTGGATAGAAAATTTACACATCTCTGACTCTACTTTCAGTTTAATAAGAGTATGATTTAAATATGTTTACAGGATCTTATTTTTGTAAAAGCTTAAAAAATTACAAATTAAGAATATAAAGCCAGGTAAAAAAAAAATTAGGTGAATCAAAGCTGCATGCATATATTTATTGCTACCTATTACTCATCATTTAATCCAGGAATGGAGTAGTGCCCTCCCCTACACTTCGGTGTAGTAGCTATAGAAAAAGGAGCCTTCGACTAAGGTTGCCAACTATTACTCATTAACAGAGAAACTCAGCCTTCATATAGACATAATTGCTTGTTCATTTTACCTACCTAAGAAAAAGAAGTATTCCTGTGTTGTAGTGGCTAACATGTTGGACTGTAACATCATAGTAAGTGAGTTCAAACTCCAGTCATGGTATTATGTTTACTCTCAGATTTATACTCTTGAGAAAGATTTGAATGCCTTTATCCTTCCCCTGGTTAAATGGTATTACTACTATTCTTCTACAAGGATGGCTTTGACATTGAATAAACCATAAGGGTTGATATGTCATTAAACAAAGAAACCAAACCAAACCAAATCTACCTCAGAAAAATCAATAACTCTTTCTTCACAGCGGTGACCAAAGACTAAGCAAGAATGGTTGAAGAGAAGTGCTCAGTATTCCTGCGATTTTGTGGTTCTGGCAAACCAACATTCAAAATGGAAAGAAAGAAAAAAGGACTGATTCCTCAATACTGGACAGACAACAGTTTTTTCCTGCTGTTCAAGCCTTGGGCTATACATGTTCAATATCTTTTTATTATTGTTCAAGAATTTGTCGATGAAGACTTGGAAACAATTATTGATGATTTCTTTATTGAGACTGTTACACACATACATTGTGTTGTGCTTTCCCATTGAATTCGGTATTTTCTTTTTATCATTTTATATTATAGAATTTGCAAAGACCAATACAAGACTTTCATTTTGTTGACTATGCTAGTCTTCAAATGAATTTGATCTCTGAATTTCATTGGCCTAAAAGTATCTTCCAAATCTTATATATAAAGTTACGATATCTGGTTGGCTAACATTTGCTCAGATGCCACAGACCATCATTACCTATTTATAATTCTATATGGTGTGAAAGCAAAATTAGGAATATTTTAGTATAATAATAAGCAAGTCTATTATACAAGATTAATTTTGATTAAAAAAAAAAACCTACAAAATAAGAAGATAGATAAAAAACAGTAAATTTACTCAATATGGCCACCATTTTCGTCAATTGTTGTATCAACATGCCTTTGAAATGATTTGCATGCCTTTAAAATACATTTTTCAGACACTTTATTCCATTCCTCCTCAATAGTAGTCATATGTGAACCAATATTTGGAAGTTGTATTTGTTTCGTTTTCTTACACACCCCATATAGCATAATCAAAGGGGTTACGGTCAGGACTTGATGGAGGCCATTAACAAACTCCAATTATTTCAGAAATCTTTTTTTGCCTTGGTTTCAGTATTAAGTAAATCATAGATTCTTTTTCGTTTCTTTTCTTATCCACTTGTTTTTGGCTGAATTTTAATGAAAAAGTGCTTGAATAATAGAGCTAATCATGAAAATTTAGATTTATTGCGTTTTTTTTTTTTCAAAAATAGGACTAATCTGGTTAAAATAAACTTTCAAAAATTATTCTGCACGACTGATGTACTTGTGATGTAATTGTTAGTGTCATAGGGAATGGACACAGCAACCTGAGTTCAAATCCTGGACAAGGCTGTTTGCATTTCAAATAGCATAAATGCCATTGGGAACAGTATGCATCCAATTATTCTCTCTCCATCTATGAGGGAATTGTAGAGCTGACCGGACTCTTTAACTTTGGTATAGCAATGGGCCAAGGAGAAGGAAAGCTCTGAATTCAGACCTGTTAAACTTTGCAAAAAATAAAACGAACCTTGAGTCACATCCTGCCTGTGTGGAAAGGGTGGTAAATACATATACAAAATGCAATAGATAGGGTGTTTACAAGAGACGATTTAAAGAACTTATAAAAAACAAAGATATTAACATACAGGACATACAGTTTTTTTCATTAATGTTTGAAGTTTATTATTAAGACTTTCAGCTGTACTAAGTGTTCCACCATTTGTCAGGAAGTCAAAAACTATTGAGAAAGCATTTTATGTGCTTGGGTTAAGCAAAATGAATTCTCTTACAGCCACACAATAGCATTTTAAAACACATTTTGGGAAATACTAGATGATTAGAGAATCTATTTATGATTAATACAAGATACTGACAACCACAAGATGTTTGTGTAAAGGTGAAAATTCTAAAAGACCATCAGTATCTGAAAAACAATTGGAGCATGTCCGTTCTAATTATCTATGCAGTAATCTATACATTTGGTGTACAACTTATGAGCTAGGAACACTTGAAACCAGATAACTGTAGTCAAATTATGTTATATAATTAAGGAATGTTTTCTTTTATATTAATCACTTTTCGTTAATTATATTTTATCATTTAGTTTGGTAGGACTTTGAGTGTCTTAGTCCAGGTGCATAGTCAGTTGGTGCAGTTTTATGCTCGCCACGCGCAAAGGATATGACTATCACCATTTGTCATAATAAACCCCCAGACAGGAAATGGGGCTGGAGTATGGATGATGTCATGCCCAGAAGAGATGGTCCTGAGAATTTGAGGATTTTGAAAAGACATCAGTTGGCTATTCGACTGTTGAAAGGAGAGTTAAGTTTTCTACCATTCTGGTGGCGGTTGAGCTTTTCGGATCTTGATCAGCAGAGATGAATTGAGATCTTAAACATCACAAGATGCACCACGCGTTGGGGTGGGGTCAGCATAGTATGGTTAGCATTGGCTTTTAAGAATTGTGTCTCTCTCCTTGTGTCGCCATGGACTGAAGACAGAAATTAATAAACTCGTTCGTATCTGAAGCAAAAGAGTCCGCCTGTATTTGTATATGTATTGTATTACGTTGTGATTGATATCATGACTGCCATACAACAATTATATGTATTGAAAATAGTTACTTGAAGCTATAATTTTTTATAAATTATTATCGGTTTGTTGAAACCATATAATTGCTTTGGAAAAGAAAAAAGACTAACTGAAGCTTAAGATAAACCAACAAGGGTTAATATGTTGTAAAAATCAACCAACTAATGAAGGATGAAGAAAAGTACATTGACAACAAAAGAAATGATGTTGAAAAACAATTATTTGTTCTGTCAAATCTTTTTTTCTTTTTTCATCCTGAGGCAATGGACTTACTGACAAACATTCATAGACATTTGTGAAGTCGTGAACAGTAGCATGATAATTTATATGCTGTATTTATTATGTAATGAAGGAAAGCTTTTTTTATTGGCTTCAATGATAGGCAATTCACTTAGCTATTTTGCTTCAATTATTTTAATTAGAACCAAGTCAATAACTGACTCTGATAAATCAAATAATTATTTTTTAGTGACTTATTAATTGCCAAAGTTTTTTGATTTGGTAGCTTTGCATAGTGACACAATCACTGAAATGAAATGTATTAAATGAAAAGTCACACTGACTATCCCAAATGCTTACAGCAAGATTATTTGGTATTACCTGGGTTATAAATAAAGAGCTAGGTATAAATAAAAAGAAAAAATAATAGATTCCAGTAGAGTAGACCTTGGAGTAATGGTAACGAAAGGCTACCGTGTATTCCCCTGTGGTTGAGAACTGAAGCCTTAATACTGTATGCAGTTTAGTGTCATACACTGGTCACAGTAAGTCAGAAAGTAGGAGTGTGTGTGTTGGGGGCATATATATATATATATATATACATTTTCAAAAAAAGAAATATAGCTCACAGAAAGAGTGTAGTCTTGCAACCTTTATGATGACCATGCTCAGTACCTAATTTTAAACACAAACATATACATCACTTTTGGTAGCTTCATGCTTGTACAATCTCAAGGTGATATGAAAGTTTTCATCTATGACCACACATGTACACACACATATTCATACCCATTGTGTAATGGCTATTGTTGCTGGAAATGGACAGGGTGAACCAAATTCAAATCCTGGAAGAAGTTGATTGGGTTTCCCATTGCACAAATATCCTTGGGAAATGTATTAATCCAAGTATTCTCCCTTCTACAATAGACAAATTGTAGGGTAGACTGAGCACTTTAACCTTGGTAAGGCAACTGATCAAGGAGAAGGAAAACTGAATTTAAACCTGTTAAATTCTGCCCAAACATGACCTTGTGTCACATCCTGCGCACGCACACACATATATATATACTACCACTTAAAAGTATTTAACCACCTTAAAAAATTCTTATTTTTCATCCTACATGTATTATTAAGTTAAGCACCATAATGGTTTTATTTATTATACACAAAAAAAATCTTCTTGAATCACATTAAACACAAATTAAAGGAAAAAACAAAAAAAATGACCCCTTTAACCGATGTCACTGCTTCACAGATTCTTGGCATTCTTTCCACCAAAGATTGGAAGTAGACTGAAGATTGTTCTTCCCAGCTTTCCTGCAAGAGTTGCCAGAAGTGAGCTGCACTTGTGGGTTGTTTAGCTCTAACTTTTTGATCAAGTTCATCCCACATTAGTTCAATGGGATTTAAGTCTGCTGATTGTGCCGGCCAAAACATCAGTTGAAGGACGTGCTGTTCTTCTTTGCTTTTAATGTACCTCTGGGAGAGTTTACTAGTATGCTTTGGGTCATTATCTGGCATGAGTATAAATCCTTAACCCACAAGCCATGTTCCAGATGGAATCACGTGATGCTACCATATGCTGTGATTGCCAGTCTGATTCAATTTGCCCTTCACCTGGTGCAAATCCTCAACTTTGCAATTGGTAAAAGCCCCTCACACTATAACAAAGCCATGCTTTCTAGTTGGTGTGATAGAAGGGGTCGCAGCTCTTTCACCAACTTTTCACTCCACTTCAAACTTTGATTTGTCAGTCCAAGGGTCTTTATTCTACTGTTCTATTGTCCTGTCTTTGTGCACCTTGGCCCACTGGAGCCTTTTGACATTGTTTTGCTTCCGCAACAGTGCTTTCTTGACACTGATTCTGACATATAGGCCAGCTTCATAGGGTCTTCTTTTCACAGTGGATGTTGATGTTTTTTATGACATTTTTTCAGTTGTGCAGTGATCCTTCTGTCATGCAAGCTGGTGACTCTGATGAAATTGACCTCTTCTTTTATTGTTGCTTTTGGTTTACCATCCCAAGGTTTGATCTTGTTTTGTGCCATTTCCTGATATCTCCTAACAGTATAATCCACTGTAGTTCTGGGAATTTTTAAAGATTTCTCCAGTTGAAAATTCTTCTTTTTTTTTAAAGTAATAATCTCTTGTCTTTGTTTAAGTGTAAGTTCATTTGTTTTGGTTGTTTTGTTAAGAAAAAAGTTTTGATCCAAAAGAAAGATGCAAAATTTAGGTTTAAATCTTTACAAAATAAGAATAACAGATTTCACTACAGGACTCAGTATGAAAGAAGAAAAAAAACCTTCAAATCGATTTTTCAAAAGATATCTGGTTGTACTAAGGTTAAGGTTACTGAGTTAGAGCTGTATTTAGTATAATAAATAAAAGCATTGTGGTGTTTAACTTGTTTCCTTAGAAATAACACTTTTAGAATGAGAAAAAAAGCTTTTGAGGGTGGCCAAACACTTTTGACTGGTGGTATATATATATATATATATATATATATATATATATATATATATACTGTTACTATTATCTTTCTTACCTTTCATATCTCCTGATGGTTGCACAACCAGTTGAGATACATTTTGAAATGTTTGAATTTTAAAATTCATTTTTACTGGAGTTATACACACACACACACACATATATTTAATACCAAGCTTATTTTAAAAAAATAGGAAATTAAAAAAAAAAATTAAAATACATTCCTTTTTAAGAACTTTTTACCATAAATGTAAACACTGCATTGTTTGGAATTGGTTACAGCAAAAATTATTTTCATCTTTCAAAAATATTTCTTTTGGGCAATTCAAGATAGTGGCAAATTAAATAGTGCTACAAGCTTGAAAAGAGGTCTGTTATAAAATATTTGCTCGTTGAGAAGTACAAAACACCTAAAATTTGCAAAAGAATTTCTGTTGTGTACAGAGAAGCATGTGTTAGTTAAAAAAATGTTTATACATGAGCTAAACATGGTCTGTCCACTGCAAGCCTGAGTCAAAAAGAAAATCCAAGAAATGGAAACCCACTGAACTCTGGTAAAGAGAAAGTTCTGTCTGCAGTGGTCAGTAAAGAAGGTGATGCTGACAGCATTCTGGGACATGAACAGAGACATCAAAATTGATTTCCTTGAAAAATGTGCAACTGCTACTGTAAACAGAGCTTTCTATCGCGAACTTCTTAGATTAAATTCACATAATTTGTTGAATGACTTTCATGTATATCATGAGAAATTCTTTTTAGCTAAAAACAACAATTGATCCCTAAAAAACGCACTCAATGCTCACAAGTTAAGATTAAACTAGAAACAAACCATAAGAGTTGAATTAAAAAGTTTGCAAATCCAATCACTATACAATTTCATACTTTAGATACCCTGCTTCAAGGAGGTTTTACCCCTTTGCAAAGGATATAATCAGCATATTCTTGACCCCACTGACATCGTAGATGTTTATCTTGAATCAAGAGTGTTGGTATTCTTTCATAAAGCTTGGTAACTTTGAGTTAGCACTCATTTGCGTAAAAGCAATGAGTTACGAGTTAAAGTGAGATTATATGGACATTGGGGCATTCCTTTATTCGCAAGTGGTTAAGTCAATTCTCAGGACAGTGATTGGTTGCTGGCCCAGTGAATAGGTTTATTAGGGTATATATATGCCTGCTTGCTTCAGTCATGTAAAGGGCTTGGTATTGAGTTACCACCCATTTTATTTTTTGTCTGCCAGCTGGACGGTAGCTAGGGCCACTGAGCCAGTAAGTGTTGTTATTATTGCTATTTATCATATTTACCCAACCCCTCTGCTCGGGCAATTTATGACACAAGGTCAATTTTTTTTATTTTTTAAGCGAAGTTTAACAGGTTTGAATTCAGAGTTTTCCTTCTCCTAGATGAGTTGCCTCACCAAGGCTGAAGAACTCAGTCTGCCCTACTATTTACCCATAGCTGGAGGGAGAATAATTGGATTCATACCTTTCTCAAGGGTATTAGTGCTATGTGAAATGCAATCAGTCCAGGATTTGAACTCGTGTCGCTGTGTCCAATTCCTGCGACGATAATTCCTGTGATATTATTGCTGTTTATTCTGCACGTTAGAGCAGTTACTTCTACATAGGGTTAAAGATATCTAATAGTTTTATGTAAGTTTTTAGAGATATTTTTTAGTAGTTATATCATATTTCATCTTTAAAAAAAATGTCAACTTGATCTATATCAACACTGGCACCAAGTTAACATTTTTTGTATTGTTAGATTTATAAAGAGTGCTAAGGATTGGTAATAGAACATGTATATCTAAGTTTAGATTGTATAGACACAAAATCAATGGCACTCTGTGTAGTTTCTATACTATCCTAATTCATAACAAGTGATTTCAAACTCTAATCACACTAGTACGTTCACTTTCGGACTAATAACCTTCAGAAAGGTGTGAACTCTCTCATTCCCTCAACTAAATAGTACCACTAATGTTTTACAAGGATGACTTCAGCATTAAATAACCCAAGAAGGTTGACGCGTTATTAAATAAGAAACGATTACACACATTTGAGTAGGTTCTTATAAAATTAGTCCTAGTTTACAACGTATCCTAACAGCTGATAATCCTTAGAAAGAGAGTTTATTGCATTTCTAAATGACTATACATTCATTTTAACGGACACTTCCCTCAGCCCATTTGAATTGACTGACTCTGCCAAATTTATTGATCCTCTATCTTTAGGCTCAAAACTTTGGCCAAGGTTACGACCTTCACTGATCAGTCCTTTCTGGAAGCACCCATAACTTGCCAATCTCTCAGGGATGAAAGTGCCAAGTTCACTACCTTCTGCCTGGCCAAAATTCAGTCCTTCAGGGGAAAAAAAATCACTTAATCAAAAGCTTAAAGATTATACTGCCATCTATTATAGGTATAGAAAGAATAACCTTTGCCAAAAATCCTGAGCACTGAAAATCACAAGTGTATTGTTAATGCTTATCCATTAGTCAAATACTACATTATCATCTGCTAAAATTCTGTAAAATACACGCAATCCATACTTTTCGAGCTGTCAAGATGAAATTGGAGTGTGACATCTTCACATGGGATGCAGCTAAATCAAAAGCAAGTGGGGTGTCCTCGTGGTATAATGGTTAAAGTCCTGGACTATGGAATTGTAGTAAGCAAGTTTGAACTGCCGTCGTGCTATTACATTCACTTTCGGACAAATACCCTTGGGAAAGGCATGAACCCCCTTATCCTCCTAGCTATGGGTTAAATAGTGCCACTCCTGTTCTTCTAGAAGGATGCTTTGGCATTAAATAACCCATGACGATTAATATGCCATTAAACAAAGAAACCAAACCCAAAAATCAAACCAAAAGCAAAGTGAACCTAGTCTCTGTAACTCTACATGTGGGTACCATCTTTTGGTTTTGTCAATATTTAGGTGGAGAGACCTCTTGTTAAATTGATGTCACATAAAACGGTTGAGGAGATATAGTCAAATACACTATAATTCATGATTAATTGACTGATTGATTTAAACAGCACATCAATTCATCAAGGGTTTTTTTTTTATGCCTAGAGGTTAGGGAATTGTGTTCACCATATTTATATTTACATTTTTTTTGTGCAGTTGTGACTTTGGAGGTTTTTTTGTATACAAATATATAACATCAAGTATTCTTATCAAATATAAAGAGGGGGGTGTCCTCGTGGTGTAATGGTTAAATCGATGGACTGCGGAAGCGTAGTAAATGAGTTCGTACTCCAGTCGTGCTATTACTTTCACTTTCGGGCAAATACCCTTGGGAAAGGTACGAACCCTCTTATCCTCCCAGCTATGGGTTAAATAGTACCAATACTGTTCTTCTTGAAGAATGGCTTTGGCATTAAATAACCTACAAAGGTTGATATGCCATTAAAACAAAGAAACCAAACCAAATACAAAGAATATGGTTTAAAGTATTCATATCTAATAATTATGTTGTATTGCCGTAAAACAAATATAAGCGGAAACATAATCAAACATAATTTATGAACTTCAATGAACAAACAAACACACTTCTTTATAAAAATGTATATCTCTCACACTTTGTTTTCGAATGGGTTGATGTTTCTGTGGTGTGTGAGAGATGGGTGGAGAGACATATACTCAGAGAGAGGACTTCTTCTTCCCATATTTTCCTCCAGGAGCCAGGGGGTGCCAATGCCTGCACCCCTTTGCAAGCTCATCAGAGACGCCTCTGCTCAGCTGCGTGTACCTGGCTAAACTGCGATTCTCTGCACTCTGTCTAAATCTGACTGTGTGGTTCTCATCATGTGGTCTCCTCCCAGTCATGCACCTGTTGTATCCGAGTACCCTGATCTTGCTGCCCTGTTAACTAATCACAATGTGAGAGCTTGTCATAGCACACAGGGTTATTAGGAACGAATCGAAAACCAATGCCTATGTTATATAACAATTATATGGTTTCAAGAAGTTATTTCTATTTAATAATGGTCATTTGTTCGCAAACAGTTATATGGCTTCAATCAACTAATAATAATAATCCTTAGTAAAAAAATTATAGCGTCAAGTAACAATTCTTAATACAATTAATTTACAATTATATGGTATCAAATATTCCTATGGAATAAAAAAAATTTTTTATACAGATTTATTTGACCTATAGATGAGACCCAAACAGGTACTACCACTCTAAGTTAAAGTGAACCTGGGAGTAATGACTGTGAAGCGATACTCAACTCCCCAGATTTCCAGAACTGGAACCTCACCATTAAATGGAGTTTAGTGTTATATTTAGAAAACCCCTTTTTGTGGGGAGTGATCACTCCTCTTCAGGGGATGCAGTTAATATATTCACCCTGTCACCCTGTCACCTGTAATTTAAGCCAAACCTATGATAATTAACAAAATCTCCTTGGGCACCTCAAGTGGTTTAATGGTTAACAAACTAAACTAGCAGACCATTAAAATTGAGTTCAGTTCTCAC